>OY744608.1:30857153-31342153 GCA_963556255.1 Allolobophora icterica | reverse complement strand
CACACACATGTGTGTACGTGTATATATATATATTTCTGTATATACATTATATATATAATATATATACACACACACACACACACACATTCACAGCTAATATTAAATCACACAAACACATACACACACACACTCAAACACACACACACACACACACATTCACGGATTCTAATATTAAAACACATTTTTGGGAATTGCTAAACAACCCTGCACATCTCAAGTACTCTTGAGAAGCTCTTAAAAGGTGCTATAAAAAAGTCAAGACATATGTATATATGCATATACATATACAAACATGCTTAACATAATTTACTATACCTAACCACACAAACCGAAGCATTCTGCAACAGTGTCACTGGTTGCTATCAGATGAAAAATACTAGTGGCACTAAAAAGTTGCTAGATAAGAATCAATATAATAAAATTCTTTAATACAGTGAATAATGAAGGCCTTATATTCTACATGGCATTACAGTATCTCCATACAAACTTTACAAAGGCTAAGTCTGTTCAGATCTAGCCACAGGCATACAGTAATAGCATAATATTCTGTAGTATCTGTCTCCAGTCAAATAAAAATTGTCCAGGGAGCAAATTAAAATTTTATTATTCTACAGCATTTTTACAATTTTTTAAAGCAACTTGACAACCTACAAAATTTTTCTTTCTAAAAATGTCACAATGATGAAAATTGAATATTTAATTCTTTACAGAAGAGATTATAATACCTGAAGAACTCGTAATATTGGTTTAACATTGTGCCAAGTTGAACCGCGCATGTCTATTATCACAGTAAAGCCCAACTTCTTTACATCATCACTAAAAAAAAGCATCAGAGGCATTGTTAATAGACCCTGTGGCAAACAAAGACGTCTTATCAACAGCTGTATAGTGGTGGCCTGAGTCAGTCTCAACAGACATGCATTTTTTATAAACAGATTACAACTGAAAACAGAACAAGCTGTGAAAACAAACGCCAAATGGAGAGAGAAATCTGAATGAAAAGTCAAAAACAGTTCCCAAACACATTCATTTGTGCAGTACTCAAATAAAAGTTACGGCAAGTGAATTTTTAAGAGCTGCTTGGTGTAGTCAGTGCCTTTAGGAAAACTCAGAATACTACATAGGGTCCACAAATAGACATGAGAACAAAGCCAATTTTAATCAAATTATTTAATCAAATATTTCAAATTTTCTTCTGTTATATATGCGATACTTGTAAGTCACAGGAAAATGTAACAGTTCTGAATTGCAGATCAAATTGCAGTGAATTCTTTTCAGCAGTGCACTGATAATTAACACAAAAGCATAAATTATTAGAACTTAATGACCAGGACTCTTACCTAAGAGAAATTTTATCCACCTTCCTTTCTTCCTTCTTTCCTTCCATCCCTCCCATCCCCATTATACTGCAGAGCATCTGACGGCCAAATACCTCCTAAATACTGTGGCCACAACCAACCATGGAAAGAATTTTTTTTGTCAGTGGAGTTACTATAATGACATTGCTGTGTCCACTGTACTGAAGTATCACATGATCAGAGGTAAGATAGGCACTAAATGGAAGCAAATCACGAAACACATTTCAAATTTTGACATTTTTGCAAGGCTCTCAAACCCCTGTTGCATAAATGCTTACACAATACACATACAACTTAAAAGGTGCATTTAGTGACCAGACAGAGGTTTATGAATTAAATAAGTGGAGCTGAACACCAAAGTGTAAGAAAGAACAAATAAGGAACAGGTAAAATCAGTTCACTCACACTTGGAAAAACAAAAAAAATGCATTCATATTCAGTCACCATTCAACAAGAACAACCTGCAGTAAGAATTATCAATCAGCATTTTTTATTTGGACCAAATCCTTTTCTAATGGCCATTTAGAAATCATGACACTCAGCTGGATTAGACTGTTCAGGAAATGCTATAAACAATTAGATGCTACTCTGCCTAACAGGAAGCAATGGGCTATGAGCCCTGGAACAGCAAGTAGCCTTTTTATCCTCCCAGCCATAAGAGTAGTTAGGCAGATCTTTCCTGAAGGGCCTTCAAGTCTTCAAGTGTTATTTATTACCCACAGCTATATACAGTCTAAAATTTAGACAAGCCTCTTGACTAGCAAGCAGCCCAGCGCTGGCTCTCTCTCTCTCTCTCTCTCTCTCTCTCTCTCTCTCTCTCTCTCTCTCTCTCTCTCTCTCTCTCTCTCTCTCTCTCTCTCTCTCTCTCTCTCTCTCTCTCTCTCTCTCTCTCTCTCTCTCTATATATATATATATATATATACACGGTGAGTCATTAAAAAACGTGTCCCTACATAACTTAAAATAATTAATGCAGATAACCATCAATTTTAATGAAATTTCAGAATAATGACGCTTGATAGTCTAGCTAAGTGCTGTATAAATTATTTCTTATAAAAAGCTGGACCTGCCTAAACTATAATTACGTCACGACAACCCTCGACAAAATGGTGTTTACCGAAAGAGGTAAACATGTCATATTTAAAAAAGAATAAAAATGACGGTGCGACACTTTTAAAGGAATTTTCAGATAAAGGATTGTTTCGTGGTGGATTTAATGTTCTCCCTTCAAAGATCGATAAAACTGGGTTTTTTATCGTCGGCCGGCTAACGGTCAGAACGGTCGACAATGATACTTTTGAGTTACTCCAAACTGAAACACCTGACAATTCCGCCTACCTTGTGGCCACCTAACATCCCTGATTTAAATCCGGGTAGAGTATAAAATATGGAGTGGCATCCAAGAAAGGTCTACAGATATCGAACTCTTGATGTCAACGAGTTTCATCATCGAGTTTTGGAGGCATGGGACGAAATGGATCAGCGCATCATTGATGAATCAGTCAAGTAGCGGTGTATGCGTCTTTGCGCATGCGCAAATGGCATTGGATGTCCAAGGAGGTCAATTTGAACATAAACTTAAAGTTTCCTAATGTTCTCTAATAACTCCTCTATCTTTACTTAAAATTTCTTTAACATGATCTGATATCTGACGAAGTTATAGCAAAATATGTAGGGACACGTTTTTTTATGACTCACCGTGTATATATATTATATATATAACTAGGGCATTCTACAAACCATGCAGTCCAATCATTAAGGTGCATGTCCAAGATGCCCATCAAATCAGGGACATCTACAAACAACTATGCTTATAAATTGTTCTGATTTTACTCTAAACTTCCCTGAAGCATAAACCTATGCCAATTCAAATCTAGACCCAACAGATTATACTATTTAGCACTAGCTCACACTTTCAGCATTTATAGATAGCAGTATTTCTAATTGCTGATTGAAAACACAAACTTTTCCAACTCACAATAATAAACAATACTTCAATACAAACCATATCACTGTAACACTTTCTCTGAACAGTGAATAGAAAGTACAGTGAAACACCGATAACACGCGGCCATTGGGAGGCACGCCATCGGAACCGCATGTCACATGTGCACAGCTTAACAAGTCTGTTAGCTTCTAGGTATAGCAGTAATGTATAATTATGCATTGCTTACATTTGCACAAATGTGTAGTTGGCAAATCTTAAGCATCATTATTAGCTAAAAAAATTACCTTGCTCTGCTAAGAACAAATACACATGCATTTTACCAAATGCAGAAGAAAATAGAAAAGAAACAATAATTATTTTACAAAAGGTGGTGTATCAAAGGCTAATATTTGACGAGAGAATGGGCAGCAAATAAAGGCCACATTTTGACGAACTGCTGCCAAAGACTTTGTCGGGCTTGGGCGATGAAAGAACGAGAGCTACAGCTCTGTTAACCTAATTACAGACAAAGAAGTCCACGTGCATCGATGTTCGCTGAGGAATCCATGTGTGCCGATGTTAGAGGGGTCAACAAAGACTGTTGAAGGCAGGTTTTCTCCTTTCCCCTGGGTCCCACGGCAGGGCTCATTGTTCCTCTGCGTTGGGAGATGCAACAGTTGTAGTTGGATAATCTCAATGTAATTGGAACCTTGTTCCTTAAAATACTGAGCCAGTGTTTGTGGCGCATTGCGAGCATCTGTAAGTGAAATTCGGTGGCAATTTTTCGCAAAATATTCAGCATCATCATTTGTCACTATATTAGCGCTATCATTTTCATTAAGCTATCGTGTGTTAAAGAACCTGCACGTTAATCTCGTGGTGTTGGGAGGCATGGTGGCACCTCGTGTAAAACAGACTCGCATGTTAATGGTGCGCGCGTTAACGGTGTTTCACTGTAGTTGTCATTTCTCTGTCACAGAAACAACTGCTGCCAAGTGTTTACTTGTGGCCAACATGCAGATGACAACGCCTTATACTGGACTAAAAGACTAAAGCGCAATTCCTGGACATGCCTAAAGGCAGCTAACAGCATCCATTTCTAAGACATAGGCATAGATACCAGCATGTATAACTAGCACATCAGCCTGCTGGGCATCTGCTTTAACACAACGTAAGCACAAGGATTTATATCCAGTTCTTGTTCAAGGCTACAGGAATGATGAATAACATAGATCAGTACACTTGATTGATTCTTGTGTCATTAAAGACACAAATACTACACATTGTGCACAGAAGCATGAATCAACTACGTTCTAATCCACATCGGCAATAACCCAACTAGAACTATCTCCAGAAAGGCTTGAACCAGAAGAGTTCAGCTTAATAGACTAGTAGTCAACTCTGGCTGTTCAGAGGACAGACTTTTTGGGTATTGACCTGACTGCAGCTTGATTTTGGTGTGCCATCAGTTGATACCTTGTGCATCAGACACCAGTGTCGTAAAGTTACTAAGTAATAATAATAATAAAAATCTATCTGGAGATGCAAGAGAAACAAGCCATCTCTTCCAGTGCCAATCAGTTGTGATTCAATGCTGCAATGCTGTCGTCTTTCACAGCACTTCCTTTGAACTGCCAAAACTTGAAGAGGTTCAGCCACCTTAGACATTCTATATTTCTCCAGCGCTTTTGAAATCCCGAGAGATCATAATATATTATATAAGCATATAAAACAAAAAATTATAATAATAATGTATCACACTCAGCTACTATTCTAAATCACCAAGTTACATTCAATTCCAAACTTGTAATGAGAGTATCCTTCATCATTCAGCCAATTCATCACTAGATATCGTGTACCAGTACCTGTATCACCATTTAATGAATAAGCAGTTTCCTAAACCACTGAAAAGTGACTGTAAAATGTTACTTTACACTTTTTTTGAAATTATTCATATATTAATAGAATAACAGATGTTACGTGAAATTTGTACTAGTTTGTGTCATTAAAGATGCCGTTAACACAATATATACATAAATGCATCATATAGAGGACCATCCACAGGACCTATCAAAACCTGGAATACTATGCTTTCTGGTAGTCTAAGGCATGAAATACCCAGCATTCCAAAATCTCTGCTGCCTCTCGGTTGTTAAGTTTCTGATCACCACTAAAATGACCCATAGAAGTGATGTTAAATAAGTTTCAACTTACACTACACCTTTCTGTTACAGAGTGATTTATCTAGGGCCAACCCATGTAGACTGAGCCCTGCCACAAGCGTGGAAACTGTTACTCTTGCTACGTTTTCCAGGACTCAGAGCACGAGCTCGTAGGTAATAACTAACTCCAAGCAGCACATAAGTTATCCCATGTGTATTCACTTCTTCACTCCATCTTGCGTTTACTCAGAGCAGCTGCTGCAGCAGCCTTGGCAGCTCAACTGCTGAATCTGCCACTGGAAGGACTGTGTACCTGGGTGAGTGGCTGGCTGACTGAGTCATTCAGGTTAATTGCACTCTGGTCTCTTGTTAGTCATCAGCTAAGTAAAACAGGCCTAACTCTGTAACACTTAACATACTGGCAGCTCAAGGCATCATCATGGAAAGCCTTCTCATTCAGTCGCAATACATGTATTGTAATCAACAATATGAACAGCAGTGCTCATAACAATTAAGAAAATAAATATTATAACCAAATAACAATTTAATAAGAACAAAAGAGCTTATACTAATCACAAAAAACAATAACACCAACAGTAATAGTGGTGATGACAACAGTTGCCATCCACCACGTTAACCTTGTCTAGACAACTTTAATGAAATCTTTCTCTTCTGCATCTATCTAATAGTACAGCGGCATAGCAAATCAATTGTGCATTTTGTGATACAAGCATGAAATTTGGCATAGACGTCATACATAGTAGTACTAAGAGATATAGATATTGGGCCACGCTGAAATATTATTTCTTTGGCGGGAAAAAATGGCGGGAAAAAATAAAATATGAATTTTTAATAATTTTTGGAAAAGTGGTCTGCAAATAAGATTTAGGACCGTTTTGCTTAATTGGTTTTCAATGTAGAGTTTAGTTTCCATTTGGACTTTTAATAAATTACTCGATTTTTATTTATATTATTAAAATATTACAGTTTAAATTACTATTGTTGTTGCAGCACAACTAATAATGTCTATACGGGTCAATATATGGCTGAACTCCAAAAAAATTGATATAAAAGGTTTCTCAGTAGATTTTGTTACCATTTGGTATGCTTATTAGCATCGCAAAAGTCTACTCTATTCTGACCATTCGAAAAGGGTCAATTTCAAGATGGCGTCCAAGATGGCTGCCGGGAGCTAAAATTGTCTATATCTCAAGCACTATTCAACCTAGAAAGGTGGTGTTGGTGTCTAACCGTAGGGTTTATTGCTCAGTGTTCAGTTAAAATAACTTTAATCACTTTCTGTATCATTTTCTGTATGCGCCTCTGAGTAGAACTCTTGAAGAGGCGCTATATAAATTTTATGATTGATTGATTGATTGATTGATTTCAAGATGGCGTCCAAGATGGCTGCCGGGAGTTAAAATTGTCTATATCTCAAGCACTATTCAACCTAGAAAGGTGGTTTTGGTGTATAACCGTAAGGTCTATTGCTCAGTGTTCAGTTGAAATAACTTTAATCACTTTCTGTATATTCAAGATGGCGTCCAAGATGGCTGCCGGGAGCTAAAATTGTCTATATCTCAAGCACTATTCAACCTAGAAAGGTGGTTTTGGTGTCTAACCGTAAGGTTCATTGCTCAGTTTTCAGTTGAAATAACGTTACTTAATATATCATTTACTGACAAATCCAATGGTCATATAGTTTACAGCTACATGTATAGCTTACACATACAATTAGTCACTACTAATCGTCATCGTCCGACTCCTCTGGAAGGAACTTTTTATGTTGATTGTCCATTTTTTAACTTGGCACTGTCCACAGGCAGGTAGTCCATTTCTTCTACAGCCTTTAAAAATGTCAAGGTTCAAGGTTCAAATAAAAAATGAAGTTAAAATCAACGTTACAAACTGTCAAGGTTTAAATAAAATTTTTGGGTTTTTTCTTTTCAAAATTTTCTCTAATATGTTTCTTAGGAATCAAGGTTATATTTGAAACAGTTGAAATAGAATGTATGTATTCATCTACGGATCTCTGCGTGTTGAACAGTCACCTTCACAGACACATAAAACAGTATGTTGAAGTGAGAGCTTCCTGCAAGAACATCTTTTTTACACAATCCTTCTTGCACTTGCATGACACCAACTCTTTGCAGGTCGTGGATGCTTCCTGCAGAGTTGTCCAGTTAGGCTCATATGTGTTATCATCAGCCTTTGTCCAACCCCATTTGGTTGGAGATGGCAACTCAGGATTTGGTAGCAGAATCTGCCCCCAAACGAGGCTTCTTTGGCAAAGTGCCCCTTGATGTATTGCTCCAAAGCTGCCTTCGTTGGTGGGATTAACTGAACATTGCATTTCCTGGCAAACAACTTTTTCCGTGCTTTGTTGATGTCCGAGTCTGTGCTTGTGCGGTCATACATAAGTATCACAAACCTTTCGATTGAATGGAAGACATCAACTAGTATTGCAGATGCTGCACATGATACTTTAAGCAAGGCACTTGTCACATCTGGATAAGCAGTCCAAATGCATGGGCCAAGCGGTTTTCTTACCATGTCCAGACAAACTGGACACAGTGTCACAGCCTGTCAATGCGTGAAACATTGGCAATGCTTAGAACTGCCCTCTCTGGTCCAAGACCAGGATCAATTTCATGAGCTGCTAAGTACCGGAAATTCCTTCCAACTTCAAAAGCGAGCCATATTTTATCCTCCGGTGCCAGTGTTTGTGCAACAGAAGCGGCTAGTAGGCCTGAGTGCCGGACAGTTACCCCCTGGACATATTCCCCCGGACATATTCACCCCCGGACAGTTACCCCCCCCCCGGACAGTTACCCCCTCCCGGACACTCCCCCCCGATTCTAGGTAGGTCATTTCCCCCCCGGACAAATTCCCCCCTCTGTGGATTTCTGTGTGTATGTATGTATATGTGTATATATGCATGTATGTATGCAAGTATGTATGCATGTATGCATGTATGTAAGTATATATGTATGTATGCATGTATGTATGCATGCACGTAAGTATGTATGTAAGTATGTATGTATGTATGTATGCATGTATGTAAGTATGTATGCAAGGATGTATGTATATAAGTATGTATGCATGTATGTATGCATGTATGTAAGTATGTATGCATGCATGCATATGCCATATGCATCTATGTATGCGTGCATGTATGTATACATGCATGCATGCATGTATGAATATATGTATGCATGTATGTATACATGTATGTATGTATGTACGCATGCATGTAACTATGCACGCATGTATGTATGTATGCATGTATGTATACATGCATACATTTATGTATGTACGTATTTATGTATGTATGTTTTGATCATTAAAACAGAAAGCTTTGTGTATGTTGCACAGAGGGAAATATCCTAGTACGGGGGGATTATCCGGGGGGTAACTGTCCGGGGGAATATGTCCGGGGGAATATGTCCAGGGGGGTAAGTGTCCGTTTACCAGTAGGCCTACCTTTGCACGTTCAATTCTTGCAGTGCTTTTTAAGGACTCCGCTTTATAAGTGTCCCATACTATATCCACGCGTGTAGCACTCTGGAGCTTTCCATTGATAAAAGGAATGAAAATGTGTCTGGCATACTCATGGAGTTTTTGAATCAGCTGGTTTCAACATGTGTACAATAGCAGTATCGTCAAGAATTATATTGATCGCAACCGGAGCATCAGCTGGGCATGCGATAGATTTTCGAAGTACGCTCTAGAAGAAATGGACTACTATGTACTTCTGCCAAGCACGCTCTAGAAGAAATAGACTACTATGTCCTTCTACCTGTGGACAGTGCCAAGTTAAAAAATGGACAATCAACATAAAGAGTTCCTTCCAGAGGAGTCGGACGATGACGATTAGTAGTGACTAATTGTATGTGTAAGCTATACATGTAGCTGTAAACTGTATGACCATTGAATTTGTCAGTAAATGATATATTAAGTAACGTTATTTCAACTGAAAACTGAGCAATAAACCTTACGGTTAGACACCAAAACCACCTTTCTAGGTTGAATAGTGCTTGAGATATAGACAATTTTAGCTCCCGGCAGCCATCTTGGACGCCATCTTAAATATACAGAAAGTGATTAAAGTTATTTCAACTGAACACTGAGCAATAAACCTTACGGTTAGACACCAAAACCACCTTTCTAGGTTGAATAGTGCTTGAGATATAGACAATTTTAGCTCCCGGCAGCCATCTTGGACGCCATCTTGAAATTGACCCTTTTCGAATGGTCAGAATAGAGTAGACTTTTGCGATGCTAATAAGCATACCAAATGGTAACAAAATCTACTGAGAAACCTTGTATATCAATTTTTTTGGAGTTCAGCCATATATTGACCCGTATAGACATTATTAGTTGTGCTGCAACAACAATAGTAATTTAAACTGTAATATTTTAATAATATAAATAAAAATCGAGTAATTTATTAAAAGTCTAAATGGAAACCAAACTCTACATTGAAAACCAATTAAGCAAAACGGTCCTAAATCTTATTTGCAGACCACTTTTCCAAAAATTATGAAAAATTCATATTTCATTTTTTCCCACCATTTTTTCCCGCAAAAAAATTATATTTCAGCGTGGCCCAATATCTACATGTATATCTCTTAGTACTACTATGTATGATGTCTGTGCCAAATGTCATGCTTGTATCACAAAATGCACAATCGCTTCATATATCGGAGCTATGCCGCTGGACTATAAGAACACAAAAAAACTTCAAACATCTCAAACATCTGTTGAAGTAAACCTGTATTTTTACTTTTCACCTTCATGGGGATCTGATGCTTTCCACAATCACCGCAGTGTACCTCTTCACTCAATCACAACTGTTTATTCACAAAGCCAATTCGACTCCATCAGTTCCAGTTTACCACTGAGTTTAAAATTTTAGAAGTTCTGCCAATTGTGAAGATAAAAACTTTATGTCACTTAACATTTCAGGAAGAACTTGAACAAACACTGAGATATGTCATTCATGACCTATTGACCTGACATACAATTTAAGGCAGGATCCATCGTATGGCAACAACAACTGTATCCTGACTGAAGCAAAAAGGCTGAATCTCCTGATGAGACACAGGGGCCGGAAACCAAGATTCTTGTGTAGTCACACTGTCTACTTTACACCAGTCCTCATTATAAGGCCATGTAAGCCAAGAAGACCTTCAGTCTTCACCGCTTGTTTCTCACCTGTTTGTGTTACCAAATCCAGCTCTCAATAGGGTCGTCACAACGTCATTCTGGTTATCAGCTCCACTCTGATTGATTTCATAACTAACTTGGAACCAAACAGCAGATTAAAAGTAATAACCTGCAGCAGCAACCACCCACCTGGCTAGCCTCCAGAGATTGTTGCACCTGCCACAATTGCCATTTACTGAGGTGTTCTGTTAATATATATATATATATATATATATATATATATATATATAAGGCACCACACTATATATATATATAGTATATATATATAAGGCACCACACTATATATATAGTATATATATATATAAGGCACCACACTATATATATATATATATAGTAACAGAACAGTCACCATATATATATATATAGCTCGCAACAGCAAGAAGCAGATGAACAGCCACAAGCAGACAATATTGCAAGATAGACAGAACCCTTCAGCAATTTAACATAATAAAAGCTCATGATGAATGGTGTGTAACTTTGTTTTGATGGCTCTGCCTTAGAGACCCTAGCATCGTAGTCTCTCCTAAAAAGTCTTAGCTCTCACCAAGTACATACAATCAACTCCTTATTAACATTAACAGCTGACCTTGAAGTCGAGCTCAAATTTTAAATGAACAAAGACAGAAATTGCCTTTCAGCATTGTCATTGCCCAATAACACACAAGTTTGTTGCAAGAGTTATATTATTGACGATGACGACTTTGGCTCACCTGGGCACACTTGCAAGGTACATGACTAGTGTTTTAAGATCATCGTATCTGACTTGATCTGACTTTGGGTCTGACGGCTGGGATGGACGAGCTGGAAATGTTAGGATAGCTCCACCCCTTTTGTCTCGACCCCCTAAAAATAAAGCAGAAGCACTTCACTAAATGGCAAACAAATAAACAGTCATATCCAATTTTATCCCACCATTGGAAGCCTATGATGGCATTTAAATAGCCCAAAAAGCAGGCACCACCCATGAATCTGATTCAAACATTAATGATGGTAAACCAGGCATTTCTGTTGTAACTAGCAAATAAGCATAATCAGGAGATAGACATCTGCTTATTTGTAGCTAAACATGTTATTTGTCAATAAGCCAGTACTATGAAAGGTGTCGATAAACTTCACAAAAGTTTTCTAAACAAGAATATTTTCTAAATATAATGACTCAGGCCATTCAGACTGAGGTAGCAGCGGTTAGAATTTGAGATAATTCACTAAATTGCCATTAAGTTATTCTTATGGCCGTTAGTTGCACCATAAGTATGCTTGCAGACAAATTAGAGCAGCGGTTCTCAACCTGTGGGTCACGACCCCCACGGGGGTCGCCTTACGATTTGCCAGGGGTCGGCTGGAACCTTCAGAAATTTGTAAAAAAAAGTTGTCAGTGTAGTTCTTAATATTTAATATTTTATGTAATTATGATTTCTGCGTTGTGCTCTTGCAAAGACTGCCCAGAGAATTTCTGATCTAGTCAGAAAGAAACAAGCAAAGCCTTCACATTGACGCTCTTCTTTGGATTGCGAAACTCCATCATTTTTCAAGTTGTAATTGAAATAATATTGCTGGCTTTCTGTAGCTTTGTTTTCTTAAATCATAAGTAATGTTTAAACTTTAAACTTAGCAGCTGTCATTGAAATTTGTAACTCTTAATTGTACAGTCACAGTACAATACAAGATAAATACTGAACTTCAATTAAAGTTAACATTTCATTTACTAAATTTTAATTTTAAAATTTTCAAAATTATTACAAAAAAAATTATAAATTGTTTTTTGATTAATGATTTATTATCCCATGATGCATGATGCATATGTATTAACAAATGGTGAGAAGTGAAATGCATCATAATGGTAGCAAAACTGCGGTGAAGGGAGTAACCAAATCAATTTTTTTGGGGGGGTCGCCACAACTTTGGAAATATTGTAAAGGGGTCGCGGCAGTAAAAAGGTTGAGAACCGCTGAATTAGAGTGTCTGTGATTCATTCCAGGACCTTCAGGGTAACCAGTGCTAACCACTGAACCATCAGTACGGTGTATTGCATACAAGGCTATCGCCCACGCCAAACTATCAAAAAAACTGTAAGAAACAAGAATTCATGATAGAAGTTGAAGTAATAATTATGAGACAACATGTAAACAATGCTTCAAGCACCTTAGTTACAAAGACCAGAACTTAAAACCACCATCCTCTGTAGCAGTAACATGGAGCTGCCTTACTTGTGAACACAGTCAAGGACAGGTATGCAGGACACATGCCAATGTACTGGCAATCATGGGTCAGGACATAACTTTGCAGGGCCAGAATGACTCCAACCCAGTTCTGTACACGAAGCTAGCCACATCATTGCCTCTTCTACTTCCGAGGTAAAATGACCGTTATGTGCCCATAATTACAGTTCCCTTCAAGGAAGGTTGAAGATTGGCCACATCCTTACGAAAGCTGAGAGGTGAGAGAGATTTCGAGATAAGAGAGGAATTTCGACTGTGCTTCTCCAACAGATAATTCTCAACTACAACATCGCTTGAAGTGACCATCAACTGACGCCTTGTGCAATATAATAATGGAGCTGTAGAATTAGATTACACTGGCTGATTCTTTAAAAGGCAACACTATAAAGTTCTGTCTCGGGATCCGATTCTATCCCTTGCACAGTCTCTGGGTAGGCAATGTTCTAAGGAGAGCCTTTTCTCAGAAAAAGGGTTCCTTCCATTACCAGCAACAGTTGGTCCCATTTTGCATGCCTCTTTTACTATCGACTCTTTCTCAGCCATCACTCTAGATTTCACACCCCAGAAATACTGCCATTAGATACTGCCATTAGTATGTGACATCAGACATTTTCTGGGCTCAAACAGGGAGGCCTTATAACCAATCTCTGCATCCTTCTGCCATTGGCACATGTACAGGGTGGGCCAGTAGGAATGCACCAAATTTGACGCCTTATAACTTGAACAATTTTTATCTGAGCGTCTTGTCCAATATATCAGATTGAAGATAATTATCCTTTTTTTGATTCTGCAAAATATCTACGAGATAATGTTACGACTTTATGAGATAATGCTATTAATATTCGATGTGCCATTTTCTGGCCATAAAACTGCAAGAAAAAACAAAAGTCTGAAACTGAAGACGTCAGTTCTAAACAGTCACTTAGTACTAACAATTAATATCTTGAGTGAATTTACCATCAGTCAAACAAATACTCAATAATGTCCACTACGTGCTCGGACTCTTAGTCGTCCCTGGATTGTTGTCTTGGCTGGAAATTAACTCTTGGACTTGTGCAATGTTCGCTGCTGTGCGCGCAGAACGTTTGCGACCACAGTTGCGGCTGTTACACGTTCCCGTAGCATCAATTTGTTTAATCAATCGATCTAGAGCATATTTATTCCATTTTCTAGAAGGGAATTCTATCATCATCTGATGTGCATTGTATCCTTTTTCTGCTCTTAAAATTCGGATTAAAATTCTATCCTCTTCCGCGAGCGGCGTCATGATGTTCAATATTTACATTCAAAATTGAGAGGTGTGCGCCGCACCGAAATTTTATAACAGTGGTGCCGTATATCAGTGCAAGATTTGCCACAGTAGTAGAGTGGATGATTACTTTCAATTTAGTATATTGGGCACGATGTTCGGGTAATAATTGTTCAAGTTATATCCATTCAAAGTTGGTGCATTCCTACTGGCCCACCCTGTATATTTGTGATGTCAATTAACATTACCACCATCAAACTTATCTCACTCCATTTTGGTGTATATGACATCCGATATGGCACATACATTGGTCATGCAATACTAGTTATGAATCAAGTTCTCTTATACAGGCTTGTCGGTCATTATTTGTCTTCTGTGTCATTTCGGTGGCTTATATCGGCTAAAAGTAGACTCTGCTCAGTAATTTCTAACATGTTGGAATTTGCTGAGCTGCTAAGTTTGCACATCGGGCTTATTTTTGTTTCTACTGTAGATTTTGGCTCCCTTTTTCGCAACGCATTGTATACCGGGTTGCTTCTATTGTCTGGCAGTGTCAGCTTGGCCGCGCTCCTTTCTAACTACGTGAGCTCTGCTTTCCAGCGTCCGCACTTCTTGGTTGCCGTTTTCTCCGTTCCACAGCCCGCGGTGACTTACATGTTCCTTTCGCTCGCTCTGCAACCATGCAACAGCGAGCATTCTCCGTTGCCGGTCCCATTATCTGGAATGGCCTTCCTGTCGAACTGCGGTCTCTTCCTCCGCGACTCGTCCACCTCTTTCTTCTCTGCTCTTAAGGCTGTTCTCTTTCGTCTAGGTTGGGCTGGGAGCGCCTCTGAATAGTTGGCAGTGGCAGTGAAGAGCGCGCTATATAAATGTCTAGTTGATTGATTGATTGATAGATTTTGTACATTTTGATGGTATTTTCTGTGCATGTAGTCTTGGCGTATGTGACTGCATGAAGAGGGATGGGCTTCCTGATGTATGGTCACATCGCGGATCTAGAGACTTTGTGCACTGTCTACAGCCAGGTTATTTTCACCTCATTTTCACCTCGCAGTGGATGAGTGAAGCAGGTCTCTAGCTTGACCTTGACCATTAGCCACTAGTGGAGCTTCCATCTAACGACCAGCAGGTGATGTTTACCTGTTCTACATACACCTTGTGACTCGAGGGATAGCCAGATTGGCATCACCTTCCACCAATGAGGGAATGCTGGGTGGTAGCGGGTGGTACCATTACCATATAACGTGGATTCTACCACCTGTCATCACTCCACACTACGAACAGTCAATATGTAAAGACTCTGAACATGATGCTATCCACTGCAGGCTGAGCTTCACATGTATGAGTGGTTCCACAACTGGTGTATCTTATAGTTTTCTGTGCAATATTTTGCTTACTGGTGAAATCTTTGTTCTTAACAACATTTAACATCACATGGACTAGCACAGATAGGACCAAGAGCTGCTTAATTTTTTTCTTGACCCTATATAAATTTGTAATCACTGTCACAGTTACCATTATATTATTTTCCAACAGTTAACGTGCAGTGCATTTGTGGAAAAATCAGAAGACAGAGCAAAAGACTGTCTGAAATTAAAATTTTTATTTAGGACAAACCACAGTAATTTCCACTGTAATATTCACCAACACCAGGTTTTGATCAGCCTAAAAATATACTGTGTTTCTCCCTCTTATACGCATTTTAAAATCTTTCTTTAAAGTTTCATGATGTATTTTTTACAGTTGATTATTTTCTAAAGCCTACATAAAAGAAATAAAATGCAGCATAGGTACAACTTATCGAGTAGGCACACACCTCTGCAGCTGTATTTCTGGCTGCTTGAGAGATTTTTATCTTTGTTCAGATTTTTTGGCAGAGGACTTAGCAGGACAAGATGCTTCTAGCAGAGTGTGATCCATGCTTTAACCTTCTGAATGACTCATCCGATGAATGTTTGTGTTCATGGACAGCTCCTGGAATACAACTGATGTAGGCCATAGACCTCTGCTTAATGGTATACGAATGCATATAACTCGGACACCACTGCATCTTAAAACCACTGCAACAGCCTGGAACCAATTACCGCAGTCTACACTGTTTGGCCATAAGTTATATATCCACAGTTTTTTGTCCATTACAGCTGTACAGATGTTCATGGCCATGCAGCCATTTTGTTTCACCAACCATCATCCGACTGACAGACAGACTAGAAATGAACTAATGACCAAGAAAAACCGATAAGGGCTAAACAGATCAGACAACACAATGATTCCAGATAAAAAAAAGAACTCACCCGGAGGCAACACTAAGCTCAAAGGGATTAAATGACCCGCATGCACCAAATCTATCTTTCTCAGCAACGGTTGTGTAGCAGGATATTAAACAGTATGTAATTTAGAAATTTATTGGGTTTCCTGAATGATCAATGTCTATGAGTTTAACATAAGTGTCCTCACACTTTTAAAAGTACCCTTATAATTGACCTCAACAGACACTCCATGTGACGTCTCATCAGACACTCCATGGACACATGAGGTTTGACAATAATTACTACAATGCAACTAAACTTAATTTACTAGTTACCAATGTCACGTAAGTGCCAGATGGAACACTTGCAAACAAAACTCAGGCAAAAATGGACAGATGCTGTTGCCTACAGCCACACAATTATGTGAAGTTTTATAATTATAATCACTAAGAAGCAACTATATACTTAAATTACTAGTAGCATCTCAATGCCACATTAGTGTCTGTTGTTAGCAGACATCATCTTTAACAAAGAAATGTAAATGTTCACGTTTTTCTATACCGACCATATGGCCTCGACTCTGCTTGTTTTTTTAGATGTCCTAATGCTACATAAATGACCAGAATATAAGTAATAATAACAATAATAATAATGACAATTTATATGGTGCTGCAACACAGCCATGCCGTTACAAGGATGCTAATGTAGTAACAATGGCTCTTGATTTTTAAAGTGACACAAATATATTAAATAGACAAAAAATACCATGCAACACCAATACTTCAAGGTTTACTTATTAAGACTTTTGCTAATCTCAAGAAATCAATAATGAGTCTTAAATAACTACGATACACCTGCAGCATAATCTATTTCCGATCTACAATTAAATTCAGTCATACATTTTATAACTGTTTCTTGTGGCAATGGGTTTATGATCATAGCAAATACAGTTTATGAATCAAGCATAATACAGAACTGCTAACAGATTTATGACAACTGTATGAGTTAATGTTAATGGAGTCCAAACTACAATTAGTGATTAATGTTCTGCTATTATTTTTAGACACAGACTAAAATTATGCTTTGACTTTACTCTTTCATGACTACAGAATGCATGATAGTACATCATAATTTATCAGCAAGGGCTCTCTGACTATAATACAATCAGAAAGCACTATACCACTGATACATTAGAATGGATGACAGTTGTTGTGACAGCCTGCTGCAATAGTTCAGCTCATGTAAATAATAAATAATAAATAAACAGAAAAATAAATGAGTGCTGCTGCATTCATACTTAAAGTGTCAGCACAACATTTACCTACAGCAAAGGATGCAACTGTTGTAACTAAAAGTCAAACTGTAGAAAAACTGATAATACAGTAAACAATCAGATATCTAATGTTTCAACTATTTCCACCTCAGGTGCCTAGTATAAACAATTAATCTTGTGCCACAACCGATACTACATGTAAGCAAACAAGGGAGGCTTCAAGCATTTTCACAACTGTTACACCAAGTGTAAACACTTCTAGGTCCACGTTACTCCAGCCATAGCTGGCCAGGCCTTATGCAAGTGACAGCGACTATTTCTGGAAGAGCCTTAGGCTTCTTTAAAAATCAAGTAGCATTAATTTGTTAATTAGCTATGACTGAAACTTTTAGTTTGTAAGTATGAATATAGCACTTAATGTATGCATACATGTATTGAGACACTGAATATAGCACATTTTAGAAAGCTCACAAAAGCAGTGTACTTAAGACTCTCTGTAACAGATCTAAACAAGTCCATTTGAAGACCATCTGCTAATGCATGCTGCACACAGTCAAAGGCAACAGTACACAAATGCATTGGTAGACTGTTCCAGGAGGATAGTCCAATACATGGAGAAGGCAGATGGCTCCAGTTAAAGTGTATCTGCATATCTTCATGATGATCTGGACTGCAATACTCTCCACAACAGGAAGCCAGTAATCGCAAACAATGCACAGGACTCTATTCAGCAACCTTTGCCTTTCCGATTTCAGATAAAAAATACAGTGCACTTCCAGTACTTTTGGGGGATTCCTCAAATGCGCTCTATACATACTTGATGAGCTGACAGGCAAGTAATGTTCACTTGTGGAATTTAGGGTACCAGCATACTCTACTCGGCATGCTGAAATGCATCTATGACTATGACATGGCTAGGCTGCACAGAACCAAATCATTCCTTGCAGATGACAAAATTTGATACGTAACACAAACCAGATCATTACGCGCAAGTGTTCGGTGCAAAACAGACATTTCCAGTGACCAACAGTAATTGATGAAGATGCTTGAAAAAACAGCAAGCACAAGGCTGCCATGGATGAAGACAAACAATTCAAGAGAAAGACTGAAGGGTCAGTAATAATTGAAAGTTGGAAATCGGCAAGCACTAATAACATTGAAGAACATCCAGGACTTTAAACATTTAGCTTTGACACAAACATAACGTTAACTTTCCGTTAAGACAATAAGTGAGGTAAACTATATCAAACAGTTTCCCAAAGTCTCAAACAAACATGCAGCAGAAATACTTGCCCACCAGAGGTTCAATTCTCACACCAAAGTTTGAAAGATGATATTATTGTTATTATTAATGAGCTTTTATATAGCGCCCCTTCAAGGTTATCTACTCAGGAGCGCTCCTAGTCCAACCACGGCTAAAGAGAGTAGTTTTTAAGTTTGCAAGAAACAAGGTAGAGTGAGTCATAGGGACCAGGCGAAGTGCAACAGGAAGGCCATTCCAGGTTGCAGGTCCAGCGACCGAAAAAGAACATCGCTGCATAATAGCTGTCCGCGTGCGGGGGACCAATAGCTCGGCCTGGTCAGCCGAGCGAAGAGCAGATCTCCGCAAGACCCCCGAGGTAGAGCGACACAACTCCCGCAGGTATGGGGGAGCAAGTCCCTCTAGACAACGCCTAACCAGTGCAGAGACCCTATAGGCGATCCGCAGCGGGAAAGGGAGCCAGTGCAGTACATCCCGCATATAAAGAGAAACGTATATGTATGGGTTGCCAGAGAAAGCAGCTCATATAAAAATCCAGACACCAACCAGGACGACATGTAAATACCAGCAGAAGAGTGTGACCGTGCAGATGAAGGCACTGACTTTAAAATTAAAATGGTTTTAAACAAAGCACATTGGATATACTTAACAATTTAAAAGTTTGCAATTTATAATAGTAATAGAAGCAATACTTTAGGTTCAAGTTATTATTTACGGTAATTTCAATAATAGGTCTACGATAAAATAGCGTCTGGAACAGGTTTTGCATCTAAACTTTTCACTTACAGCACTCTGTGGGTTCAGTTTTATTACTGCACATCTTAACATCACTCATTCTTAGAAACCATAACCTCTAATCCCTTACAATGCCCGAGATGTACGTATACAATTTATATTAATGTATTGTAGTATTAGCCTGTGTATGTATGTAAGCATGTATGTATTTTTTTATGATCTTGAGATTTCTATAGCACCCTATGGGAACCTCTCAAAAGAACTGCAAGTATACGGCTGTCTCACAGACCTAAACAGGTGCATCATAAGATAAGCTGAAACTGTTTCTTGAGATGCACATGTGCTGCTTGACTTATAAGCGGGATTTTTTGGCTCTTCACTGGCAGCTAACTTATTATCCTAACAGGTCAAAGGTCTCTAATGCAATATAGTGTGCCCTGTACAATGATCAGTAAACGGGCTGAAGTGGCTTATAACAATCAGGAGTCTACAAAAGCCTAGTTCCATAGTTTTACACTGAAGCATATACTAAACCATGGGGTACTTTACTAGCTCCAGTTGGGTTAGTATCTGCTACATATAGCCCTATGTTATAATCACCCGTGGTGTAAAATAAACAAAGAAGTGCAACACTGAACATCACCACGAGAAACACAGCTGTCCTACCAGCATACTACATCAGTGCTGCTACTGTTTCACAACTTACTACGGTAAGTCTGGTAACACGTGTTCAATTAACACGCTATTTTAGTTAATGTGCAACAACATCATACTTCCCAATGATACCAAAATAATTAGCATGCGGTAGCCATTAACACATGGTACATAGACTAGCACTCACTCATTTGCACATATGTCAGTGGGCACCTGGAGGCCCGGGTACCCGCACTCGAAGGGCTGTGGGCCGTGAATGCAGTATCTGATACCCGGCTGTTTCAAGGCGTTACTTTTAGGTGCTAAGAGTTAGCAGCCGACGGCATGTGATGCCAGCACCCACGAATTATTGCCTCCAGCACACAGCAGCTGAGCTAAGGCTGGAGTCACCACACACCAGTGCCCGGCTACGCTAACATTGGCTGCGGCAGGCACGGGACGCTTGACAGCAATCATTTTCATTAATGAAACTAGTCAACGAACATAGGTCTGGTCCCTTCACCACATTGTGTCGGGCAGTGTCCTATACTCAGGCACTCTGGTGTACATGTGATAGAGTTATTCTCCAGCAAATGTTGAGGTTAATGACTATCAGAAAAATATTAGTATGAAAAATTCTTTCAATTCAAGTACCAAACAAAATAATCTGAGCTTGCTTAACATACCTGTTTTAATTGTGGTATTATCTTTCTAAACCTAGTATCTTTAGTTACTGCATGTGAGATTACTGATAGTATAATGGTGCCATCATAATAGAAAATAAAAAGGCTTTAAACAAAGAGTGTTATAAATCTTTAATTTAGAATGTGCATTTTTTTTTCAACCAAATTTTAGCACACATAGAAATGTATGTACAAATTATAGGCTATTTTGCCTTTGCTAGCAAATATATTCATTAATGTCCCTACCTGAAAGTTGCACATCCAAGGGGTGGAAATCTAGTACAAAGAGGATGATATCTAATGAAGTCGGACACAAAGAGGTGGTAAAAGAACTACTGTACCACTGACCAGTCATTTGAGGTACTTTTACATCACTTAGACTATTGGTCTGCTATACACATAGTAAAGCATGTGGGTTTGTTGCTTAATATAACTTAAAATATCTTCTAAAAGAACAGTTTTAATGTCTCTGATAACATAAATATATTTTTTTAAAGCTTTAATGATTTATTGCATATTTAGGATTTTTATTATATTCACATTTCTATTTATATTTCTAAAGAATGAAATCAATACATCTACATTACGGAAGCTGCCAATGCATGTAAGGAAATACAGACTGAAGTTCTAACAATTTTTTAGCATAACTGAGTAGCATATGTTCCATTATTACATGGTTCTGATGATTTGACTTACAATACTTATTATACAAACATTACCTATATGTCAATTATGCAGTTCAATTAAACAGCTGACATTACTTTTCAGGCACAATGCTTGCACATACTCACACTTCCTGCATATTTTCAGCAGCATGGATATCTACTCTGTTCTTTTCACAAGAAATTATTCCATGGTGTCTGCATTTTCAGCAGCACATGAATGAGCAAACAATACCACAATGAAGTTCAGGTGAGTCAACACATGACTAATCGCTGCTAACCGACTTTCAGTCTATACAGAGCAACTCGGACTAGCAGCAACCTGCAGTAGGGTAACCACCATTTCACCGCTCACTTAATAAAGTTTCCTCATCAATACAGTTCTTAACGTCAGGAGTCATACTATTGTAGATGGATCACAGCGATTCAGCAGTTCACCTTTCTTAGTTGAGTAGCATTCATGACTGACCAACAATATACTTTTTTATACTGCAATGCATACCAGGATTAGAATTTCAGAAGTCAAGAAGAAAGAGCCAGCCAAATGCTACATTCGCATATGAATTCTGGTGAATTTGAGATACTTTTTCCAGAATGGATGGCACCAAATGATTAAAATGCTCAGCCCGGTAGCCATATGCAGCACTTTGTCAAGACGTGACATGTGACAACAATTGTAGAATCGAGCATGTTGCCCGGATGATAACGTGGCAATCACAGAAATCCTAAGAGAGACGACTAATGCGTCCAAATAATCCACATTCGATACATGTGTGTCTGTTTGGGGCCACCTCAACGATGAACATGACCAATGAGTCTGGCTCACTAGCAGTGTGGATGACCAACCAGCCCTGCCTCTGTGGAAGCTAGGCGCACATGTAATAATATGTGCACTGTCTGTCGGTTGACGAGAACAGATGTCCAGCCTGTATGCATAAGCGTATTTACAAGCAAGTAACTATTTCAGGATGGATGGAATCAATACAGTCGTTGGTTTTATGCAGCTCAGCAATCATGACGCCAGGACATCATTACAGTGCCATTCTGCTCCTATTAAAATGCTATGTCTTCTACACAAAAGCTCTCACAATGAACCAATCATATCAGCAAACAGAATGCAGCACAACGTTCTTAACACTTCAACGATGAGAGTGTACTAAAAGTGACTGGGAAAAATATGCAGCTCGTCATTAAAGTGTCAAGATACATTTCACATTTACCTATGTATTGACCACTTGTAAACTATTTTTTGGTTCACTGGGAATAATTTAACCTAATAAACTAAATCTCAAGCAGAAAACCAGATGGATCAAACCTAAATTAAAATATGCTCACACAAAAAGAACAGCAAGACTTTATTCGTTCTGCTGCTGTGGATCAACACTATAACTGATTTGTTTTCACTATATTACATTTTGACATATAGGGCATATAACATATAATGACATATAATGCACTTATCACAGCTTTTCATACAGATGACAGAAACCCCATATCTTTTTCATAGGATGTTAAAGTGCATATATTACAAAGGGCATAGAATCAATCAGTCATGCCACTGAGAAAGACATTGACAGACAGACAAACAGACAGGCAGGCAGACATACAGACAGATCAGAGTCAGCTTGCACATGTGTGTTACCAGACTTTTATTGTACTTCAAACGCTCTTGTTTAAAGCTTTGGCAACTGTCATAATTGGGCAATTTTTACAACATGGCACGTTGATGAATAGTAATCTCTCTGAATTAACTGGAAAATGTGCTGCATAATTTCTTGATGCCCAAATTATATACTGTGAACTCTTGAAACAGACAAAAAGATTAATAATTATTCATCTTTTTCTCTTATAATGATTTCATTATATACTGAAAACAAACTAACAAAATAACTGTATTTGTCATATAATGGCAAAACTAGGTTGTTAAAAAACCTACACTAATTTTATAAGTCCATTCGAAAACCTACAGGTTCCTTTAATCATTATGATTACTAATTCAGTTGAATAGTGAAAAGATGTAAATTAAAACTCTGAAGTCTGACATACACAACCTAAGAAAACAGTAAAATGACAAGTGCTAATTCTAATACTACAGGAATATGCCCATGAGGTTCTAAACTGTACATGAAATTCATTCACTGCAAAAATATTATAATCCAGATGATCAAATGAAGGGACAGAAATCCTTGAATGCTAACAAGTCACTTAAACTATGCTCATGAAAATAATGTAACTGGGAATGAAGAAAATATTACTCACCTGACAAGAAAGCAATCTTTTCCTTTAACAGTGCTATCATATTGACTGCTTGCATGCCATCGGACTTATCTTGCTTCTCAATACCTAAAAAATACCAGAACAAACATTGAAACAGTAGAAATTCATTGTTAACTTGCTACACTGCCAACTATAGTTAAGCCATAAGCTACAAATTTCTTACAAAAACATTTCTTACAAAAATTCAAACTGTTTCAACCTATTTGAAAGTTCATTTATTCTTAGTTATTCAAACTGTTAACCAGAATAAAACTTAAAATGTAGCTCAGAATAAACCTAAAATTCAATACGTAACAGACAGCAGAGCTGAAGAACACAGTTACAAAGAAGCAACTTGACCTGTGAGTAGGTTTTACATTTTCCAACCCAGCTCTTAAACATTCTTTGGCAAGAAGCGAGCTTCAAGTCATTTAATAACAAAGAGTGCAAACTACTAGAAGCACTACAACAGGCTTTAAGACGGACTTAAAATTTGGATAAACATTTATTTCAACTGTCACAATAACAACTGGATCAGGAAATCTATAATCATTCACATTCAGACGTATCCTGTATTCAACTAAGCTTCTCAACTGTGTAGTACCCATTAACCTGCTTTGATTGCATCCTTATTTAATTTGCCAGTGCCATTTTTACTTGTCAAATGCATAGAAAAGTTCCATAACTTTGAAAAAGAAATACCTCATAAAACTAACAGATTCTAAAAGAAATGAAAACCAATACAATACAATTGAGAAAGATGGCCTACTTACACGAGAGAGAAGTTTAAAGGACTAACTCTGATATAAGAATCAATTTCACTCTTGAAAGCAAATAACCAGCCTATTTGCCACATGGTGTAACCGAAGCACTTTATTGAGGTACATTTGTATGTATGTATGTATGTATGTATGTATGTATGCATGTATACTCGTTTATTCAATTACCACGTTGCCAAAACGCAAAACGTTCCAATGATTAACATAACTCTTTCTGCTAAATCACACCAGCACTATGTAAATGTCAGAGCAACAGTGCGCTTAGCTATCTGCTTAGCTATGAGCAACTAACATATTCTTAAAACATACACTGCTTAAAATTCTATCACCTTGCAACATAAACAAACCAATTCTGATTTCAAATTTATGAGAATTTAGAATATGCTTCCCACAGTTATCACAAAACACCATCTGGAATCGTTTAAAATCGAGTGTATCTTGAGCAATATTTAGTTTAATATTTCAAATAATGTTTTAATCATTTATTATGTACTGATTGAATTTGGTTGAAAGTTTTGAAACAGCCACAACTTTAACAATTTTGTAGCCAATTTTACATACATATACCATATAATGCATGAACATATGTATTTGGATTATAAATATAAATATATAAAGGTGTGATTATTTAAACAGCATCTTTCAGAACCAATTAGAGGTGCTATAAATGGCTAAGATATTTAAATACTAGTAAAAAAGTGCATATTGTACGAGTGTTGTTAAACTACTTAACAGAATTTGAAGCCATAACTTATTTTATATGGTTCCTAATTTTATTCCGGATATTTCTATTTCTATTCCGGATATTTCTATAGCGCCTCTCGAAGTCAACTACTACTCAGAGGCGCTCCCGACTACAGCATTTGATACTGTGCCGGAATTTTCACGCCGAAGCGCCACGAGCAATTGCGAGTGAAGGACTTGCCCAAGGTCCGTACGCAGCGGCTAGAGTGGGATTCGAACCTGCAACCCTCCGGTCACAAGGCGCCGAACTTACCACTGAGCCACCACGCCCCACTACCACTGAGCCACCACGCCCCACTGGGCGTGGTGGCTCAGCAAGCATCAATCTGTGCACAAGCTATTCCATCACTAAGTTGGATTACAGTTTCAAAACCTGAATCTTTAAAGATGACCCACTTTAAAATAAATAAGTGCTACATTTTAAATTCACTTTTTCTGTATGTAACAGCTAAAATTCAGAGTGGACTTAAAATTTACTTATTCCCCCAAAATTTACTTTATTCCAATCGACATTTCAGCCCAATCTTAGTAAACTTAGAACCGACTACTAGGCAATTAATTAAATGACTTGCAGAAAGGTTTGGAATGGCTATTGATGCCTGTTACTTTGCATGTTCAATTATAATTAGAACTCCAAAGCGACAATTCAATGCATGGGCTTCTGAACTTGCACAGCTGCACAGAGAGATTGCTTTGGATGAATTTGTCATGTTTGGCCATGTTTACAGTGCATGGGTTCAAACGACTGCAGCGACGCAGCTTAGAGGGTACAGTGATTCAGACTACACTGCATTTCTACAAATTCTGCTCTCTGACAGTCACAGCAACATGGGTACATGTAACATTACATTTGCACGACCAAGCATTTCTACACAGGTAAGGTTCCATATATGCACACAAATACCAATTTAAGCCATTTGTGTTCTATAATCCCAAAATAATATAGCTAATGTCATATAAGTGCATTAAAATTGGCTTTAAATTCCATGATACAGAATTACAAAACCTGCAGAAACAGAAATGACTATTTTCACATCTAGCGTTTAATGATTTTCATGGTAAAATTAGTTGTCACCCAACGATGCGGGTTTGCTGGCAGACAGAGGCCTGTGACCACAATTTGCCACATTCATGTATTACACATCCATTATACGAACTCCCACACAATAAATTCAAGCTAATTTATGAAATGATCTGCTAAATGGTACAAGAGGAGGAAAGTGAAATGAGTCATTAACCCAAACACCCACTGAACAAAGATGTTAATGTTAGCCAATGCAGCTCCACAGAGTCCACATTCAGAACTAAGAAATCAGTAGCAATAACAATGCAAGAAGCTCTGTATACTCTATTAACCATTAATTTCCTGACTTAAGCAATAAGATTTTGGCAAATTAGTTTATATTTGTTTCATTGTACAATATTCTCAGAGATGGCTGGACATGAATGATATGCAAAACAAGCCACAATAGCAAACAAGCAAAGATTCATTTAGCACCTTTTGAAAATCATTCCTACAAATTTCTTTATTTTTACTTGTAACCGATAAAGTTCAAACAGTTATTAGTCGGTCAGTACCAATCAAGAGTGTGAAAACAGTCTAGTGGTGTGTATGATCGAATATCAATTGAAAGATTGAGGTTCAAATACCTACCAGGGCAAAAACTTATTTCAAGATTTCAGCTCAACCTGTGCCCTCTAGCAAACTTGGCTATAATGAGTACATCAATCACACACTACCACTGAGAAGATCACACAGCAAGGGATAGGGCTGGCTATCCACACTAATACATTAAGGCTAAGGAAAATGAAGTCACTAACACTTCCAACCCATGACTGCCTCCCAGGGCTAACTTAAGAGAGTGCTAAAACAATATAAATCAAAGGTATGAATGTTACTGGGCGAGACAAAGACATGCATACAGCTACCACTGCGCTGTGCTGTGTACAATATAGGGGAAGCAACGATTTGACCTAAATGCCAAGAGGCTGAAACAGCTACCATGTATTCGTCACAGTATAAGCAGCTCGTGCACCTGGTCCACTTCTGTAATGCTTCATGTGGAAAGACTGAGTTATCATCCACTGCACTATAAATGACCACAATCAATTTGTCCTCTCCTGCAGCCAGTTCTTCTAGTGCAGCTAATCAGTCCTGGCATCCATAATACATGCATAATCCACAGCCCATGAATGACTGAATTTCTGCTGACAGGATCTCCCTGACGAGCATTTGCACACAGAACTAATCACTGTCGTTAGTGAGGATATCCTTCTAATCCACTCCATACAATGAGCCAAGTAATGACGCGTTGATATCATTTCAAAGGGTTGATTCAAGCTAAAATTGGACCACTGGGAAATCTGAGCAAATGACTACAATCCTTTGACTTTGCTCCCAAAGTGCTTAAAACTATTTCTGTATTCTCCCCAACAGTCAAGTTAGTCTGCAGCTTTCTTTCAGATGCAGCAAATACGATATCTGAATCAGCCTTACCATGACATTCACACAGTCAATTCCTCTGAGCAGCCACAGCTTGGTTCACTTTTCTAAGGTGCTCGGTAGTCTAGTGGTTAGCGCGCTGGACTGTCAATCGAGAGGTCGGGGCTTCAAATCCCCACCAGAGCAGAAATTTGGTTCGAGATTTCTGTTCCACTTGCACCCCCTAGCCAACTCAGCTATGATGAGTACACTGACCGTACACTGTCAGTGGGAAGATGAGACGGCGAGGGAGAGGACTGGCCACCCGCCCTCATATGCTGAGGCTAAGATAATGAAGTCGCTAACACTTCTTCTTCTTCTTCTACTGACCTTTTTAAAAATCTTTTAATTGACATTACACTGTCAAAATTATCTCAATCTGGACAAGCACTATGACTGATACTTCAAAATAAGATTCTACAGCAAATCTACTTATATGACAGCATCTGTTTCAGAAGCATCTTAAAGACAGAACTCTGTTTAAAAGATGCATAAGAAAACCTTGAAAGCACATATACTGAATACTTAGTTAAATATGTCTTGCTGCCCGAGTTACTATCTTGTCAATTTTAGTTAAGCTTGCATCTAGTTAAGGTTATTTTGGATTTCACCAGCTGTGCATGTCTTATTTTTTTTTCTTCTCTACAGTGAAAAGAGGCTATAATATAAACGTTTATATTATGAGAAAGCCATTCGCTATTTGTTACTAATGTATTTATGTTACATGGGTAACCCTACTTAGTGGGCATATAGCCCTTTTGGGTTACCATTTGTCGCCAAAACTTGCCTGCCTTTTTGTGTACACTGATTTTTGTTGTTTTTTTTGTTTGTTTTTGGTTACAATAAATCTTTTGATTGATTGATTGATAAATCCAGTCACTGAGTTGCATCTTTGCTAACTGCTTCCCAGGTTCATTGCATCTTAACACCAGACCTGCTAGCAGACAGACGTTTCCTGGTAGCGCTTACTGAGCTGCGGATAAATGAGAGGCTTTCAATTGTAGATTCTGAAGGACTACAGAAAAACAAGACATGCCATCAAGAACTTTAATCCTAGGTTTCATCTAGGGTCCATCCTTGTCACAATCTCCTCTGGCTGAGAGAACATGAACAGCAACCACATGCATCATGACAGGATGATCTACTTTCACCAGAACTCACTGTAACTAAATTTATCCTTTAGTAAAGACGTGCAATAAGAACTACGGACTGCTGACTTCTACATTACCAGCCTGTACCCAGAGCCTTCTTGCACATGTTCAACTCTCCACAAAAGCTGTCAAACAGAAAAATCTCTGCCCCACCTGTCCATTTCACCATCTGTCAGTCTACATCAACTATGCATGATTAATGACTAACAAATGATATAACTACTAATACTACTACTATATACCTACTCAACTTAAGATAAAGCATAAAGATAGCAAATGCCACAGTAGGGATGCAACAGCAGTAACAGCAGCACTGCCTATAGAAGACCCTCTCACCGGGTATTGTTATTTTGAGGTACAAAAGAAAGTCCTTGCAAAAAAGAGGTGGGTTTAGCCCAGAAAGAAACTGGTGAGTAATGAACAGATAGTTCCTATAGAAGACATAGCTGTGTTTTATAAATGAAATCTTGAGCAAGTTTCATTCGAGTTGACACTGGTCATGTAGTAACAAGCAGTTCACAGCAAGGAAAGCCCAGGGATTCCAACAGCGGTGAAGCTCATCTGATTACTGAGAATATAAAGCTTAGCTAGAATGGAAGCTACAAATATCCAACATTGTTATTTCACACTTCATCATATCTCCAATACTATCAAAATAAGTGCAACCCTTTATTTAATAGAATATTATTAATTTTTCAGTGAGGCGCAATAATATCAAAAGCAAAATCAGTACTCATTGGCACAAACAATCACTGACCCTAAGAAATAGGATGAACCAATCTTTGGCATTTTATAAAGAGTGAAAAAATTAACTCCTATCAAAGATACCAAAAGAAAACCATAGCATTAAGTGCATTATCAAGCCTAATTCCCTCAATTTCACTAATTAATAAAAGTAACTGAAATCATATTAGCTGTAAAGAAATAAACAGTACCTTAACAACAGCACTAATTGACAATTACTTTCAGTGCATGAAATGCAAAGCATGCCACTGAGATGATTCCACAAAATGCCACTGAGATGATTCCACAAAATGCCACTATATATGTGTAGCAGAACAGATGTAATAAATGCCACATAAAATACATTTTGAGGGACAGCATGTGTGTTTTAAGATGACCATGTCGGATCAAAATTAGGAATTCCTTTGGCTCTGCCTGACAATTTTTTGCAGTCAACTGAGTGTTGCACAAAGTCATGCAATAATGCATTTAATTTCTGCAGCCAGAGTCACAAGAGAAGGTTGATAGCATGCCACTCATTTCCTGACAACCAGATATGGAATACGTAGAAGCGATCCATGTCTGCTACGATCAGTCTATGTCCTGCCACAGCACTGGCAGCGGTCACATAGCAGCAGTTGAGCTCTATTTGTACAATAATGCAAGTCCATTCCACACACAAACACACACACTGGAGCCTGCAATTCTGGAGCCAAAGGAATGGACACCATGGAATGGATGAAAAAGTCGGGCACAAAGCAACAGAAAACATCAGATGAGATAAATATCGACCAGAGAATTACTCCATCACTGCCACTCACAGCCTTATCCATTCATTTGGACTAATTTGCCTCCCTCGCCCACTGCATGTGTTACCAAGAGAAGGTTTTAATGCTGATCCCAAATTACAGCTCATGTGGAAATAGATGACACTTCACTGGTACAGGATTGAAAAACAGAACAAACTGAAACTCATATTCCTAAGCAATTTAATGCCCAGAAAAGCAATATGAAATGACTCCATAAACACAGGCTCTGAATTTGACAAGACCTCAGCAGCTGACAAAAGCAAACTGAAAGCATTTGAGTCCTAAATCAAAGCATCTTCAACACCAAATTAAAACACTCAACTACTACCGACAGCAACATCCCCCTAGTACAGTAAAATTCAGCAAGCTATAAGTATAAACTTGCATGTACCAAACAGATATATTCCCAACAAATCGAATTACCGAAATTATCGAAAAACAGAAACTTCAATTCTTTCAGTCCCACAAACTGCGGTAGTTGTCAGGACCACTAAAGTTTGAAAGTGCAAAAAATTAAGAGAATATGCCAGCAAAGCATTACAAGTACTTAAGAAGGTCCAAATAACACATAGATAATCAACTCTATATACCAAGGGCTCTTTAAATAGCCTGTTCTAAAAGAAATTAAAAATTTTGAGAAAATTTGCTAAATTTGCAGCAAAACACTGCAGTGTCCACCTATCCAAATCCAGGCAACCAGATGTCTTTAATAAGAGGATTTATAGACTGCCAAATGTGTAAGCTGACAAACCTAATGGCAGATACTAACATAAAAACGTGGTGTAGTGTGATGCGCTTGATGACCTGAAAATGAAACAGTTGCTTGGTGATTCCTAGGTAACCGCACCAGAGCAAAGGCACTAGACAAGTGCACTCTGACACATACATACATACAAATGAACATTTATATAGGGCCTAATTTAAGATGTCTATTATCTACTCAGAAGCACTTCCAGTCCAGTTCCTACAGAGGAAGAGTGCTAACATACAATGGCACCTGGCTGCTTTGTTTAACAAAAATCATGTCATACGGTGTAGGAGTCAAGTGTATAATCTGCTTCAGGTGACTGTCCTATAGAAATTCATTCGTTCATTCATTCATAACGGACATTTATATAGCGCCTCTTCAAGGAGAACTACTCAGAGGTGCTCCGACTCCAGCACGGCTGAATAGGGCATGACTGAAATCCCAATCAGTAAACCGATTTTGCAGATTTTTGGATTACCCGGAATTATCCAGATCCACAGTTGTTTTGCCCGGATGCTTTCCCTATGGACTCATATAATTATAATCTTGATTGTTACTACTTACTAGGCCTGTCAAGTTGACAGTGTCAAGGGCCCCAGACCAGGCACAGTTCAAGGGTAGTCCCTGGGCCCTTAAATCTAGGTCCTGTAGCTGAAGTCAAGCAAGTCAATGATGATTAACTTGGAATTAGGCCTTAGTGCATAGATTTATTACTAATAGGAATAGGCAAATAATGGCCTATACCATCCCACCAAAAAAACAAAATCGGTTATGCCCTACAAATTGTATCTTGAAGTGTAGGAGCCATGTTTCAGGATACTGACAACTGACCAATTCATTGACAAAGTTCTGCATCATTATGCATCATCATCATGTGTACACATAAAAAAGATTCTAATCATTTAAATGGGCAATTTGTGTGTGCACAAGTAAACCTAAATTCCTTATCTTCAATCCCTCATCCTGCACTCAATGAATTTCCTTATCCTGTCATTCAAACGTGATCTGTTTTTGAGTAAATGCAGAATAGTAAGTAGGCCCTATATACATATTCCTAATTTGGTTAACTTCACTGAAGTGGAGCAATATCCAGACGGTCATGAACAGAAGCACAGGTTATTCATTAGGCTTAATTAAACTACTGGAACAGGTCCATTCTCCAAAAGCCTCAACAAAAGTTAGGCATCTGAAAGGACAGAGGACAGACAGTAATCCAACATCCATTTGGTTCTACTACCTGGAACATATGCCCCAAGATACGACTGCAATAGGTCAGTAAGTTGAGACAGGGCTCCTACACCTCAATATATAGGCCTAAGTTGCAATAGGTCAGTTACAAGACTATAAACTTGGTTCCAGCATCCTATGACATCGTTAAAACGGGTCACTCAACTCGCACAGACAGATAACCTTTGAAGGTAAGTGATTCAAGTTCAAAGGTGGATCTTAGATGAAACAAAAAAAATGTGGCAATCATTTCATGACAAAGGCTCTTTAGAACACTGATTACCATGGGAACAGAAAAATCAGATGGCAAACAACTGTTTCATCTGAAGAAACTGTACTGCCCAACATCATCAGTTCATACCCAACTATAACCATGTAAAGATTACAAAGAGTATTGGACACTGGATTGTGGAAATAGTGCTGACACCCCATCCATACATGTGGGTAACAGTTATTAATCCAATGTTTGTTATTCAAGCTATGCACAATTAGTGGTTCACATACTTGTAACTTTTGCATTCACACTCTCAGGAAACAGCTCAATACAGTCAGTTAACATTAATTTTAATTCATAACAGACCAACCTTGCTACAGAAGATGTCCATTAAATTGTGCACAAACTGCTTAAATGATATATACAGTTTCAGCTGAGTAACATATAAGACATAAACCAAATGTTTACAACATGAAGCAAACTATAAGCAGATTATTATTAGCACCATGAGAAACTGTGCCAAATGCCTTGCTAGAAGCGACAACCTCTAAACAACAAGGCTACAAAATAGTTTGTTATAGCTCATAATCTTTTGCACCACCAGCCTGTAAAAGATAAGGACAAAACTTCTGTTTAAGAATAAACTTACGGATATGATATGAAACATGATGGCTGTGCTAAAACGCAACTTGCCAGAGAAGGTCTAAGAACAGTAATTAGGATTTAGCAATAGCAACTTAAGGTTATGTCATGGATAGTCCTTGAGATATTTGTAGGTTTCAATCCTTATATAGGTCTTTCATGTACAGTGTGGACTGTGGACTGGTTAACGTGAAGCCAATGAGGGATAGAAGAAGAGAAGAGCAGCCCTGTACACTAGCCTGAGAGGCAGCCATAGGTCTGTGACATACCTTATTCCGACATGACTTGACTACTGCAACTCTATACTCTATGGTCTCCCTGAATGAACACTGCTTCCTCTAACCAGCGTAATGCATCAGGTTGCAAGACTGTGTATTGGACTCTCATATTGAGACCATATCACATCTGCTCTCCGTTCTCTACACCGACATCCTGTCTGTGAGCATATCGGCTTCAAGCTGGCACTCCTCATGTACAGAGCACCTGCAGATCATCTGCCATCCTACTTATCTTCCATGGTCACACCTTTCAACTCTATTAGAGGTCTCTCTTCCATCAGCATCTGTGTGGAAAGTATGTTTTTCCTAGTACAAGTCTTGTCTTTGGCCCGTGTTCATTCACAGTTGCCGGTCCCTCCATCTGGAACTCCCTAACTCCTCATGTTCACAACTTTCTTAGCGAGACTGTCTTTCACTCTAAACTGAAAACTTACCATTTCCAGTCTACTTATGGCTCTTAAACTGCACTTCTGAACTTTGTAAGGAGGGCATTATCAGATCAGAGTTGTATTATATTGTATTGCATTGAAGTGTTAACAACTTAATTTGCTTAGCCTTGGCATAAAAGAGTAGATGGCCAGTCCCCTCTCTTGCCTTTTCATCATCCCACCGACAGTGTACAGTCAGTGTACTCATTATAGCTGACCAGGCTAAGGGGCTCAGATGTAGCAGAAATCTTGAAACAAATTTCTGCCCTGGCAGGGATTTGAACCCCCGACCTCTTGATTTACAGTCCAGCATTCTAACCACTAGACTATCGTGCACCCTTAAACCACGCGTACCTCGGCAAATCTGGCAAGTATAAATGCGGAAATAACCTAAAATATTGTAAATCCTGTAAATAGTACACAAAGCCTAGATACAATCACTTACTTTCATTCTGCATATTAGTCAAAATATTTTACATGTACAAGTAGTTTGTGATCTCATTTTTAAAACTGGATAACCTTCTTAGATAAATTTAACAATATATTCAAATTTAACCATACAAATAATAAACACAGCAGAATGTTTTGAAAATTATTAGCACCTGTAGACAACACTTTATCCAGTGCATAATTAAATATAGTTTCAATAGTTTATATTCCAAGAGTCATACCTTATGTTACGTTTATATAGTTTAGATGAAATCATTATATTATAATACATTTCCTTCTCTTAGTTAGAACTATTCTTCTTTCCAAAATTGGTCATTCTGCATAAGTTTTAAGTTTTTATGCATTCCATAAGGTTAACATTGGTCAAGTCACTGTACCAGTCTTAGACAGATGGCAGCAGCAGTTACCTACCTCTGGCTTAGGCAACCCTTCCTCCACAAATTGGCACATCTGTTTTTACTCCAGTTTAACTTCAGAAACTACATTCTTAAAGAATTGGAGCAGCTCTGTCTCATGTTTTACTCACCCTCGTAGAATTTATTCTGCAATGCCAGGCTCTCTATAAATTTTTTTCTTGCATTTCACCACCAAGTAACAAATCTGAAACAGCTAGTTTTCCTTTCAAGATGTGAATGCCAAAGCTACTATCAAGAAATGCTTACAAAGACTGTGCATGTGTGTGTGTGTGTGTGTGTGTGTGCATGCGTGTGTGTGCATGCGTGTGTGTGTGTGTGTATGTGTGTAGCATGACTAAAAGCAATGCATTTTATAAAAACAGTGGCAAGGAATAAAAAAGAAAAAGTCCCACAGTGCATGTTCAAGTGATTTAATTAATTGCACAGCTTTCTGCTTAAATGAACAAATTTAAAATTATAAATTTTAAAAGAACCTGCCTTCACAGGCACATCTGTGGCGTTGCAAAGAATGTGTCTCATTATATTTGATAAAGACACCTGTGTAATTATGCAATTAATTAAACCTATTTTCTATTTTTATGTATTTAGTTCTGTACTGCAGTTCTTCCTATTTTGCACTTTAAATAACACAGCACGAGTTAAGTAGATGTGTACTAGCGCTTACAAGCCGCCACCACGTCTAAAAATAAGGGGACACCACTTTTAAGGCGCCTCAGAAGCCGTGGTGGCTTATAATGACATAATTCATATTACGCTGAAAAATCTAGACATATCTACGAGTCGTTTTTTCGATTTACTAGAGCGTATTTTATGGGGTGGGAAGCCAGTGCATCCAAGCCTTCTCGTGACCACATGGCCTTTATAAACAGATTGGCTTTAAAGCTGTGCCTTTGGATATAATTGCTTAGAACTCCCCAAGCCCTAAGTCTGCCAAAGAAGCTTTTTAAAATGTAAAGTACCGTTTGCTGCCGGCCGAGAACCTCCCACGAGGCCGGCCCAAACCGGGTCATTTTTCAATTTAAATAAATGAATAGGTTGTGGTATACATAAAACATAATGCTAGGGAAAAACTTTTGCATTTGGCTCGGTATAGGGAAAACAACCCTCTGCTGTCGCAGGTGCATTGGGGAGTACTGTTTCAAACATTTGGCACGACTGCGAAACGGTTGTGGGACGAGACCTTGCGCCAAATGTGGAAGGGGTATAAAAACACACGTGGGTGAGTGTATGAAATGTGGTTATTTCGCTAAATATTTGAGAGCTCGACGAGGTGGGTTAGTCCGTGAATTTAATAAAGAATGGAAGCGACTATCAAATATATCAGTAGAATAAAAAAAATTATCATTTGAACAAACGATATAGTTATTGTATTGAGATAATACAGATGAGCAAGCGTCAATCGAATATCAGTAAACAAAATTTCATTTTGAACAAATGATATAATTATTATATTAAAGAAAAGTTTGCCACAGTAATATAAACTAATTTATAACTATGGCATTGTCCACGAATGAAAAAATTGAACAATTGTTGGGTGAGTTTACTGGTCCCCCAGCTCTTCGAGCTGTTCTACAGAATATCTTAGACGAACCTATCCCAGATGCAGTCAAAAGGCGCTTACTACAGCCACTGCTTCCAAGGCCAATTCCGCCAGTGCGCAAGCATAGAGGGGCAAAACGTAAGGCCCTTCTGGCACAATTCGACACACTCCTAATTAAGAAGGATAGAGGTGGGCCACCACCCTTTCTACTACACAAAGAGCTCGCCAATCAGCATCTGAGAGACTTCCGTGCAGAAGTACCTCTTAACCACAGGCTGGAAGGAGATGCGTTAGCTTTCTTGAGTGCAATGGAGCACAACATTGAGGCACAACTCAACGAAGAGCTGTTGAAACAAGACGGTCTTAAATACTCGCAAGTGTTGACAGTTGAGTTGGAAAAGCTGGCACCGACCGTTGATAATGTGTATGGTGGCAACGCGCCCCCCGGCATCATTACCAATACCGCCTACTTTCGAAGCAAAGCAGTACCAGTTACCAATGCGGGTAAAATCCAACGGGCTATACGGAAGGCCAAGGCCGAAATACTAAAACTCCTCGAGGATTACACCAATGAGGGGTCGGGGTGGAGGGTGAGGCGGATTGTCGCGCTAGACCTCGGTGTTGCAAGATATAAGCCTTTCCGAGGGAAGAGCTACTTTCCCACACCAAAGTACATCCCCCCTCGCACGGTTATTAATGTTAAGAATGAAGATAACCGATGCTTCGAGTGGGCCATATTAAGCGCAATGTATCCAGTAGATTTTAGGCAACACCCCTATCGTCCCAGTAAGTATCGTGCCCACCTCCTCGAGCTAAACTTTGACGGTATAGAATTTCCAGTGAAGGTCACAGATATCGACAAGTTTGAGCGTCAAAACCCAAATATAAGCGTCTCAGTCTTCGGGTGGGATAAAGCTTTGTATCCAATTCACATTTCAAACCGGACCAGTGTCCACAATCTTGACCTTCTACTACTGGCCGACGACGCAAATGAAAATTTTCATTATGTCTGGATCAAGGATCTAGCCCGCATGGTTTATAAAAACAGCAAATTTCAAGGACGAAAGCATCCATGTCGTCGCTGCTTACACGTATTCTGTAGGCAAGACTTGCTGGATGCCCATATCAAGGATTGTCAGGGCATCAGTAAGAAGCCTCAGCGGATTGAGATGCCTGAGGAGGATGAAAATATACTCAAATTCCAGAACCATCGTAAACAGATGCGAGCCCCGTATATCATATACGCAGACTTTGAGGCGTTGAACGTGCCAGTCCTAAATGCGGCCATGAATCCCAACGAGAGCAACACCAGACAGATAGCTGAGCAGAAACCGTGTAGCTTCTGTTATATAGTGGTCCGATACGATGGCCGCACGAAGAAACCAGTTTTATACCGCGGAGAAAACGCCGTGGAGGAGTTCCTACAACAACTACAAGGCGAGCTAGCCTCTATCAAACAAAGGCTGCCCACCCCAGCTAAGATGGTTATGTCAGCGGCCGATCGTCAATCATTCCGCGAGGCTATCGAATGTCACATCTGCGGAGATGCGCTCGAAGCGGACAGAGTTCGTGACCACTGCCACATTACCGGTAAGTACCGAGGTGCCGCTCACAGCGAGTGCAACTTAAAACTTAGAATATATCCCGATAAGTGTAAGGTACCGGTGGTCTTCCACAATCTGCGAGGTTACGACAGTCATCTCATCATGCAAGCGATCGGAAGTTGTGAGGCCGCACAGGATGAGGAAACTGAAATTAACTGCATCCCAAACAATATGGAGAAATACATGACATTCAACATAGGGCAACTACAGTTCATCGACAGCCTTAAGTTTCTAAACAGCTCATTGGATAAATTATCAGGAAACCTGTCGCTTGAGGATCTGAAAGTCACAACTGCGTATATAAACGAAAATTTCGCTCATAACGAAAGGTTAAAATTAGATCTGTTGAGGCGAAAGGGCGTTTATTGTTACGAATACATCCACGATTACCACCGCTTCGAAGAAGACCGACTTCCACCCAAAGAAGCGTTCTACAGCAGGCTGACCCGTGAGAACATCTCTGATGCGGATTATGAACACGCTCAACGAGTATGGAATGAATTCGATTGTAAAACTCTGGGTGACTATCACGACTTGTATCTCCGTACGGATGTACTCCTACTAGCCGATGTATTCGAGACCTTCAGATCCACATCGATGAAGCACTATAGTCTGGATCCAGCAAACTACTTCAGCCTACCAGGAATGGCCTGGGACGCTTTGTTGAAAAAGACGAAGATCGAACTCGAACTTTTAACCGATATAGACATGCATTTGTTCGTAGAGAAAGGTCTCAGAGGCGGAATTTCGATGGTATCTAAGCGCTTCGCAAAAGCCAACAACCCGCAATGCCCAGATCACGATACCACGAAGCCAGAAAACTGGATCATGTATCTCGACGCTAATAACCTGTACGGCTGGGCGATGCAACAGCCATTACCAGTTGGAGCATTCAGCTGGGAAAGTCCAACTCTCGACGAAGTGTTGGAAACTCCAGACGACGCGCCTGAAGGCTTCCTACTCGAAGTTGATCTCGAGTACCCGGAGCACCTCCACATTGCTCATAACGACTATCCCCTAGCACCGGAGACCCTGACAGTCCAAGAGGAGTGGTTGAGTGACTATCAGAATGTGCTTATGAACGAGTTGGGAGGCAAGTTCACAAAGCATGTGAAGTTAGTACCAAGCCTGCGACCTAAGGAGCGGTATGTGGTCCATTATAGAAATCTCAAACTATATCACTCGTTGGGCCTACGAGTTTCTAAGATCCATCGTGCCATTAAATTCAGGCAGGAGGCGTGGATGGCTCCATACATCGGGATGAATACAAAATTGAGGGCGAAGGCAACGTCGGAATTTGAAAAAGACTTCTTCAAACTGGCTAATAATGCAGTTTTCGGAAAAACCATGGAAAATCTTAGAAAAAGAATCAGGGTCAACCTGGTACCGACCTCAAAAGTTGACAAGCTTCGTAAACTAACTGCCGACCCGGCCTACATATCACACAAAATCTTCAACGACCAACTCGCCGCGATTCACAGTTTGAAGAGCAAGCTCAAGTTAAACAGACCTGTATATGTCGGCCAGGCTGTCCTCGACCTCAGCAAGCATCTGATGTACGACTTCTGGTACAACGATGTGAAAAACGAGTACGGCAACAATGCTCAACTCTTATACACAGACACTGACAGCCTCTTATTTCAGGTGGAAACTCCGAACGCCTATGTCGATATGTGGAACAAAAAACACCTATACGACTTTAGTGAGTTTTCTAGAGACAGCCCATACTACGACGTCGAGAACAAGAAAGTCGTGGGCAAGTTCAAGGATGAATGTAACGGATTGGCCATCGCCGAATTCGTGGGACTGCGTCCGAAGATGTACTCGATCTTAAAATCGGGCGGTTCAGAGATCAGGAAAGCTAAAGGCGTTCAGAGAGCAGTTGTGAAGAAGGATCTGCATCACGAGCTATACAAGGAGTGCCTGTTCGAACGAGAAGAGATGCGGCACACACAAGTCGTGATTCGAAGCCACGACCACCAGATCGGAGTGTACGAGCAGAATAAGATCAGCCTCTCTCCATTAGACACAAAAAAGTGGATAGAGGCCGATGGGATAACAACGCTGGCATACGGGCACTACAAAATCAACGACGGTTGAGTATTCTATCGGGGGGTAGCTCAGTGCCCATAGGCACCAGAAGCAGCTCCTCACGGACAAAACCGCGGCCAGGCCCATCAACTAGATGGTATAAAGCCGGTTGCTCAGCCTGCCGAACAACATCCAAAATAGCGTGGATGGTGAGCGACCAGTTAGGATCGGTGGCACGTTTGCTTCCACCTTCGAGCTCGCCGGGAGCGTACAAATATCGGACGAGAACGTCGTGCCCGAGAACAGGCTCATCCAAGCCCCACAAACGAGTTTTCATTTGTGAATGAGAGGGCTTCTGTGTCACTTTAGCAGCTTTCATCGCTTCAACCGGCTTCATGTCGAGCAAGCGCGTCGGCTCATCGTTTAGTGCAGCTACAACTTCGGGCAATCGTCGAACCCATTCCACTGACCGTTCGGATGACCCCCTTGCATCCAGGAGCAATTCCTGAGCGTATTGAGCACCGAAAAGTCGCTCAGCTAGAGTACGGTTAAAGCGTTCAACGATGCCCTGTTGGCGATGATTTCCGGCCTGTCCGCGTCTTACAAGAACGTCGTGCTTCGTCAGCAACGGTGTAAAATCACCCATAAATTCGCGTCCAGGATCGACCTGAAAGAGTCGAGGCCAAGTCAATGGACCCCTCTTATAGATCCGGCTTAAAGCGGCGGCGACTTCGGTCGCACTTTTGTTGATCAATGGTTCAGCTTCTTTGTATCGTGAGGCAACATCAACAACAGTGAGAGCGTATTTATAAGTCTTTCGACCTACTTTATCGTGAGGCAAAAACAAGAGATCGGCTTGGTGTACGGCGTTTGGTCGATTTTCCTCGAACTTTGGATGCGGTATGCGATGTGGAACGGGTAGATAAATCTGCCACACAGCTTGTTTCTTCAGCCAATCACGAGCATCCGCCTCGGAAACTTTGGCGGCTGAGGCTAGTTTCTTCACCGCAGCCTTACCTCGCCAGTAACCTCTAGGGCTGTAATAGACAGTTGAAAGGTGCTTAGACATTTCAGTTAAACTATATATAACAAACAGGTAAACACATACACAAATGATTTTCATTTGCGTTTTCGCTGGCCCTTCGTTCTGACACCCATCCCCAGCCTGGACTTTGCTGACATAATGGCCGATACAAGCCGGGCATCTTTCTTCTCATAATCCGGAGTTTCATCGGTGAGTGCGATCTTCGACGCGGCTGCAGCGAGGATGTCATCTGCGTGGTTACGCCCTGGGGTATCTTTATGAACTGCGTAAGCCACATCATGGTGGAGGCACGCACGGTCGAGCTGATTAATTCCGTGATAGTGCTGTGACAGCCGTTTATCGAGTTTTGTGAATGGTCCACAGTAAGAGTACTTTCCTGTGTTCTGAAAAGAACCTCCCGGATTATCTTCCGAAGACATACCGGATGGAAGGCTCATATGCATTTCTGGTAGAGGTAGAGCGTTCAGGGCTCTATTCAGTAGAGAACCCCCAGTCTTTCGAACTTTAGAAGGCAAAATTTGGCTCTTCTTTGCACCGCAGACGGCACAGGTTCCCTTCTTGGCTGGCCGACCGTTTCGTAACTCGACGATTGTTTCATTTGAAGTCTCAGTATGTTTCTTACATCGTAGGCAATACATTGTTTTCGTTGAATACAATCATAACTCGTTGTCTCTATATGGAAATAACAAATTTTGACCTCGAAGCTGATGATGGAAGAAAACACCACCATTGGTTGTTACCATCCAGCATACGGTGTATAATCTGTGGGCCTAGCGGGTGTGGGAAAACAAACCTACTGCTCAACCTCCTTCTGAAAAAGGGATATCTGCGTTTTGATCGGCTGTATCTACACTCGAAGTCTCTGGGACAGGAAAAATATCAGTTCCTCAGGGACTGGATAACAGAACTCGAAAAGGTTGCCGGGAAGGAAGTGGCTTCCTTTCACTCTTGCTCAGAGGAAATAGTTCCAGTTGAATCATTAAATAAGAATGCCAGAAGCCTTCTAGTTTTCGATGACGTCATGCTTGAAAAACAGTCGCCCATCGAAAGGTATTTCACTATGGGTCGACACGGTGGCGCGGACTGCTTCTACTTAACACAGAATTATTTTCGAATTCCGAAGCAAGCGATCCGTGACAATGCTAATCTTATAGTCCTCTTCAACCAAGACAGTAAAAATTTGCGAGCCATTCACGATACGTTCGTAGGCGGCGACATGTCTTTCGATGAGTTCCGTACGTTCTTCAGCGAGTGTGCTGCCCAACCATATGGATTCGCAGTCATAGATTTGACGTCCAAGGTGTACGATGGAAAATATCGTTGCGGGTTCGATCGCTTCTATAAGCCCAAGGCAAGTATTTAAAGACACAATATAGGCAACATATAGTCGACATACAACCACGATGTGGACAAAAGTTTCGTCTAAACAGGAGCGAGACGCGTTGACTCAGGACTATTTAGCTCGGAGAAATCGATTGAGACAGCGTTTCGTGGATGAGAAGCTCGGTGAAGCCAATCTTCAGTACGATGCGGCAAAGCTTTTCAAACCAATCGCCACAGCCACGGCTGAATCACAGGCGGCTACGTCTAAGGAGCTGCAGAAAGTTACCAGCGCTTTACAGGATTTGCCAGCACAGATTTCAGAGTCTGCTAATTATAACCCGATAGCAGCTTTGTTCGGTGATTCCGCAGGAACAGCAGCTGCTCCAGCCCTTCCAGCGCTTCCAACATCCCGAATTCCCCCCGCATTGTTAGTAGATCCAAACAAATATCTCAACGTCGCGGCAATCACACGGCATGGGTTTAAACCTCCGAGCGAGCTCGATTTAGCCGACATTGCAGGTGCTGAAAAGATAATCGGTGAGGTAAATCACTATAATCGCCACACCCTGGGCAAAGAGAAAAGGAAAGCCAATAAGCAAGGAGACGAAGAAAAGGTAGATGAGGTGACTGCAGATATCGAAGCCCTAAGGGAATATAAAAAGCGAATCCATACACTGCTAGCGGGCCACAGCCTCATCAAAAAGGGAAAGGGTTTCAGTGTCCCAGCCGTTCCTCTTAAATTACAAGGTAGCGCCTTGGGTGAGCTCTCCGTCGACCCCGTCGCGCTGTCTGCTGGTAGACTAAGAGTGTTTAAAGGTGGGAACCTCGTGCTCGAAGCTCCTGCCGATGAGTCATTGTTCAGCCTGTTAACGAAACGCTTCGTTAAGACTAAGCAATATTCGCCTCAGGCAATTGAAACTTTCAAAAAGCTCGTACAGATGTCTGGTCTGCCTATTCATGGCCGGAAAAGTAAAAAGTTCCAGCTGATTCGAGGCGGCGCGGTGCAATTTTACAACGATCCAAACGCCCTGGTAGAGAGGTTGCAGCTTTTGGTGGCCTCTAGGGCCGCGGGAAACACAGGTCTCGGCAACGAAATCTCCGCCATTCTTGACGAGTTACTGCGTTCCAGTGCGATCTCCAAAGAGCTGGCACTCGAATTGAATAGAAACATGCTCATAAAATAAAGTACACAAGATGGAACGCTCGGAGAAACTGCTCGAGGAAATTCGAGACCTTTTGCAGCCTAAGGAAAATTTTAGTATAGTTGTTTCCTCAGATACTACAGGGTGGACCACGGCTTTCTCACCGCCGCTGTACCTGGATCCAAAAAGACGCTTTGAGCTTGCTTTGGTCAATCTTGAAACCTATAATTCGATTCCGAACATTGACAGTTCAAATAACAAGTTCGTCTACAGCTCCACCAATGGACAGACCTGGAAGACGATCATTTTACCCGACGGAAGCTACGAGATCGCACAGATTAATTATGAAATCAGCCGGCAGTTAGAAATGCAAAATCCGCCGCCGCCAGGTGTTGCTCAACTCAGCTTTGATTCTCCTATTACTGTAGGAGCTAACGCATCTACCCTTCGCGCCTTCGTAAAGATAACGAAGGCCCGTTTTAAGGTAGATATGGCCGCATCTACCATCAGGCAAACGCTCGGTTTTAACCCTCAGACGCTTAGTCTTGGTTATAAAGAGGGAGAAAATCCAGTCGATATTCTCCGGGTGGACACAATCCTGGTAAATTGTGATATTATCTCTGGATCGTATCGAAATGGTAGCCAGCTGCCAGTAATCTACAGTTTTTTCCCGGATGTGTCGCCCGGCTATAAGGTAATCGAGTCTCCGAAAAATCTAGTGTACCTACCAGTAGCACCGGCTGGCAACGTACAGGGCATTCGTGTGTGGCTGACCGACCAGAATGGTGAACAATTAAACCTCCGCGGTGAGACAGTAACTATAAGGTTTCACATCCGCAGTGCGTAGATTTTCACACTTAAATATTCTCATGTTTGTTCTTGGAATTAAAAAGCGGCGTCGTGTCGTGGGTGGTGGACTTTTCGACTGGATACCCAAAATCGCGGGTTTCCTTGGCCGTGCAGGCTCCTTCATTTCGGCGAATAGAGGCACAATCACAAACGTTGCCAAGGCGGTTGGTAATGTCGCGAAAGCCGGCGCCACAACAGCATCTGCCGTCAGGCAAATTGTTGATGCCGTGAAAGCGAGACGCGCTGCGGCCGTAAATGAAGCTCATTTACGAAATGAAAATTCATCTGCCGCGCCTGTTGTTCCCGCACCTTTGGAGAAGGCGCTCAGCGACAAGAGCATTGAATACTTAAAACAACTGGCTGTGAGTCCGCCACCCGTTGTTCCGACAATGGCCGACATAAACAGCCGCATTGCTGGATCCGGTTTCAAAACTATAAAGCCGAGTCGTTGTGGTAGGGGTCTGTTTCTTGCAAAATGAAAAAAATTTCCGACTAATTCACAAAACGGAAAAAAAATGTTTAACCCACCACATATGAAATTAATTTGCAACATGATTAATAATTGAAGCTTGAACTTTTTTAGCTATAATAATGGCGGCATTTGACGTGCCGAGTGAAATGTTGGACATCGCTTCGGCGGTACCCGATGATAATAGCATCGAATCGTTTGAATACCGCGAGTATGAATCACAAAACCCTGCGGCTATTAACAACGGCCAGGCCATACAGATAGACATCCAGAACCAAGACATTTTCACACAGCCTTCCAAGAGCTACCTTCTTGTGGAGGGCAGGCTTACAACAACAGGCGCCGCTTACATCGCAGACTCGTTAGTGTCATTCATCAACAACGCCATCCCGTACATGTTCTCTCAGATTCGATACTTGGCTAACAACACCGAGATAGAGAATGTCATGTCACCTGGGCAAGCCACGACGATGAAAGGCATGCTGGTATACGGCGATGATTTTTCCAAAGGCGAAGGTTTAAACATGTGTTGGCAGAAGGACACGACCGCGGCGGCGGCAGCTGCGAATATCGGCTTCGAGGCCCGTCGACTGATGATCATTGGAAAACCCGTCCCTATTGGAACGTTTTCATTCATCGTTCCCTTAAGACATCTATTCGGTTTTTGCGATGATTATCACAAGGTCGTATACGGGATCAAACACTCTTTACTGCTGAGCCGGCAGGGGGATGCAGACGCGATCTTCAAGGAAGCCGCTGCGGCCAATGGCCAGATCGCGCTGACTAAACTCTCCTGGTTCATGCCGCATATAATACCCGCTTTGGAGTATAAAAGCATGCTTATGAAGCAGATTGAAGCCAAGGTTAAGGTACCTGTAGCATTCCGCGCCATGCAATGCGACAACATTGCGGTGCCACGAGCGACGACTTTTTCCTGGCGTTTGAGCGTTAAGTCGGGCACGGAAAAGCCACGCTGGATTCTTGTTGCTTTTCAGACTGGAAAGAATGCACATCAAGGCCAGAATCCGGCACTGTTTGACCATGCACAGGTTCGCAACATATTCGCTTTGCTCAACACCGATCGCTACCCAGTGGTTGACATGAATCTCGACTTCACGAAGAGGACAACTTCTCGCGCTTACAAGGCCCTACGTGACTTCACGGAGGAATATTGCGGTATAGACGCGCGTGAATCGTCATGCCAATTGACACCAATCGAATTTGTAGATTTGTTTCCGATCTTCGTCCTGGACGTGCGCAGGCAATCCGAACGACTTAAAACCTCTGTACAGGACATACAAATCAAGGTGGACTTTAACGAAGGGGTACCAAATAATACGACGGCATATGCCGTCCTGATCAGCGACCGACTCCTGAATTTTGAATCGGATGGCAGCAAATTCAACGTCGTCTACTAGAAATCGGTTTTTCACATTTAGATACAAGGCCCTCTTTTAGATATATTTTTTCCAAAAATGAAAACTGAATACGTTGCGTTCGGCCTTTCACTGACCGACGGGCAAAAGCAAACATTGGCTAAAGCTGCGCGCGATGGCACTGGTGCCACGATTCGACTCACTCATGGCCAGCTTCGTGGAGACGATAAGCTCGCGCTTACGAAGGTTCAAGCCGCACGAATCGCAAAGAAGATTACCTCAGGCGTTGGCATGGAGCTGAGATTCACCAAAACGCAATTGAAAAAGATGACAAAATCGGGCGGATTTCTTCCACTACTGGCTCTCCTCCCACTGCTTTTTGGTGGGTTATCCGCGGCGGGTGGTATTGCCGCTGGGGTGACAGAGGCCGTGCACAACAAACAGGCCAACGACGCCGCACAGGCGGAGGCGGAGCGTCACAATCGCGCACTCGAGGCGCGGGGGTCCGGTTTATATCTCGGGCGCCAGACTTATGGTGGTTGCTGTTCGATGTGCAAAGGATCCGGTCTCTACTACATCGGGCAAAAAAACTAAAACCGCTGAGCAACTTTGACATAGAGAAAGTTGCCAGAGCGCTGCCGCATTTCCGCGGTGTTTTCATGCGAGATGGTCTGCCCGCCGTGGCTCGTGAGAAGGAGTGTGGAGTTGTTAATTTAGATTCCGGCGACGGCGACGGTACTCACTGGGTCGCTTATTGGATAGATGGACCCACGGCCGTCTATTTTGACAGTTATGGGCTGGATCCGCCTCTCGAAATTTCTCGATATTTAAACCGTTCCATAAGAACACAAACATTTCAGCTGCAGGGGCCCGATGATGTGGTCTGTGGTCATCTGTGCCTGACCGTGCTAATAGAGCTCGCTGCCGGAAAGAATTTTGAAGACATCGTGCTTGACCTATGTTAGATTTCCGTCACCCTTTTTTGTATAAAAAATGCCGGTTGATAAATTTGGAAGAGACGGTGGAGGTGGGGTGGGAGGTGGGCAGATAAGCGCCGCTGGGCTCATCCACAAGGCTGGTGATACCATGCTGGGAATTCTTTCGGCTGGAGGTTTTCGGCTGACAAACGTGGGAACTCCTACGACGGACACGGACGCCGCGACAAAGGCTTATGCGGACATCGTAGATCAGGACAACCTACAAATCACCGGTGGAACGATGTCTGGTGTTCTAAAAATGGGCGGTCATAAATTGACTGGTTTGCCCACGGACACTCCGGGATCTGACAGTGAAGACGAGGGATGGGACGAATTGGTGGGGAAGTCCGACGCTGCGAGTTGGAAACAAATAACAGAGTACGCGAAAGAGCGGGCGCAACAAGCTGAGTTGTATGCAGACGGCTTAAGCTCCGAGGTTACTGGTCTCGTTAAACGCTACGCAGACGAAAAGGACACTGTGCTGGACACTGCCGTCAGGCTGTACGCGGACCAGAAGGCGGCCGCGGCCGAGAACCATGCAGACCAGAAGCTTATCGATGCTAAACAGTACACGGACGAGAAGAACGAGGTGCTGAGAGATTCCGTTAGGCAGTATGCGGACGAAAAGGATGTTATTGTTAAAACTTACGTCAACGAGCAAGATGTTATCGTCAAGAACGTGTGTGTGCTAAAATCTGGCAGTGTAATGACTGGAAGTTTAGTCATGGGTGGCCACCGAGTAACTGGACTTCCAACAGAGATTCCAGGATCTGATAGCGACGCAGCGAGTTGGAAACAAGTGTCAACAGCGGTCGCCGGCGCTCTATTGAGCCTCGATAGAGTTCCCACGGAGTCGTTGCACGTGGTTAACAAACAATATGTTGATGTTCAACATATTGCTGCTAGACAGTACGCGGTCGATCAGGACACCGCGATTAATTCGGCCGTGAGGTTGTATACAGATCAAAAGACCGCCGCCGCAAGGGGGTACGCAGACCAGAAAGCCGAAGCTGCAAAAACTTACGCCGAAGAACAAGACGCTATGGTCAGGAGCGCTTGCGTGCTTAAAGTTGGCGACGCAATGACTGGAAATTTAGCTATGGGCGGTAAGAGGGTGACTGGGCTTTACACGGGGGCCTCAACAACTAATACCGACGCGGCGAGTATCGGGCAGGTGACGAGAATCGTAACCGGCAAAATGACAAAGTTAAATAAAATACCGACGGAGCCTTTGAACGTGGCCAATAAACAATATGTCGACAATCAGGCTGTTGTGGTTAAAAGGTATACAGACAGTAAAGAGGCCGCTGTAAGACAGTACGTGAACAGCATCAAATTTCTTAACCATACAGGTCACATTCCACCCCTGTCCAAAAACATTTCCGAAACGGGTTTTAAGGCATCAGCCAGCACATCTCTTCCCGATTACCCACCTCATATGGCATTCAACTCAGGAGTCAGCGGTGAGTGGAGGGCCATGGCCGTTGCGAATGATAGTCCTTTAAGTTTAAAGCCTAGTATAGAGATTGAATGTCCGGCGCCTGTACGAATATGGAAAGTTAGTCTGGCTGGGGTGGCTGCTAGTCATATCAAGTCTTGGAAGATAAGTGGGGCTGTTCGGAATAGTAGTGGTGCGCTTACATATACAAACCTCCTCACCCACTTATACCAAAACGATTTGACTGATTCTATGCAGGAGTTTACCATCAACACCGACACCGCATTCAAAATATACAAACTGACGACCGGTGAAATAGGGCCATCATCTTCAACTGCTGTTGGAATTTCCCACTTCCAGATATACACATATTTAAAAGTCGGGGAAACATAAGACTTAATAATGGCCGACTCACACTACAAGATTCGTGGTTATCTCCGACAAAAAGGAGAAACAAATATGCACAAGTACAACCTTGATGATTTGGTTGGCCTTACCAACTGGGGATATAGTATCCCTAAGCCCACCGCAGATATGTTAGACGCGGTTCCCCAAATTCACATCGATTTCGTGTCGGATGATTACCACAGCCGCGATATTTACACAGCAACCAAAACTGTGACTCTAAGTTCGTGGCAAACGCTTCCATTGACCGCGGCACGCTATCCCTGTATTACGTTGCAAACTAACAATGAGACGGTCTCTTTAGACCGCGGATTCTGGAGGCTTACAATGTTTGGTGTTAGTACCGGTGATGCGTCAGTTCGCATTATTACAGCCGCGGGTAGCATCGATCGTACAGTTGACATTCAAAGTGGACAATTTGATGCATCTAGGGCAATATTCATTCCAGGACAAACGAGTTTTCGAATTGAAGGAAAAAAGATAGGCGTTTTAAGTACTTCAACTATTGAGTTAAACGTAACGTTACTGATAGAGCAACTATAAAAAACTATGTCTTTGTACCCAACGCTTATGGAGTCAACAATTTCGTCAGACACGACGTCGCAAACATTTCGTCTGCAGAAGATTGGCGAAATAGAAGCATTCCTGAGGTCCGAGGCGATAAGTCGCGGACAACTGTGCAAAAAGTATAAGAGGGTTGTAGATGTGGCTAATGGGGCCTCGGCCGGCCTTGCTCTGGTTAGTCTTGGAACTGGGGTGGGTGGGGCAGCTATGCTAGCCACTGGTATTGGTTTTATTCCTGGTATTGTTCTGGAGAGTTTAGCCATAGCGACGAGTTTTCTGGATATTATTGGAAATGTTATTAGTAGAAGTTTTGTTGCTAAAGCTTCAAAACACGACGAAATTTGTATTTTGGCGGAGAGTAAGCTAAACACTGTTCATGACCACATTTCTAAGGCGTTGGAAGACACGGCTATTAGCGATGAAGAGTATAAGCTTATTTTGGGAGAGGAGGAGAAATATAGAACGATGAAGCGTGATATACAAAGCAAGAATGAAAAAAAAGAGTTGCCGAGTCAAAGCAAAGACGAGATGGTGGCGGAACTGATCAAGAAACTAACCAGCGCTGGGTCTTGCCCGCGAACCTCAAAATAAAAGTTTTCATCGTAGGTGGTTGGAGTAGTGAGTCTGCTGTTGTTCCCAGTGCGCCACCAGCATATTATTAGGAGGGGGTCAACATTTTGCCGACGTTTCGTAGTAGTGTCACATCCATATTTAGCTTCTAATAATGCGGAAGGCTTATTTTTTCTAATTCACAACGAAATTTACAGGGGGTCCAAATTTGGCAAACGGTCCCGAAGTCATACCACACCCTCATTATACCGCAGAATGCTTAATTTTTCTAATTTACAACGAAATTTACAGGGGGTCCAAATTTGGCAACCGGTCCCGAAATGATACCACACCCGCATTATACTTCTAACACCGCAGAATGCTTGATTTTTCTAATTTATAACGAAATTTATGGGGGGTCCAAATTTGGCAAACGGTCCCGGAGTCATGCCACACCCTCATTATATCGCAGAATGCTTGAATTTTCTAATTTATAACGAAATTTATGGGGGGTCCAAATTTGGCAAACGGTCCCGAAATGATACCACACCCGCATTTTACCGCAGAATGCTTGATTTTTCTAATTTATAACGAAATTTATGGGGGGTCCAAATTTGGCAAACGGTCCCGAAATGATACCACACCCGCATTTTACCGCAGAATGCTTAATTTTTCTAATTTATAACGAAATATATGGGGGATCCAAATTTGGCAACCGGTCCCGAAATGATACCACACCCGCATTATACTTCTAACACCGCAGAATGCTTGATTTTTCTAATTTATAACGAAATTTATGGGGGGTCCAAATTTGGCAAACGGTCTCGAAATGATACCACGCCCGCATTATACTTCTAATACCGCAGAATGCTTAATTTTTCTAAATTATAACGAATTTATAGCGACCAAATTTCATAGACGGTCCTATATGATGCCACACCCGAATTATACTGCAAAAGGCCTATCGAATGTACTATGTTTAGCCTTTTATCTGTTATGTGCTTTAGTAAATACACACCACAGGATAAACATGCTGTTTAACCCATTTTCGCGCTTGAATGTAGGGGACTGGCCCCTTTTTGAAGTGAATATAGGTTTTCCAGGTCGCTTTAAAAATTTATGTTCGTTTGGCAATGACTATAGACAGTGTGCTAAACCACATGTTTTTATGATATATAGACAATGCAACAGCCACAAGGTTAACGAGCACAGCAAAAACCACGGTAATTCCATACCCGCATTTATCTGAACTGGACTGCTTAAAAAATAGCAGTGGGCTCAAAAAGCCCGACGACCTGGCAACATATTTTCAACCTTTCGATAAACAGACTCGTTCAGTCTATTACTTTTTACATAGCAGTCCATATATTGTAGTGCTGCAGACTTTCAAGCAAACGTGGTTAAGCAACGTTTCAAGCTATACGATGATTACACTTGTTTTATTAGGCGGAGCCACCGCAACCAGAAACAAGAGAATAAATAACTTGAATACATAACTAGAATAAATAACTAGAACGGGGTGCAATTGAGAGGAAGCTCGAGAGAGAGGCTCTGACACAGATGATAGTCTTCTGAGCCACTTAAAACCTTGTAATGTTATGTTATGTTAAATAGAGGTTTATATGTTATTAAACAGAAAGCGGTGCACTGCTTCATTATAACGGTTATAAATATATTAATAACCTACTACATATATACAAACATAATACGAGCACTCTACATCTGATTAACGGCATGATCAATGGTTAATAGTTCTGTTGTGCGCGAGGCCTCATATAGGCTTATAAACACATTCCATGGCTAAAAGCAACGATGAATGGTTGTTACTGACCTAGATTGCGCGAACTAATGCGCGAGAGACTGTAAACAACAGGTGCGGGATCAGGCAGTGTATAGACTACATCAATTACTTGGCACGCACACTTCCCTTCCCTTTTAGTTGATGGAGTTATTGAGCCATTTATCAGCGCCGGCTGCTGGTTCGTGTGCCAGACAAGCCTACGAATCCTTGATTGACATGTCTGAATAGACAACAGGATGGGCTTAAATAATGAGGCACAGCTTTAAAGCCGATCTGTTTATAAAGGCTAGTTGGTCACGAGAAGGCTTGGATGCACTGGCTTCCCACCCCATAAAATACGCTCTAGTAAATCGAAAAAACGACTCGTAGATATGTCTAGATTTTTCAGCGTAATATGAATTATGTCATTATAAGCCACCACGGCTTCTGAGGCGCCTTAAAAGTGGTGTCCCCTTATTTTTAGACGTGGTGGCGGCTTCTAGTACACATCTACTAGTTAATAGTTTTGGGGACATGACGCCACTTCATGTTATGCCAAATCACACATAAACCGGAAGCGGGGGAAGTGTGTACATGTGTCCAATCTCCATTGGCACAGTTTCATCAAATAAAACTAAACTTCAACTGAGGCCTTTTCTTTGTATTGTATAATTTGTATTGTATTTAGAAATTTATAAAGCGCCTCTCGCAGAATAACTATTCAGAGGCGCTCTCAGCAAAGAAGCCCCGGGGAAACAAAAATGCCTTTAGGAATGCAAGAGGCATTTTAAGAGGAAAAGCCAGCCATCAGTTTGCCCTGTGCAGAGGGGAAAGATCATTCCACATCGAGGGACCCAATACAACAAACGCCCAATGCTGGGCCAAGGCAGTTTTAGCCCTGGGAACAAAAAGATCAAGCCGAATTACAGAGCGCAATGAACGAGAAGAAGATGCAGATAGCGGTTTTTGCAGATAGTTCAAGAGATATTTCGGGGCAGTAGGCTGCTGAGATTTAGAGACAAGGAAGAGGATCTTATATCGGATGCGCGCAGCAATAGGGAGCCAGTGAAGGACATCAACCATGTAAGTAGAGAAATGGGCAAACTGGGGGAGTCGAGCGATGAGCCTGGCAGAAGCATTTAGAACAGATTGAAGGGTGGAGAGACACTGCTTGGGGAGACCCATGAGGAGCAAGTTGCAGTAGTCCAAGCGTGAGCAGACAAATGCGTGAACAATGGTGGTTAAGACAGAAGGTGAGACAGAGCGTCTGATGGCCCTGAGACGCCTCAGTTGAAAGAAGCAGCAGCGAGTCATGTTGGAGATATGCTCTGTGAATGTGAGGAGGAGTCAAGTGTGACACCCAAGTTGCAGACGGTGGAAGAGTAGGTGTAAGCAGGAAATTTCTCAGTCACCAATGGAAAGTTGAGTGAAGCAAGCTGCTGTCTAGTCCCAAACCAGATCAACTCAGTCTTTGGAAGACAACATTATCATCTGTATTTTATTTACTTTCAGCAACAGAGTAAGGTTTGCTCAAGTGCCAATCTATGACAGAATAGACACCATAATTAACTTGTCGCGAATAAAAGCATCAAGGTTCATATCTATTCACGGAAATTAATTATCTTTGCGGTGCACCCAGACAACTGACAATATAAATTATTGGATTTTGAAATCATAATCTAAATACATTCCAAACAAATATTCTTCAGCTAATTCATGGTAGTTTTCTTTAAAAACCTTTTAATTAGGTAACTTGCTCTGATTTTCACACCTTAAATACAGGTCTATAAGTCTTTGGTACAAAATATCTAACTACAAAAGACTAGATCTTGTCCTAATATATGTAGCCAGTTTGGTAATACCTATTAAGGCTGCAACAATTTTGGCCCAACTGAGTACTCATTGTCTTAACAGCACCGTGTCAATATTGTACATTTGGATACTTAATGGTTCCCTGTCAGCTAATGAAGCACTATGCTTTAGCTTGTCTTGGATCTAAATAGTTCAGTCTGTGGCAAAACTTTTCTCCTATAATTGTCACCAACAGTGTCAGTGAAAGGTCACTTCACCAAGTCAACATTTAGAAGTTTCTTTTGGTTCCCAGTCTTCCTGCCACAGTCATCTAGGATTCTAGACTGAATGCAGAGAACCAGCTACAAACTGGATAAGGACCTCCCAGAATATCAACATCCATGAGGTTTCTGAATTCAGTTGTAACCTACAAACATTTCGTGGGAATTCATCTGTCAGTTGCTACATGTGTGCATGTGATCACTGTTGTCAAATTTCAGCCTCCAAACGAATCTAATGACTACAGTGAATGGGACAGTAAAAAGGCAATGAGATTATGCATCATGTTTGAAGAGGGGAGGCATTAAAGAGCAATGTAAAAATTTCAGATAAGTACATACTACTGGGCAGAGTTGCCAATGGCGAATCATAGGATGTTTCTTGGATTTCTATGTAATTTACTAAAAAATACAATTTATATAAACACATATCACCTGAAAGCATGATCAGATCACATCAACATGAGTTTTAGTCCAAGGACACTCTCAAATGAAGACAGATAAGGGGTTCAGGGACAAGTCCTGAGCATTTCGCAGAGTCCATCTCGATAAAATCTGATTAATTTGGAGCAGATGTTTTGAAATAATGTTAACTTGCTAGAAAACGTGTCAGATTATAACAATAGAAAACAATTAATCATTGTGCATTTCTGAACTGAGTAATTTTGAAAAGATACGTAAAGTTGATCTCTGAGATATGTAAAGACATCCAAGTCATCTTGATTTTTTGGATCAAACGTTTTATGCAAAACCAAGGAAACAAAATAAACTAGTTGCAGTTTTGGACTTTTTTGTACTACAACTTCAGCACCAGTGACCAAATCAGCTCTGTATCACACACAAGCCTGGCAAGGTATCAATCACCATCATTTTCAGGCCAGACATTCTCCCCAAGAGTCTACCATATGCTGCCATTAATGAGGGTGTCCACTGACGATTCACCAGGGCCTAAGCAAATGCTAAGCTATAAGCACCAAAAGCTGCAACTGGTCTCCCAAAGGCATATTTTCAGATGATGATGCATGAGGAATCATTTTCCACATAAATAAGCAGACAGTCAGAGCAGGAGAACAAAGTGAAGCCAAAGTGGGAGGAGGAAAACATTTTGGCTGCCTTCAGTAAAATGAGAAAAGTTTACATCAACATTCCTATTAGAATCTGAATTTTGGGTCCCCTACAGTTCAGAGGAAGTTCACTTAGCATCACATTCCTAATGGGACTAGCTAGGCTGGTGGTAATTTGCCAGTAGACAGTGACAAACAAGTCAGAATGCAAGTGTTGATGCTGCTACATGAAAACATACAGAAATACAGGGGAAACATAAATTTAGAAGCATATCCCTCACAATAAACCATTGGAGGAATGCCCTTATGTGCCCCATTAATCTTACAAAGCAAAACAAGGTCATTAAAGGCAGTGGCAGTGCCTGGGTTTAACTTATGTGGCCATGTCCTGCAGCCTCAAGGATGTGAATAGTGAGAAACTCCAAATCAGCAGCAGCCAAGCTCCTAAGCTTGTATGATTTGTGTGAATTGTGAAGTATAAAACATTAAATTTAATCCAAAACTCAAATTATCAGGATTGTATTATATAACTATCATAGTAGTCAGAATTAGTGTAACAGTGATTCTTGAATTGAAGGAGATACCACTGAGGGATAGAAAGACAGAAGGAATTACCACTGTCTGTGTCGACTATAGCCTTCCAAGCAGGGTGTGACAGTCAGCCATATTCACGTATTTTTACAAGCAACTTTGGGCAACTTCGAGTAAGGACTGAGCTAATTTTTGTTAATTGTTTAGAGTTATGGCAGGACTTCACCTCTTCAGCCAACAATGTCACTGGTACATTCATACATACATATAAGAGACAGGTCAAGCACAAAATGAAGCCTGTGAAAGATGACCAAACAGCAGTGTCCTGAGAGTTTTCCAGCAGTATTGGTTTATGTGAATCTGGACAGAATCAGGTACTCACCATGTCTAAATGTAAACAAAATTCACACTTGGACCTTGTAGTGATCAACTACATACACCAAATGTTAAATTGAAACAAACATATGAAAATAATTATAATAATTATGATATATCATAAGTAGTTTGAAACCATATTTATACCAGAGCCAATTCCTTTGTTCACAATGATCATATGGATCTGTGCCAGTGCCCTGCATTGCTCAAGACACTCTGATGAATTTAAAACATGCCCAAAGCTAATTAATAATCATTAGGTTACACAGTTTCATGGGTGTACACAACGGTCTAGCACAGCAGTTTTCAAACGATGATACGCGTACCATTACTGGTACGCCAGGTGTCGCTAAGTGGTACGCGAAAGAATCAAAGAATTTAAATTTTAGATGAGTTTATGCCTATCTTTCTTTGATTATGATTTGACTAACTATTGAATGAGTACCTGACTGTATGCTGTTGGTGGGAAGATGAGAGGGCAAAGGAGAGGACTGGCCACCCACCCTCTTATGCCGAGGCTAAGAAAATGAAGTCTACTAACACTTCATACTCATGGTTGCCTCAGGGCTAGCTTAAGGGACTGCTCTTCTCCTTTGTTACTCATTAGAAGGAAAGTTACTCCTAGTGTAATTACCCATTTAAAATAATTTTACAAATAAAGGTGGCAGTTTAACACAATAGCTGCTATGCAAACCACAGTGCAAAGCACATCAAAAGCTAGCCCCAAGTTCAGTTAATTTCCAGGTGGAAAAAGTCAGTTAGTACATCCAGGCAGACAGATAACCTGCAACAGATTAGCTCTTTGAAGTAGGCCTTGAAATAAGATCATGAGCAGTTTTACATCAGAGACTGAACCAAATGAGCAGCACCGAGTTGTCCCATAGACTTGGTCCAACAGCTACAAAGCCTAAACTTACTAAAGACATTTCTCAATCTATCACAAAACAGACTGTCAATGACTGACTAAGTACATGTACCAGCATTTTGGGTTAACCAGACTAATTTTAAACTGCAGCCTTGCTTAGGCTTTGTAGCTGCTGGTCCAACATTTAACAGCAGTCACGCACTGTAAATATATGAGTGGTGTTCCTGTTTTAATGTCTCATTGCCTACAATTTGTTTATATGTCTGCCAGCCAGCCTGCCTGCTTCTATCCAAAATGTGATACTGTACCTTCCTGTTCTGAACCTTCCAAGATTCAGTGTTCAGTCTAAATCCTTTTCCCTACATGGCCAACTGGCCCTGTCCTATTCTGAAGATTTTTATTCATTATGGCCTCCATGGCCCTTCCATGGGCCGCATCCTGGGATATTTCAGCTACATGTTTAAGGAAATGCAATCTGTGTTTCTGACTCGAAACAATGAGGTGCAGGCAATACATTACAAACGCTAATTTTCCAATAAACTGTCATCCCTGTTACCTAATCTACATACTCACAAATATTCACATAGCACTAAACATTTGTTTTCCAGTTTACTGCAAATGTTGTCAGTTCTGCCCTTGTAAGAAATTCTTTCCCTGTGTTACCTATATTTTAGAACAGTGGTTCCCAACCTTTTTCAGAGCAAGGCACCTCTACTAAAAGTCATTCAACGGCACCTGGCCTTAATTTATATATATATCCAGTGCTCGAAATGGAAAATTTTACGAAACGGAACGCTAGTCAAAGATATGGGAGCATTCACGTTAATTTCATAGTATTTTCCACAATAATTCATTTGACGAACCGGAACGGAACGCTAATTCATTTTGACGAACCGGAACGGCGTTCCGGTGCGTTCCGGTCCATTTCGAGCACTGTATATATCTTCTAATTACTTCTCTGTTTTAATTATGACCACCGTACCTTGTATTCATCCACAGTGCTGCGACTATTTCTACACTACCTTAAGTTTTAAAAAATAATAAGTGGCCTATGTCAGCAGTGATAAGCTGTAGTACTTCACATTTTTTAAAGAAAAATTGCACAAATATTGTGGTTCTGCCATTTAGTCGCCCAAGAAGGTTCACGACACCTTGGGTGTTGCGGCACCCAGGTTGGGAAAATGTTTTAGAAGTGCTATACTTTGATATAATGGTGCTCTCCCTCTTACCAACATGGTAATGTGATTATGTAAACTTTCATGTAACAGATTAGTTACACATTGTGTAATGTATGGCAAGTCAGTTAAATACTTGTAACGTAGGGCAAAGGCACTAAAAAGCCTTTATGCTGCTGCATTAGAATCTCTATTGCCAGTCACTATTCTATTCATTTTTTAGTAACTCCTGCTGGCAAAGGTTTCTAAATACAGTGTTCTATTTATCCGTATCTAAATATTCATTGGTAGGCCCTATGCACAATATAGGGTGCAGCCCGAATCCCGGCCGGATCCCCGAAATCGATTTTAGACTAAAATTACAAATAAACAGGTGAATAGGCAGTATATCGAGAAACATCACGGCCACGCTAGGTCTATGTCATGTATAATAATTTGCAATTTAACTTTGAGTAGTTTTCGAGAGTTCGCCGCTTTCTATAAAACGTTTTTTGGAAATCGGGCTTTTGTGTATTTTCAGCGTTTTCAGGGATTCAGGTTTTGGGGATTCAGGTTGACCCCCACAATATATGAATGCCTATTTCTGTTTTGCACATATTTAAAATAAAATAAGTTCTGAAGCAGAGTAGATTTCTTGCAGTACTTTCGAAATGCGTTTTACAACTCATACAGAGTAATAAGCGCATCAGTTATTCGTTACACGACATTCTGAGCATGATTAGAGTTGAACGGGTTGACAAACAGGGTTTAACATAGTCCTGAACAAATTCAACCGACTCCATGCAAGTTAATTGTCCGGGGTAACACTTTGTTGGAGAATGGTGCAAATTAAATCCTGTAACCAAAATGTAACAAATCCGACTCTGATTCTGGCGCTGCTGGAACAAATAGGCATTTAGACAGACCGAACGCTGTTATTATGTATGATGCCAGTGACTCATAAAAGACTCCGAACTCTGGAATTATTAAAAAATCTACCTGGTCCTCGGAAGTACTGTGCTACTTCGGAATCGCTAGACATTTCACTGACAGTGTCGGGACAGTTCGTCTTTCCTAAATCCATTTTTTCGGAATACGGTTCTTAATAATAATAATAAACAAATGCCACTCCGGTGCATCAGATTCTACAGTCAGCCATTTTGAACTAGACTAGGCTCTGCCAATCACTGCTTTTCTCGAGAACCCATCATGGAATAGCCTCAGCAGCCAATAGGAACGCGTGACCTAGAAAACATCATTTCCGGGTTAAGCAACCGGAAGTGCCTTTTTGTACGTCACGTGACTCACGTCAATAGAATTAGATTTCTAACCGAATGAGTTAATTTTGAGCGTTTTGCTGTGCAGAGTATTGTAATGTAATGCATTGGGAAAGATAAATCCAGGAAATTTCTATGCGCTACACAGAAACTGCGTCTGCGCTAGGACCTGGATATTAAGTGCCACTTAATAGGTTTGTTAAATTTCGGTGACATGGACTTGAGAGCCGAAGCCAAGATAGCCACAGAAGCTAGAGGGAGAATATTTACGGTGTCCTTGGTAGGTATCGGAATGTTTTTGAAAGAAGGCAATATGCGCGACAGTTGAAAGAGCTGCTTCCGTCTTGAGAATGAGTGATCGCCGAAATATCCCAGCGGAGTCGGGACTGACAGCAAGGCAAAACTCGACGATATTTGGCACGCAAAGCAATGGCAAAAGAACCAGGATGGCGTTTACTTGATACAGAATTATTATGACAAGGATTCGATCAGCTTAACGAAAATAATGAGCAAAAAACTTCCATGGTGCCGGAGTGATAATGCTGAAGGCACCGGTCGATGGTCGCTCCTAAGCAAAAACGGCGTGCATCTTACACGGCAAGTCCAGTTGAAAGACGATGGGTAAATATGAGAGAAATGGTTTCATTCAGCTGAGAAATTTCCGAAAATATGGTTCATGTAAGCTACAATAACTAAACATTACATTTCACACCATTTTCCATACCAGCCTTAAAGGTTGAACAGTAGGCTCCTACTATCTAGGCTGTCTACCTAGGCCTACTATCTAGGCCATGCAGTCTTAAAAAACACTCGTGTGTTTACGTCGGTTCTGGGAAATCCTGGCTATGTCCTCCACGAGCTATTTCCACCTAAAAAATTGTTGGCATATTCTCTCCGGCCCCGTTCTCATGACAGAGTTTTACCAATAGCTGATAATAACATGAAAAAACTTTTATACTGTATGTAGAATGCTCTATTCATATTGACTTGATGACAGTTGTTTATATGTTGTATGTACACCGGAGTGCGTCTTGCAGCCGGTAAAAATAAAGAATATACTTCCTTGTGGTTAGTTTGGCTATGCCATTAGCCAACATGTTTAGCCTAAATGTAAAAGATTATTTTGCTTCAAAGTTAGGCCTATGATATTCAGGGTCCATTTTGCACTGTGTGTACTATATATATTGTACATAGACGGCTCAAGAAACATTTTCAAGCCATCTTAGAATGCACCTTTTTAGATCTCTCAGATTGCCTCGTTATGCACCATTGAGGTTCTTAAAATGTGCTTTAACAAATAGCCAGATACACATATAGTAAGCCTACAAATCATATAAATTCGTAGCCATCAGAGAAAAGTATATATAATACAACTGTATTTGATAATGCCCTCCTTCCAAAGTTCAGAAGTGCACATACAACAGAACATCGATGGTGCTGAGCAGTTGTGCATGAACATGCTCAAGGTCCCCTACACATTGACCGCCCAAGTGGAGGCTCGAACTCGTACACTTGGTATTACAGGCCGAGCATTCGATCCATTCTTCAGCTACCGTGCCCCATGTAATAGGAGGGGTGTGTGATTTTACTTAGATGTTAATAGCAAATGAATTACTTAGCTTTCTGCTTAAATGAAAAATGGTTAAATACAAACTTTAAAACAACCTGCTTTCACAGGCACATCTGTGGCGATGGGAAGAAATTTTGATAAAGGAGATACCTGTGTAATTGTCCCCTTACAATTTTGGCATGAATTTGTCAATTTCATAAGTGAAAACTTCAGTCAACAAGACTTGCTACAGTTTGAGCAGACCCCTAATCCACAGGTTGTTCAAAAGAACTGCAGCTAGTGGCCTAATTTAAGTGGTCTGGTGGCCATTCCCAATGAGCAGATTTGAAATTCGTTTTTAACCTCATTGGTTTAACACTTTAAAGAGTCGAAGGACGAGCTGCTTTGGTTTCCCAGTCACTTTTATTTATTTTTATTTATTCTGGACATTTCTATAGCACCTCTCGAAGTCAACTACTACTCAGAGGCGCTCCCGACTACAGCATTTGATACTGTGCCGGAATTTTCACGCCGAAGCGCCACGAGCAATTGCGAGTGAAGGACTTGCCCAAGGTCCGTACGCAGTGGCTAGAGTGGGATTCGAACCTGCAACCCTCCGGTCACAAGGCGCCGAACTTACCACTGAGCCACCACGCCCCAGTGGGCTCATTGTTAAAGTGTTAATGGTTTCGTTTCAATGCAAACAAGAAAGCCATGTTTACTGAAAAATCAATAAGCAAAAATGGTCCTAAATCTTATTTGCAGACCACTTTCCCAAAAATTATGAAAAATTCATATTTTATTTTTTCCCGCCATTTTTTCCCGCCAAAGAAATAATATTTCAGCGTGGCCCAATATCTATATCTCTTAGTAATACTATGTATGATGTCTGTGCCAAATTTTATGCTTGTATCACAAAATGCACAATTGATTTGCTATGCCGCTGTACTACAGTGAATCATCATGCAACATGAGTGAAACAAGGTTACCAAAGCTGGAAAGAACATTAACAAATTAAAGTCACTCGTCATCTATAAATGGTTTGTCTAGAAAAGCAGCTGCATGTATATTTGTGTAAACAGTTTTCGATAAAAGCCATGCAGTCTCAACCCTGCTCGTCTTTCAGTTCAGTATTAAAGTTCATCAGATGAGATTTGTCAGGCATGTACTACCATTTTCTAGTGTATGAGCAGTTTGCCTTAGATACAAATTTGTAAAAGAGAGTCACAAACAAGATTCAATCTGCAATCCTCTACAAAGACACAATATGGACATGTAACTAAGTGTCTATCCAAGCCAGCACATAAACCAGAATAGGTGTGCATCACGTTTTTATTACTTCACCTTGTCACCTTGTGCTGTCAGCTCGTGGAGCTCTAGCGATCGTCCTGGTGAACACACTCCACCGTCTCCTATTCGATGACAAGTCTCTCAATTCCGCCAAATTCATGCCAGTTACATCTTGTATCTCATCCATCCATCTCCTCCTTGGGCGACCCAGTCTTCTCCTCCCCTCACCGCACGCCAGCATCATTTCCTTCTCCAGACCATCAGATCGCATAACATGTCCAAAGAACCTTAGCTTCATTCTTGTCGCAGTTTGTTTTAACGACTCTTCATTCTCAACTCCAATCTCCTCTCGTATTGATTCGTTCGTTCTTTTCTCAGTCCAAGATATTCTCAGCATCTTCCTCCATATCCACATTTCACAAGCGTTAACCTTATTTTCCATGTTCTTTGTCATTGTCCACGTCTCGCAACCGTACAGTACCGTAGGAAAGATTAGTGCTCTCACGAGCCTTTTTTTGGTTTCTATGCTCACATGTTTGTCTTTCCATATCTTTTCCAGTCCGGTCATTGCAGCTTTCCCTATAGCAATCCTTCGTTTTATTTCTGGATCACACTTTCCCTCCTTTCCAACCAGTGATCCTAGGAATGTGAAGCTTTCTACCACCTCTATTTCCTCTCCGTCTATCTCAAAACTATCCCAATCTGCTGTTGTCATGACCTTTGTCTTCTTTATGTTGAAGTATAAACCAGCTTTTTCACTTTCTCTCCTGACCCTTCTTATCAGTTCTGCCAGATCCTCTTTTCTTTTTGCCATTAATGTTGTGTCATCCGCGTATCTAAGGTTATTCAGTGTCTTTCCAGCAATTTTTACTCCCTCAATTGCCCCCTCCAGTTCTGCCTTTCTCATTATTCTTTCAGCATATAGATTAAACAGGAATGGAGACAAGATGCATCCCTGCCTCACTCCTTTCTTGATTCTGAAATTGTCAGTGTCTCCGTATTCTGTTCTTATCACCGCTATCTGGTCTTCATATAAACCCTTTAGTAACATTATCAGGTGTTTCGGAATTCCCATTTCAAGCAGGGTTTTCCACATTAAATCATGGTTAATGCAGTCGAATGCCTTGCTATAGTCAATGAAACAGATGTGAACCTCCTGTCCATACTCCCTTTGTCTCTCCATTATCCACCTCATGTTGGCTATATGGTCTCGAGTTCCACGAGATTTCCTAAACCCTGCCTGGTTCACCGGAAGTTCTCTTTCAATTGTGCCTTCCATTCTTTTGTGAATTATTTTCAGTAATATTTTACTAGTGTGTGATATCATTGCTATCGTCCTATAATTTTCACACTCTCTCGCATCTCCTTTCTTGAATATAGGTATAAAGATCGACTTCTTCCAGTCCTCCGGCCATTCTCCAGTTGCCCATATTTGATTGCACAATTTTGTTATTGTTTTTATCATCGCATCATCCCCTGCTTTTATCAGTTCTATAGGTATCCCATCTTGACCGGGTGCCTTATTGTCCTTGAGTTGTCTGATTGCCCATTCTACCTCCGCTTCCATGACCTCCGGTTCCTTTTCATACTCTGTTACGTCAATTTGTTCTTTTTTGACTCGTTTGTCTTCCCTATACAACTCCTCCGTGTATTCTCTCCATCTATGCTTTATCCCTTCTTCATCGCAGATTACATTTCCATCTCCTGCCTTCATTGAGCCCATTCTAGGTGCAAATTTTCCCGTGATTGTCTTTACTTTTGAGAACATTTCCTTGGTTCGTCCCTTCCTTCCCTCGTCTTCCATTTCTCTGCATAATTCGTTTAGATGTATTTCTTTATCTTTCCGTGCTTGTTTTTGGAAGGCACTGTTCAGTGCCCTTACCTTATCCTTTTCTCCTGCCTTCTTTGCAGCCTTCCTATCAACCGCCATGCATATGGCTTCTCTCGATAGCCATGTCGTTGTTGTGATTTTCTTCTTCTTTGGAATGTGCTTATCTGCGACTTCGACTATTGTTTTCTTCATCCTCTCCCATAGGTTGTTCGAATCCTCTTCCTCTTCTATCTCATCTCTCTCTAGTACTTCAAACCGATTCTTTATTTCCATCCTGTATTCCAGTGTGATACCCTTGCAGTCGTATCTGATCAATCGATCTCCTTTCTTTATCTTTTTCAATTTCGTTCTCAGTGTTGCTACCAATAGCTCATGGTCAGTTCCACAGTCCGCTCCTGGCCTTGTTCTCACATCTCTTATTGTGCTTTTCCATCTTTTGTTTATCAGTATGTAGTCAATCTGGTTTCTATGCTTCCCATTCGGTGACGTCCATGTGTACAGTCTTCTCTTAGGCTGTTCGAACCATGTGTTCATAATTCCTAAGCCATTCCCTTTGCAAAACTCAACAAGTCTTTCTCCTGCTTCATTCTGTTCACCCAGGCCATGACTACCTAATGTGTCTCCATCGCCTCCGGTGCATTGACCCACCTTCGCATTGAAGTCACCTATGATCACTAGTACGTCGCCCTTCGGAGTTCTGTCCACTGTACTTTGCAGGCTGGTGTAAAAACCCTCGTGTTCCTCTTCTAACGATATCGATGTTGGAGCATATACCTGTATAATGGTTATGTTGACCTTTCTTCCTCTGAATCTTACACTCAAAATTCTATCACTCACTGTATCATATCCCATTATCGCATTTGCGCTTGACTTGTCACACATGATTGCAACTCCATTTTTTCCTCTCTCTTTTTGTCCTGACATTATTATCCTGTATCCATTCCAACTGAAATGTCCTTGTCCCTTCCACCTTGTCTCACTTAATCCTAGGATTGCTATGTCTAATTTCTTCATCTCTCCCTGTATCACGTCCATCTTTCCGCTCTGCATACTTCGCACGTTCCATGTGCCCAACTTCATCTTCTGCTTACAGCTCAGGTTGAGTCTTTCCCCTCCGAATCGATCCACCTCTAGACGTCCTTTCGGCTTTAGTCCTGTTGCTTCATTAGATCGAGGGGCCCTTGACTCTCCGTCTTGCTCTTCCCCAGTAGCTTCTAAGTCACGCTCCGGCCTGGGAGTCCCACCATTCGCAACTATCACCGTTTTTGGCTTAGTGTGTTTCATGACGATTTTCTTGGCAAGTTAACAGGGGTGGTTTGCCATTGCCTTCCCCTGGTTTTGCCTGCCGTGCCCGTTCGTTCCCCTTCCTAGGAAGGGTACCAACGGTCCGCACCACGAGAAGGTGGGCACGGAGGACTTTGGTTCACCAGCCCAGGTCGGATCCGAGTCTACGCTCAACAGAGACGTCGGTCAGGTCGCCTCCCCGTTTTACTCTGTACTAGAGTGACTGGTGAACCTTTGCGGACAGATCTTTATTACTTAAGATGCTTAAATACATCTTATACGACAACCGTTCGAGACAGTCTTCAATAACGTCGGTGAACATGCTTCATATGATCACATAATACTTTTAATCATAATACTGTACATTGCCAAAATTACTGCATAACATTGCAATCATACTGTGCAGCTTGGCTATTATTTAAGTGGTCTTGAAGACATTTGATTCCATGTCTTTGCGAGGCGGATGAAGGGGCTTCATTGCAGCCAAGGCTTCTCTGGCACATGCAGCGTCATGAAGACCAAACTGGCGTAATCGCTCTTCAAGACGAAACCTTGGATCAGCAGTTATCTAAAAATTATGTGTTCACCAAAATAATAAACCACAGCCACCAAAGCAAATATCAAAATAAAGTAGCAATTACTTATTTATTCATTTATTTCGGATATTTCTATAGCGCCTCCTCAAGTCTACTACTACTGATCAGATGTGCTCCCGACTACAGCATTGGTATACTGTGTCGGAGTTTTCACGCCGAAGCGCCACGAGCAATCGCGAGTGAAGGACTTGCCCAAGGTCCATACGCAGCGGCTAGAGTGGGATTCGAACCTGCAACCCTCCGGTCACAAGGCGCCGAACTTACCACTGAGCCACCATGCCCCACAAATTACAATGAAATATCACCAGGTTAATAAAGATGGTGTAATCTGTGGTTGATAGGACTAGGGAAAGCAGGAAAGAAAGATTATTTTCAACCCAAATGATAAAATGCAGAGGGTGTATAAAACTATTCTGAGGGGGAGTGCATCTCTAGGATGGCTAGTCTTCCCAGATGTCTCGTTATTGTTGGGAGGGGGATAGAGTAGTGGTAACACTTATGGCCAGGAGAGAATAAGGTACGCAGATCAACTCCCGTAACCCCCTCTAGGGCAGCGCCTTGCATGGCTGCCAAACCATGTGTTAATTAAGATCTTGATTGTACTTTCATGTTTCAATGTAATCTTACTGCGTCTGTCGGTTTGAAATAATAAAGAATATAATTATTATTGTTCCTATTAATATTAATTATAGTATCCATCATGCCAGTGTCTACTACACCAGGTATTAACCTATGGACTATGGTGCACCAAAACCAAAGTCAATATTCAGAAGATCAATCCATTAAGACAGAAGACAGAGAGGCAGCCTTTGGTGGTTAAGCAGCTTAAAAGTAAGTCTTACGTTCTGAAAGAAATGACTCAAGTGACTGAGCACAATGAACAGATACAGGGAGAGACTTTCAAAATATAGGTCAAAATATTTTCAAATCTGGCAAACCAAAAAAGATCATCCACAAGAACAGTTCTACTCTTAAGCATGAGTCTGCATGACCAGAAAAAGACAATCAGGTGACCTAATAAAATAATGACAAGTCGGAGGAATATGGATTGATTTTACGTATTGTGGTTGACTAGTATTTAAAGCTGTTGTAAACTGTGCCCCAATTTGAAACAAATCCTTTGCTGAAGAGGAAGCCAATGCAAAGATTAAGTTAGATATGTTCATAGTTTTATGTATTAGTTATGGCTCTAGCCAAGGAGTTCTGAACTCCCTGGAGTTTCAGAATGTTCAACTTTGTGATAACAACAAGAAGCAAGTTACAGTAATCAAGGCAACTAGACACCAATGCATCTGCCAGGACATGGGGACAAATGCCTAATTCTGCATGTGTCATGAATGTACACAATCATATGTAACAAGTTTCTAACCTAAAACCAATAAAAATAAATTGCATTCAGTACAATAGTATGTAGGCAATTTGCTTTGTGTTCTCTCAATAGTACCAAGAATAAAAAACGAAGACAACTGTATATCCACCTGTTCAGCAGTATAGGACTTGACATCATAGAGGGGTTTGAGTAAACACACTTCATCCTCCGACTTCTGCCTCGCCTGCCACGCTAGTGTGTCACTCCAGAGTCGAAGAAGATCACCTTCCACATGAGGCCGAACCTTTTAAACAATGACATACTATAAGGGACAAATCAACCCCCAATGCTGATGAATCTCAAAGTTAACAAGAGCCTGCAGCTGAAAGGCTGCACTCGTGAGAGGATATTAAAAAGGCTTGCTAGGTAAATATCCAGATAGATATGTATTGCCCTTATTCAGTTTTCTCCTGGAGGAAAAATGAACTAAGCAGGAGAATAGTGTCACTACTGAGCATCATATTTAAGACCTACAAGTATTTGTAATACAGAAGTGATACCAGAATAAGAAGAGAAATGCAGTAATAAATTGATGCCATAGTAAGTAAACCATTGGCAACACCAAGTGACAGGGATAAAATATCACAATATTAACAGCCCTAGGTTCAAACTAAATAAGTTAAGCTCCCCAATAAAGCATGAAGACTGGCCATATGTTGAAGTGAAAAGGACGCATATCCTGTAAAAAAAGCAAGGCAATGGAAAATCAATGAGCTGCATTGGTTTCCCAGTCACTTTTAGTACATGCTCGTCATTAAAGTGTTGAAATAGATTATTAGAATAAGCATTTGTCCCGAAACAAAACAAACAAGAAAATACTGTACCTTCTGACGTATGGCCTCAAGAATTCGCTCTTTTTCTTCTCTTGCAGCCAATGCCTCTTCTTGTTTCTTTATTCTGTCTTCCTCCTTTCTTTGGAGTTCTTCTTCCCGGAACTTCACCCTAAAAATTAATTGCAAAAGCCATCAGAACCTTCAGCTGCTATCCTTAGCCAACTAATAGTCTCAGCCAATAGCTGAAACTATTTAAACCAAAAAGAGGGGCAAAAGCTGCAAAGAAAGAGCATTTAATGATAGTCTTTTCTTGACGAATGACAAACATTATAGCGACAGAACATAATTCAGCTTCAAAAGATAATAGCATTGCATTTGATTATTGTCAGCTCAAGCAGGATTTGAATTTATAAGCTTGAGATATATACATATATTCAGTATATAGTTCAGCTGGAGTCAGGCTTCGACGAGATGAGAGTTGATGTAAAATCCTTGACTCACAATTTGGAGAAACTATGCATAAATTCATATAACGACATTTTGGAACAGAAGAAACTCAACACAAATCGAAAATGAAGGCAAATATTAATTATATCATGCAAAAAATGTCACATTACTTCATGCTAGAGATTATGTGGGACGCGGTGGTATAGTGGTATGTTCTGTGCCTTGTAACCGGAGGGTTGCAGGTTCGAATCTACCTCAAGCCACTGCGTAGCACCTTGGATAAGTTGCTCACCCACAATTGTCTGTGAGGAAAGCAACGGGAAACCACCTCACTCATCTCATCCCTGGGTGGCATAAAGCCAATGAACCTGCCTTCAGGCAGAGAACTCATCATCATCATCATCATCAGAGATTATAATGAAGTGCTTAATGCAGTGGATTGTAGTCTCAGAGATAGGAAAGGACAAGTGACAACTGCTTTGTTAGTTCATAACATATTGCACTTGAAAATTTTGTTTCTCGATAACATGTTTCTAAATTGCTAAGAGCCACAGCTTCCCTCAAACCTTTCTTTATCATAAACAGCTTGTTCTGCCAAATACTCCTCAAGTTCTTCCAGGCGAAGTCTGTCTTTTTCTTCCTTCATTTGTTTTTTAACTTCAAGACGTTCGTGAAATTCTCGTATCTAGAAAGAAAATCAGCAACACAATTAACACCATACTCGTACATCAGTTTTGAGATTACAGATCACTGCTTAACAGGCCTTTGTAAGACAAATATAGCAGTACGAAACAGAGCCTTGTGGGAAAGGCAGCAACATCTGCAGGTGTGTTATAGGCGAAAAATTGGCCAAGACCGATCAAAATTCCTTTTATGGTGATGCACAAAGTCAACATTGTGTGCCTGATAGAACCTGTGTGCATGAACTGCTTTTTTTTCTTCAGTTTCAATTAAACCTGCACACTTCCAACAAGTATGACCATGATCTGTACTAATTTTGATTTGGACCAGAGAATCCCCACCTGTTTAGGCATACACCACAAGCCAACATTCGATCAGAAAGTTTCTAATGCACATTACTTTCAACTGTCAAGCCGCATAACTTAGAACCAATCTGCATTACATGCAAGACTGCACCTGTATCAACTCAGAAGATTAAGACTCTCCATGCTTTCTAAAGACTAACATAACTATCCTGATGGCCTCTCACATGTGAAACTTCAAGGACCACTTGATACATTTCTTTAAGTTTACAAGCTCATCATATGAAATCAAAACTAGAAGCCTGGAACAGAAAATGTCATCCACAGCATCATACCTTTTCCTTCTGTTCCAGTCGTTTAACCTTCAGCTTTTCTTCCTCTGCAGCAACCGCAGCCTCCATCTCTCGTCTCCTCCTATTAGCCATGTCCTGTTCCAGTTTCATCAGCTCCATCTTATTCTCTCTCCACTCCCTCACCTAAAAAACACACAAAACCAACTGAAAATTGAAGTTAAGTTGCAACCAGAATTTCATTTGCCCCTAATGAACATCAAACTGATGTGTTCTTGTCAAGCATTCGATCATCAGATTCACATTTAGACAATATGAAAATCAGAATATGAATTTAGAATTTCATGTAGGATTGTAGGTGCATTATACAAGTGAGCATATTATATGAGTGAAAGTAAGCTACTACTGCAACTGATCAGCAATTCAGGCTTACTAAATAACCAGAATCATTCAAACCTTGGCGATTAAGTTGATGAGTGAGCATTAAAAAAACAGAAAAGTTTCAGTTAATTTAAATTTAAGTTCACAGTCTAATCAGTATACCAACTTTAGAGTAAAGGCCTTCACAGAATTCCCTTTGTTTCTGCAATGATTCTAATCTCTCCTCTTGTAATTCCTTGGCTCGACACGCTTCACTGAACACAACTTTTGCACGGTTGAGAAGTTCTGTACGATCACGTGTCCATGCACATAAGAGATCATGATGTCGTCTGTGGTAGAAACGAAAACGCATCCACCAATTCTCATGCTCCACCTAGAAAAGACCAAAAGTATAAACACTGTCACACAAATTTAAGGGGTGTTAGATTATACACAACTTGGTTAATAAAGAATATACTTACTTATTTACTTACTTACTTAGCACCTAAAGCAAAGATCTTAACCTCTGACAACAAAAACTTAAAATCCATAACATCACAGACTTGTGAGCACCTAAAGCAAAGTTCTAAATTCCTGACAAAAAAAACTTAAAATCCATAATATCACAAACAGTTCCTAGTTCTCAAAGTTGTAAAATTTATTTTTCTAGCAACTCGAAGCTTACAAAGACATTATTTATAGGTGCAGTAAAAGAAAAATTCTCACAATGTCCGATCTAGATTTGTGTGGTAAATGTTTCCTCAAGCAGTCGATGAAGAGTGAACGTCTATTCTGGACTTCATAATTATACTCATCGTTGACATATAGGAAAAATGAATGATCCTTCTCACTCCATCCACCATTTCTTACACTAATTTTGCAAACAAACAAAAAATAAAATAAAATGGAAAGTTACATGTTAAACACAGAGTTTAATACTGCAAGCTTCACAAAGAACCATCTATACAAAGTCAAAGCGTTCAAACAATATAAAGACTACTATAGAACTAACAGTAACAAAAGTTCCAGATTTGAGCATGTCTAACATGTTGATTAACTGACATACTGTGAGCAGCAGAGAACCAATAGTAGGTAAGGTGTTGGCGAAATAGTATATGTTAAAGCAAATACAAAGGGGTTGATCAGAATACAATGTCAGCAGACTGCATTTTCAGCAAGTTGCATGACTGCCAGCATCTTGTGTACACAGCTTTGTTAGTCGCCAAATAGAACCAAACACCTGGTCAGCAAGTCTACAGATTGGGGTTATAACTAGGATTGGACCCAAACAGCTGAAGGGACTATTCTATTCAAGAGTGTTTTGTAGTGATTCTTTAGTGATTCTTCTTGCACTTGTATTCATCTATATTACATTTGATAGCTTGAATGCATAGGTTCTATGATGCCAGATGAGTCAGGTGTGTGTGTATAGGAAGTGGCAAATATATAATAGCCAGAATCTATGTATATGTCATCATCAAAAGGTAAAAAATTAAGATTAGGCTTTGAGGAAACTGTCTACTGAATTTTGGAAAGAACAATGATAATGACAGTATTAAGAATTTTATCTGCTCAGCGTCTTGTGTCCAATGATATATTTAACTGAATTTCTCGACTCCAGTAACCCAGACACTTCATCCCAAATGTGACTATTTCAGATCAGTCTCTTTATCTAAGACCAGTGCAGGTTTGCTGGTTACCCAAAACTGATGCATACTATAGGCTAATTTCTACTGCTAAACAATAGGTTCTATTGTCCTGGCCAAAGGAATAATTCTCACTTCTTTCAAACCGAAAGATTGCATATTAAAAACTGAGAGCAAACTTGATCCATTAGAGGGTAATGTCACTCTACAGCAATCACAAACCCATACATCAGAACTGTGCAGTGTTCTCTTTCAAGTTCAGTCAACTTTTCCACATATTTTCCATCAATAAGGATAAACTCTTGTAGAACTGATGTCTTGAGAAGTAGGTCAGGGCATTCCAGGTCAAAAGCCTCCTCCGGAATTCCCGTCTGCATCATTCGATCAGGAGGGAATGAACTATCATAGATACCAACTGAAACAAGAAAAGACAAAACAAATTAGAAAATGAAAATCATGGCAGCAAAAAATTGGCACTAGTGTAAGGAATGGTAATAACTGGTTCATTACATCCTTTTAACAACAGTATTCCTAAGCACAATTTACCCTATGGCTTAGGCAAGAATAATACAGCAATCAAACAAAAGCAGAAAACAAAGACCCAGTTCATGACAAGCAGATGGCTGCTATTAATACCACTGTGCCTCTTCTCGGTTAGCTTCAGAGTGAAAGTTTTCCTCATATCTGAACCCTTATAGTCAAAAGCTTCTTTCCAAGTGAAAAATATCAAATGTTTAGGATACTCTTGTAAGAACTGACCAATGTTGAGCTCAGTTTCCAGTCTGCGCTGTTCCATTGTAAGTCTTTCAGTGATTTGCTTTTGCTGTATTTTGACTGATTCCAGTGTTTCTTTGACTTGTTCTGAATCGTCAAACTGAACATTGTCAACTCCAAAGTCAGGACTTGGTGATGAAGGTGTAGAAGCAGTCATTTGGAGCCACAGCTTAAGGTCATCTCTAAAACGAGTCCACAAAAAGCCCACTATGTTAAAAATCAACACATACGCACCAATGAATGCAACACTCCATCACTGGAATTGCATGACATCCAAGAACATACCAACAATTGTTGGCAGCTCTTTCCTCACTACCTTGCACAACTCATTTTCACCTAGCAACCCGCTAGTTCATACACATACATTCCACCATATACATAAAGTAAATAACGCTCAAACATCCTTCGTGAAACATAGGAGGTGTGGTGGCTCAGTGGTAAGTTCGGCGCCTTGTGACCGGAGGGTTGCAGGTTCGAATCCCACTCTAGTCGCTGCGTACGGACCTTGGGCAAGTCCTTCACTCGCAATTGCTCGTGGCGCTTCGGCGTGAAAATTCCGGCACAGTATCAAATGCTGTAGTCGGGAGCGCCTCTGAGTAGTAGTTGACTTCGAGAGGCGCTATAGAAATATCCGGAATAATAATAAATAATAATAATAATAGGGGAGGCACTCATTTCCAGCTCTTTGGCCCCAAAGCCGGCAACAGACGCATACTAAGGTCCTAGACCCAGGCAAGTGCATTGCTGGACTTGCCATTTACTTTGTAGTTAAGACTGTTACCAAATTATATTGTTGGGTGACATGTACAAACAACTCGTCCAGGGTCATAACACAGAATCTGTTCAGCAGGCATGACCCCTCAGCCTACAGATTAGACATCCAGAGCACTAAGCAAATCAACCAATGTGTTGCACATTCTACCACGTCATTACCCTAGATCTAATTGCTTCAGCTCAACTTAAACCACAAACACAGCTGATCTCAAAGCGTAATGTAATATCTAACCTGTGCAAGCCGACAAGTACACAAGTAAATTCTTGCACATAAACAAATGAGCTATTCTAGTAAAGTCACTGCAAATGCTATTACACATGTTTGTACGTCAGGAAATCTCTTCATTTCAGTGCCCAGATTAATCTTTGAGCATGTAAGAGACTTGTATTAATACAACTGTGACGTTTTGCTACCCAGTGTCTTGACTACTGGCTACCAAAGTAGTCAGTCAAACCTATCAGTATCTTTCCTGTTTGAGACCAAGTACACAGCCATAACAATCAATGTTTCGTAAGGAAGAGAATAATAAATTGTTTCATAAACAAATAACTACCTTAAATTCACAACTGGATCCAGTGTGCTTTTTTTAAATTCAACGAAACCTGTTGAAAGATTTGATTCGTAGGCTTCGAGATCTGCAAAGATGCTTTTAGTTGCTTCTTCACATCCAGTTTCATCTGTGAACATGTCAATTTCTGCTTGCAGCCTCTTTGCCAATGAGTTGAGTCTAACCAATTCCTTGAACCAGATGGCTTTGTGCTGTTTCATGACATTCTGTTCTTTCCGAAACTTTGATAAATCCTGCAGCTTCTTTACCTTGACAAGCGCTACTTTTCCTGCCGCTCTCTTCTCAGCAGCCAAAGCCCTGAGACCATCATAGTCCACAGGCTTTATCTTCCCACTTAGCACTCCAGTCTTGGCTTGAAGGACGAGTTTCTCTAACCAACAGAATTCAGGCCTTTATTTTATCATTCTAGGTACCTATGTTTGTGATGGTATCAGTGATGGTGAAATCAGTTAGTGAAGGTGGTAGTGCTAGTTATGCAGATTGTATTAGTGTCAGCAGAGGTAGTTCAGTGTCACAGACGGTTTCTATGCCAGTGGTGGCGACATTACGGAAATTTATTCTGCACTCATTGTTGCACTGTGATGTGCTAAAAAGAGGCACTGTTGGCACAACACATGAATTCTAACATCAACTTCCATTCAGAAGAATCAATAGCATGAGCAGGTGTGACTGTTCTTTAGTAAACAGAAAAAAGTGAAGTTACACAGCATTAGTATTCAAAGAGAAAATTTAAAACCGCACTTTAACAGGTAAAAAATGTTCACATCTACAATAACTCATAAAATATTAAGGAAATGGCCTCAATTCAACAGAAAACAGAATAGTTTTTGATGTATGGCAATATTTCATGTCTACTCTCTGCCCTGCTGTCTAATAATTGTCCAATATTTAGTTCTTGGATGTTTGGTCATTCTTTCATGTCTACTCTTTACTGAATGTACTGTATCAGTATAGGAGAGTTATTGTCCGGGGGTTATTGTCCGGGGGGTAATGTCCGGGGGTTATTGCCCTGTTATCACATGGAATTAATCCCTGGCACAGGTTATTAATTAAAACCTCAAAAAAGAGGGAAGAGGATGACTTACTTATGTCTAGCATGCAAGCTGATGTCAATAAAACTTAAAGTTTATGCACTTGTGTAAGCATCATCAAAATTATATATTTGTAATGGAATTTTAATGATAATGGCATCCTGTGGTTAAGGATCTCTAATCAAAGCATAAATACAAGTCAACAAAAATCATACAAAATAAATAACAAGGAAACAAAAGGCAAACCTGCTTCATCCGCACGATGATGAGTTATGAAGCTCCGTAAATCTCTGCCACTCATGTTATGAAGTCACGTCATGCTCTATGACACATGGTACATGTCAGGATTCAATTCATTTGTTGTAAAAAATATCAGAAGACCTAAAATAAAAACTTAACATGATATGTTTAATACTAAACAATAATTCTGAATAATAGTCAGTGACTCCAGTGCCACACCAAGCACAGAGGTAACAATTTATGACGAGAGGCACTCGTCATAAGTGCACACAGCATACAGATAATTCATGACGAGCGCCGCTAGTCAACATGGCAGCCAAGGGGTTAAAGTAGTGTAGAAATATTCAGAACACTGTGGTTGAAAACAAAGAAGTTGCTCATCATTAAAATTAAGAACTGACTGGAAGAAAAATAAATGAAATTAACGTCAGTTGTCACTGACTGAATGACGTTTAGTAAGTGCGCCTTGCCACGAAAAAGGTTGGGAACCACTGAACTAGACAATTCACTCATTAAAATGAGTTTAAATGTTTAAATACAATAAAAATATATTCAAAAAGCGTGTGATAATCACATCTAAAACTTCAGCACTGCTTAATGTATATGGCATCAACTGATCACTGTCACTAAAAACTGGTAAGCAATCCAAAAATCTTTGGTCATGCTAGTCAATATCTTAAAGGCTAATTAATTCATGGAGACAAGGAAACATCTTACAGGTGCAAGTGTTTAGAACAATGCCACAGAATGAACAGGTATAACAATAGAACATACACCCAAGTCTCCACGAACGACAATAGAATGCATAAATACGATTTTTTTCCAAGAGCAAATTCCCAGAAGGAGGCGTTTCGCCATTTACTTATCAAATGTTTTAGCTACTTGAGTAGATTCTTCAACCAAAACTCTACATTACTTTATTCATACACCAGTCTAGGCAACTCTTGTTACAGTTCTATGGGAGTTTTTTGTGGTGGAATATCTATCTCTACCAGATTGTTTTTTTTCCTTCAGGAACCAGTTTCCATGTATCCACAAATAGCTATCGAGTAATGTTTTACATTACACAAATCACTGCAGCAGTTAACCTCTGTCATCAAGTGCTATCAAAGGCAATAAGTGGGACTTTATCACAGGCGACTATGGCAGCACATCCCAGAGTTAACGGCAAGATGACTGCCTTGCACCAACTGCATGATGGCCTATTTAAATTTTAAGCCAGCACAGTTCATGCAAAGGGACCTTAATTGGTATGGTACTCGTTCATGGGTAGTGATGGTAAAGGATCTCCACCCAATCAGTTCATTGAAAAATTAACAGGGTCGAGATCATAATATGGTCACTAAAGAAAAACGAGTACAATTACATTTAACTGAAGAAACTTACCTTATGGAAGAGGCAGTGGTTAAATTCAGCCGGCACCTCAGATATGAGTTCCACCACCAGAACTATGAGATTCGCCACCTTAAAAACAAGACCCGTCATCTAAACGTGTTTCTGGCTACAAGAAGCGACCGAGCACACTGTGTTTCACACATTTTATGTTCTACTCGAGTAGCGAATAGCGAGTAAATATCGGCTATATATTCGCCTGATAGGCTTAGGCTTTAGATTTGCAAAAATTTCGAGATCCACCTCTATTTATTAATACTTTAACCACTGGGGAGAGGTCTCAGTAAAATTAAGTTTTTCTACAACGACCGTATGGCATTAGATCAGAACCAGTGACCACATACTTGTCCCTTTCTCATACGCACAATGGGACAAAAGCATTGATTGCAAAACATAGAAGTAATAAATCGTAATAAAAATTATAAAATAAGTAAGTAAATAAGTAATCAAGTGTTTTCCTATCAAAGTGAATTGTGAAAGAAAATGCTAAAATATATAATCGTCATCGTAATCTCGAGATTTCTACAGCGCCCAAAAGCAAAGTGGCGGGAACCAGCTTATATTCACAGGCGCTAGTCATATCAAAATCGATAGGCGGAGGATCGAATCGGTTCCAGGTCAAGATCCAGAGGAGTCAGTCAGGTATACGTATAAGGTAATAATAATAATTAATAATGAATGTTGCGGAGGACGAGGCCTGATTTTTCAGACATTCTGTGATTGTAGTGAAACTGACTCAGCAACCTGCGGTCGCAGTTGATTCTTTATGCTGGCAAATGTAAGCTGGTTCTCTAGGCTAGGCTAGTTCCTACAAGGAAATGCTGGCAAAGGAAAGATATCATCTATCAATTCATTGAAAAATGAGCAAGGCCGAGACCATGCTTTCGTTAGAGAAAACGTGTGATTTGCATTCGCAACCCTTGCAACATTTGGCTTTTTGTCACTTCTGTTAAGTGCCGCTTTTCTTCCGCTGTTATTTGTGTCTTATCGCTAATCTTTTCTAGAGAGGTAGGCCTATATAAGCACAGTATAAATAATTATTTATACTGTGATATAAGGTCAAGGCCACTGAATAAGAGAAGCTTGAACTATTTTATACTGATTTAATTTTGGTGACTAATTAAATCTATTCAGTTATCAATTATCTCTTTGTCGAAAGCTGGAGAGGCGTGAAAGATATATGTGTTTTTAAAAATAAACATCTACAAAAACCAAATAGCCGCTGTTAATTGAGTTTCGACCAATCAATGTTGGTTCTAAAAGCCGCTGCTGATTGTGTGTGCTATCATCAGAGAAAAGAAACAATCACATTCGGTTAAATAAGATTGGTAGTTCAATTACTGGAGTATCATTGCAAGGTGTGTAATCTCCGAACTTCTAAAGCGCCACTCGAAGGCCAAGCGCAGGGCACTTGTTATGATACTTGTTATACTCAAGATTATGGCGTAATTTATAATATCGAGTTACGGTTTCCATTTCTTATTATTGTTAGGAGCTAGTGTTAAAATTTATTTACCGGAATTCGCTGATGACCCCACGGCCTACTTGCTGAAAAAGACGATTGAAATTCCATTCATCGAGTACTGCAATTTAAAATTTTACTATGACTAGGAAACCTCTAATTAGACCATAGATCGACTCTCCATTATCTTAAACAAACGTTATCCTGAAATACTTTCATCCATAGCCTAACCCCAGCTTAATAGTTTACTTCCTCTTCTATAAATTGTTTCTGTGTAACAAGTTGCGTTAATATCAACTTTATTGAGTATGATTAAACGAGATTGATTGATTGATTACAACTGCGAGTACTTTGCATGCAGTTAGTGCAACTGTAATCGTCGGTGGCGGCGATCTTGTTTGACAGGTGGGGGAGACATTTTTGAACTGATCTGGTCAAAAAAGAGTTTTGAACTGATCTGGTCAAAAAAGAGGTCAAAAATTTTTTTCGCGACGCGCGAAAAAATTTTATGACCTGAACGCGAAAAAATTTATGACTTTTTTCGTGTTTCTTCAATATTTTGGGGGTCCGATGTATGGCGTGCCCCCCACTTTAAAGGTGGGGCTCGTTGTTTCCCCCGACCCCCCGGGATCGCCGCCCATGGTAATCGTATATCGACAACTACACTGTTTACACATAAAATTTCTACCAGCCTGAACTTATTATCTTGACCTGGGACCGAATAATCTGACTGTACGCGTAACTGCTTATCAATGTTTTTGACTGAGCGCCCGTGATTGAGCTGGTTCCCGCGACTTCATTTCATGGAGGCTCTAGAAATTGTGAGATTACGTTTACTATTACGATATGATTTCGTCGAACAATGTGACACTTAGAAAGTCAAATTAAGTTCCATTTGTTACATTTTGCAACCTCATTGAAAACCCTTTCAATAAGGTACTTATGATTAGTTTCAGTTCCCGGCAAAATCCAGAAACACTATCACAGTAAAGGAAAAAAAATCAACTGTATCCATTATGTTGCTTTCATGCCTCTGTTCCATTTTGTCATATGATATTAGATGTTTCTCCACCAAGTGCGATCTGTCGTACCTTGTTTTCCCGCCCTTGGACGAAGTTGTTGTTGGGACAATATTTTCGGGAATGTATTTCTTCTAATGTGTAACGTGATTTTCTAATAATTGATTATGTTTTCTTTTCGAATTGAACAGTGAATTTGTGATAAATACCTGTGATCTGACTGTTTATCATTCGCAACTTTGGGATTATCTGGACATGGATGAGGATTGTGTTATCGTGAAAGGTTTGTTGTGTTATTATAGTGATGGTCTTTAGAAATCGGTCTACCCGAAACCCGATTCGCCAGAAGTAGTGAAAATGCACAATTGACCGAATTCCCGAAAACAATTTTCCTACCAAGCGTTCAAATTCCGAAACTAGAATGGACTAGTCGGCCAATATTCTGAATAGCATATTATAAAATATTGGAAAAATTAGGTTGACGCAAGTATTCGGTTTTTATTAGGAATATAGCTTTCTGGGATCCGGTGGAAACTCGGTTTTGGAAATTACGTTTCGGGGATTCGCTACGCGCCCCGTAGATGTTCTGAACTATGAAAAATAGAGCTGACTAATCTAATCCGAAAAGCCTGTAGCGCCTCTATAATAAAGTAATTCATTCTGGAAATTTATATAGCGCCTCTTCGCGAGAACTATTCAGAGGCGCTCCCATCCCAACTTCGGTAATTGCGAAGATTGAGTGCCTCCTATAAAAACAATATGGTTGCCACTGACTTCGCTCCAGTAGAGCGCCGCTGCCTACCAGCCACATCCCACAATGCAATGCGCTAAGTAAGTAAGTTGAACACTTGAAGTCAAATGAAAATTAACTTTAATTAGATTGAAAATTAAAATATATGCATACATCTTAAGAAATGGTTTAATCCGTTATTTTATATATATAAAAAATGCTACCTACCAGGAACATCCCACAATGCAATGTGCTAAGTAAGTAAGTAAAACAAACACTTATATTACAAGCACAACTGAATGATTTTGTTTATATCTAATGGATAAAACCATTTCTTAAGATGCATGATATATATTAATTTTCGTTTTACTTCAAGTGTGCATTTGACTGCAAGTGTTCGTTTTACTTACTTACTTAGCGCATTGCATTGTGGGATGTGGCTGGTAGGCAGCGGCGCTCTACTGGAGCGAAGTCGGTGGCAACCATATTGTTTATATAGGAGGCACTCAGTCTTCGCAATTACCCCAACTTCGGCTAAAGAGAGAGGACTTGAGGAAAGCAGGTGAGTTATTCTGGAGAGCAGGGTCAGGTGATCGAATGCCCATTCCAGATAGACAGGCCAACAATCAAGCAGGCTCGGCGTTGTATGACTGCGGAGTGGGCCGAGGGACCAAGAGCTCACCCTTAGTCACGGAACACAAGGCTCTTTGCTAGAGTCTAAGTCAGAAATCGGGCGACAGAGTTCAGACAGTTAGGATGGAGCACTGCCGGAGAAACACTGCCAAATAAGACATCAGTCAATGGTCGCTACTACGCAAAGTCGTTGTGCAAGCCAAATTCCAGTGAGAGTCCGATGGATTGCAAGCTTATTTCAATCAGAAATATGCGTAAAATGTCATTTTTGTGCATTCTGTTGTTGTACATGAAAGGATCTTCTGAGGTCCGAATGAAAACATTTTTATGTATGTATATGAAAAGGAAACGTTTATGCTAGTATTCTTATGTTTCAGAAATCTACCTCATACTAGACAAAAGTGGTAGACGCTTGCTGTAATAGAATTGGAAAATTTTATGTTACATGTTACTGATGTTTTGGTTATTGGGCAGCTACAATCACCTAACTAGGGCTGTTAAAACTTTAGAAAACCGTGGCCCAAGTGCCCGAGCTAATTTTCAGTTGGTACCCATCAGTCCATCATTGGAAAATACTTTTAGAAAGCCAGAAAAATTTGCATTACTATACACTGGCATATAAAATGGTGGCTGATAGCTCACTAGTTGCTAATAGTTTAATTCACTGAAATACTTCTAACTGCTAGATAATTAACTGATGCACATTTTATTCAAGTTCAGTTTATAAGTTAGCTGCACTGACGTGATTACTGACAGTTAAATACACAAATCAATGGAATGGATTCTGATAAATTTCTCAAACTTTTATTGAAACTGAAACAATAGCAATGGTGGCAAATAACGAGATCTTGTTTTAAGTCTCGAAAGACCAACTCACTAAGTAACCAGTCTTAGAGCGGAAAGTTATGTTGTCCAAAAGGTCGTATGTTATTAGGCCTATTTCAAAGTTAGTCATCATTGGCTTGGCTTCAAGGACAGTATAATAGTCATCCAATGCTAATCATGCAATTGACTGCTAGCCCTAAGCCCAGGCCTGGAGGGTTAGTCTGTGCTGTCATTCAAAGTATCCAATCCGTTCATTGGTCAGGTTTCGGGTATTGATTTAAGAGCCCAGTGTGACCCTTCAAACGGGTGCCTGGGTATATGGCGGCCTGTTAATAGCCCTACTTTTAACCTATCAGATTTTGACCTTGAATTATTAACAAAGATTTTATTATTATTATTTTTAATTAATAACTTCTATCGCACTGGTAGCTAATGCACAAGATGCAACCGATGATTGTAATCTTATGTTATGATTGCAACGCTATAAAAGTCTCTAGATTAAAGTAGAACCAATGTGCTGTGTTTAGTGGCTTTTCAGGCAGGCTTTGACAAATTGTTTCCCTAATGGAGGAGTGCAATGGCTAGCTGATTTCTTTCCTGAGGCCAACCTCCCTTTCAAGAATGCCTTTGATATATGCAGCGAATGTGGCTTCAGTCTTACTAGAGACCATCTGGAATGCTATTTTCGCTGACTAGGTAAAAGACAGAATTGATAAACAAGGAGTGACAGTAGACTATAAAGCAATAGACATTGAACCCAGCAGTATAAATTCTGTGATCAGTTTCAACTTTGTTTCAGTTCATTCTCCAGAAGTTGGGAAAAAATCTGAGGCAACAGAGAAAAATTCGGCAAAGAAGTTGAAGCAAAGTATAGTGAAAACATATACTATTTTGCTAAAATTCTGAGATTTTGTTATTTCTTTAACACCAGCAATAGCAATCCTAGCAATTGCATTATAATTAAGAACATAATTACTTAATTATCATATGTAATAAAATTAGAAACTCCTGTTACAATTTCAGCAGTACTCCCAGCAGTTCTTGTGTTATACCTGAGTCAAAAGATACATGTGACAAGAGGTCAAGCTTTTGACTAACATTGATGAGCTGTGTACTGCAAACTCAGGGTATAAATGTGATGTAAACTAGCCTAAGAATCATTTTGTCATATATATAAGAACGTTATTCCTAATTTTATAGTTTTTCTTGCACTTAATATTTATTTTATTGAATTCATCTTTTTAGTTTTTTGGTTAGCTTCTGCTTTTGTGAAAGCAAGCATGAATGACTAGCATCTATGCATATAATATCCATATAACGTGTGTCTGTCGGAGGACGCTACGTCACAAACGGTTTCTGGAATCTATTGTGAAACAGAAACCGTTCATGACGTCAGTACTGCCGTCTTGACAGAGCATTTTAACCAACGATACATATAGGCCTATGTACACTGCCGTCATAATATGACGGGCATATACTCTGATGTTGTATAGGACTATAGGTGTGTATGTTTTTTGTGTCTCACAGCTCTGCTTTGCTTCAAAGCTGTGGACTCCAACTCGGCCATCCCAAGCATCGCCAACCCTCAACCATCAAAGAAGAGAAGACTTTCAGATGTTTCAACTTTCTCCAAGTCTGCCAAGAATGCCAAAAAGGCCAATTCAGACACTGCAAAAAGGAAGTCTGTTGGCAGTGGCGTTGATGAAGGGGACAAGGAAGTTAGCTCAAGCTGCGAGATGGAGGGCGTACAGCCAGTGACTGAGGCTGGAATCCATACCAGTCGGCCTGGCAATTCATCTGACCTTCTCATGAAGTTTATTCATACTGCACAGCAAGTTGAGGTGTCCACCACTTCTAGTAAGGATGGAGAAATGGCGGTCGAAACGGCGCCTGAAAGTGAGAATGAAGCTGAGCCAACTTCTACTGGAGAAAATAAAGATTGGGTGTCCCAGGATGAGACAAGTGTTGAGAATAAGGAGAATATTCCAGATTCTGAGGAATGCCAACAGCAGAAAGTGCCATACAGCAGTTTAGTAAATCCAGATGTTTCCAGCAAAGTATTGTCTGATGCAGATGCTGGAAAAGGTGCCAATGTTGATGAAGATACTGGCCAAGTAGCTACAGCCAATGATGATGTTGTCGAAAGTGTTGTAGTTGATGAAAATGCTGTCACGGAGACCACCACTGAAGAAGGTGCTGGTAATTGTGCAATAGTTGTTCAAACCACTGATAATTGTGTCATGGTTGATGAAAATGCTGATGTAAGCATGACAAGTGATGACCTTAACGCTGAGCATGCCACAGTCAATAATGATGCTCTTACAAGTGTATCAGTTGATAGCAGCGCTGAAAAGGATCTGGCAGTTGCAGAGGCTGCTGGTAATAACACAGTTGATAAAAGCGCTGTTGATCAGGCCATGGTTGATGAAAACATGGTGACTGATGGTGTTTCCGATAAACTTGTTCCATATACAAGCGATGATGCTGCCAATAAACTTCAGATTGCATCATCCTCTGATGTTGAGAAGGTTGTAAGTACTGAGTGTAGTGAAATGGCAGTGGAAGAGGAATTGGATAGTGGCAATGGAAAAGCTGGTGAACAGAATCTTAGTGATAACAGTACATCAGGGGAGGCTGTTTCATGTAAATCCACAGAATCCTCTTCTAATCATGAATCACCAAGGTCAGAAGAAAAAGTAATCGTCCAAGATAAGGAGGTGTCAGAAAAAACTACGCCGAAAGTAAAAACGAAGCGAGCAAAGGTTAGTGTTTCTTAAAATTTCCAAACAAATAAAGCTGTCGTAATTTCTTTTCCTAACTAAAATAAAAAGAAGAGGTTGGCTTTGATTCAGATTATAATAAAAATATCAATTGTACAGTTATAAATTTTAATTGAGCTATATTATGATAAAGCACAAATTCAATTAAATCGGAAATTAGCTTTTTATTGCATAAATTATTAATACACGTATTTGTATAATATGAAACTTATTAAAGGTAACTGACAAGACTGCTTATCAGTCGGTGCATTACCTCGAGTAAAATTATTTTTACATTTTGCAACTGATTTTTGGGGTGCATCAATGCTTGAGCTCATCAGGGTTTAAACATGAGGACTTCAGGATAGCATTTTGAACAACATTTAGAATCAATAGCATTGTTTAATAGTTTTAATACAACATCTGTTTTGTATATGTTAAGAATGCCTTACAGATGGTCTATACATAGCTTTAGGTCCTATGAAAAAGAAAGTGTCATTAAGGCATTTTAGAAAGTAATGTTCTCCACAGTAATTGTAATGAAACGAATTGTCATCGGGAAGGCTGTTTGACAATAAAGGTATATGCATGAGAAGCCCCAATGTCCTATTCTTGTGTACTGACAAAAATCATCACTTCTGTGGTTGGATGCACATATATATTTTGTTAAACATTCTATAATGGAAAAAATTTGAATTGACAGGTTTATATGTATAAATTATATATATTGGATGTCTTTAGGTTCCATTTCCATCAACTAAGAAACAGAAGGACGAACAACAGGTAAAAATTTTGTCATTTGGAAAATAAGGGAAGAAAAGGTGGAGGAGACAATGCTTCCAAATGAGGACTTGTTTCTATCTCATGTTAGCGGTTCTCTTGGACTCCGAATCATATATTGTAAATTTGAATATTAGTCTTGAAAAGTTCATGGTGACTTACATCAAATCAGGTCTACAGTAGGTAGGTTACTAGTTAAGGGCAGCACCTCAAATTAGACGTATTTAGAAATGTTTCAGTGTATTTTTGATTTAAAGGTAGTAAATTACTTAGTTTAATTTTTCTTAATCTGTTATTTGTTTGGAACACAAGCATTTTTGGGATGTAACTATTACATAGGAGAAAGAAATGATTGCAAAGAAGAAATGTAAAGAAGAACTTCAACAGCAGAAAAAAGATAGGAAGGTTTGTCTGTTTGAGCTACTTAAAGAAATCTTAAACAATTTAAATGGTCATGTGCACTGGGAAGTGTTGAATTGCAGAAATTGCTGCTTATACAAAATTCCTATTACCTTGGCATTGTGTTAGGTTACTGCTGCATCTGTCTTGCACATCTGCATCTGTGGTGTGACTTTTACCAGTCTTCATATGATGCAATTTTGTTGATGAATTTGCTTGTAATAAATATATATATATATATATATATATACATAGATATGTATATAAATCACATTTGTTGTTATACTGATGTTTTGTTGAACATGTTTATGTAACTTCATATATTGCCCTTGCAAGAATTCTTTGACAAACAGGACTTCTCTACATCAAAAATGCCAATCCTCAGACAAAGCTTGCTGTAGTAGTAAATGAATACCACTAGTGTCACAAACGCCTTCAGCATTTCTTTTCCAATTAGTGTAACTTACATGTTGGTTACTGCTTGACTGTACTGTAGCTGCCTTATGTTTTTCTGGAGATTTCCTTATCAGCTGCTATTTGATGTATTTTTTCTAGGAACAAAAAGAACGGGAACGACAGGATGCAAAGATGCAAAAGGAAAAGGAAAGACTGGAAAAAGAGAAAGAAAAGGAGGATAAGAAGCGACAGAAGGAGGAGGAACGCCAGAAAAAACTGGAACAAATAGAAGAAGAGAAAAAGAAGAAGGAAGAGTGAGTAGTGTCACAGCATTGACTAATTGCACAAGAGTTTCAATCCACTTACTGACATCCCATATATCAGCGATTCCCAATCTTCTCTGGGTCGCGACCCACTTGTGAATATCTTGGCAGTCTCGGTACCCACTGTGTAAAATTAAGCATTGTGTACTAAAATTTGCTTCGTAAATTGGTATCGAAATATGCAGATTAACGTACAGCGCCTAGGCATTTAAAGCATTAAAAGAAAACTTAGGTAAAAACAGTTTACAATTTATTGCAATCCAGCTAGTTAAAGCCGAGTCCTAGCCAAATGTTGTTGCTGCTGCAAAATAAATGTTTCTTGAAACAATTTGGCGACCCACTTGCCAGACCTTCGCGACCCACTTTTGGGTCGCGACCCACAGTTTGGGAAACTCTGCCATATATCCTCACCTGAAGTCAACATCACATATAAGTTGTGTGTTTTTACATGTTAACATTGGCATTGTTGATATCTGAGCTCTCTCCATAGGTTATACAGTTCACCCAATCACAAAGCAAAGGTAAATCATATTTCTTCATCTTTGTACTTGTGGTTATTGTTGCAGAGCGCGATACTATCCTCTCTATCAAAAAATTTCTGATACTGTCTTAAATGACTTGTTCGGGCAAATGTCCGGGGATTGTAGCACAGATGTTAACCCACCAGCGATTACACTTATCTGTGTGTAATTGTTTGACCTTGATTTAACTGGATTGGTCAGATGTGCACAGCACATGTCCCACACAAGCAGGCTTCTTTTCTACAGTAATACACCTGACTGTATGCACCACACATGTTCCAACCAATTCTTCATATGTTCATCCATCCAACCTTTTGGGTGAGCTTTTACAATGATGTCTCATGAAAGCATCATTCCATTAAGCAAGGTCTTTCATCTAATAACCACTGGATTAAGTTTTGTTCCATCTGCTGCACAGCTAAAGGACTGCAAATAGTTTTGACCTGAATAGTGCTTTATTCAACAGGTTTACTGTTCAATTTTCAGGCAGGTAAAATGTCTAGCATTTTATCCATGTGGCTGAACACGAATTTTTGTTGTAGGCACCAAGAAAATTCTTCACTATAAAAATCAAATGATCTAGCCTTGCTATGAATGCACTGCGTCCAGTCAAAAAGAACAGTAAATAAGAACTGTTTGATGACGTTACCTGGCATGGTTTAAACTTAACACAATCTGGTTTTATTCTACCAGATATTTTTACAGTGTCTTGTGCAAATATTTAGTTCATTTTGCTAAAAACTCATTCTTTATAGTATCATTTGCTCTGTAACATTACTGTTATACATTCCCTTATTCACCAAGGATGTGTCATGTGATCTGCCACTGGTGCATCATGCAATTTGTGGTGGGTGTATCACCGTCCCCGAAACGCTTGACTTGATCATCGCGTAAGATGACCCCCCAAATTTGGACTTTCAAAATTGACCAAATTTATAGCAGAATATTTACGGTATGTCATTGCTTCTTTTCTGCTCCAGAGTAATCTGTGGCTGTTGAATATCAGTTCTCTTTCAAGCCATGGCCAGTTTCTTCATTGAAATGCATTAGTTTCAAAGTCAAGGTGTTGTAGCAACACATTGCGTTGATCTGTTGAGACTTGGCCCTCTGAATCATTCCATTGTGGTTTTGTGCTTTGGAGGCATTTCCAATGAATACTATGATCAGCTAAAGCAGCGGTTCTCAACCTGTGGGTCGCGACCCCCACGGGGTCGCCTTACGATTTGTCAGGGGTCAGCTGGAACTTTCAGAAATTCGGATTGCAAAGCTCCATCATTTTTCTAGTCATAATTGAAATAATATTGTTGGCCTTCTGTAGCTTTGTTTTCTTTTTAAATCTGAAATAATGTCTAAACTTTAAATGAAACAGCTGGCATTGAAATTTTTAATCTTAATTGTACAGTCATAGTAAACTACACAGTACACAATAAATATTAAGCGTCAAGTAAACATTTCATTTACTAAATTTTACTTTAAAATTTTCAAAACTATTACCAACAAAAATTACAAATTGTTTGTTAATTAATGATTTATTATGTACGATGCGTATGGATTGTCAAATGGTGAGAAATGAAATGCATCATAATGGTAGCAAAAATCAATTTTATTGTTGGGAGTCGCCACAACTTTGGAAATATTGTGAAGGGGTCGCTGCGCTAAAAAGGTTGAGAACCACTGAGCTAAAGGGACTTTCTGAATATTTAACATTTAGTTTTTAAAATAGACATCGATAGAAAGGGTGATGGTTAAGATATGCATTATTTTAGAGCTAGGTTGGAAGAGAAGAAGAAGAAGGAAGAGGAGAAGAGAAGAAAGGAAGAGGAAAAACAAGACAAGGTAAGCAAACCTCTGGCTTGATTTTGGAGATTGATTTCATATTTAAACTTAACAAATTTCAACAGAAATTGAAACATTATTTTATCAAGGAATTGCTGTTTGAACATTGTTTTATTGAAGAATTGCTGTTTGCCTTTTTCTTTGTGTAAGAAATTGTAAGCCAGCTATTCGTCGTGCATCTAAGTGAAAATTTTTATTCATTGGTACTTGATTTTGTGACAAGCCGTAACAATGCAGTTTCTTTAATTTATGTTCTGTTATTTTGTTTAAATGACATGTAAATTCACTTTCATGTTTGCTCTCTTTAGGAGAAAGGCTCACAAAAGGAGAAGCAGCTGATGCAGAAATTCTTTTTTAAAACATCAAAAGACGCCAACTCATCAGTTCAGCAGAATGTATGACGATCTTAGAATTTTTACTCTTAGCTAGTCTACTCCATCAAACACCCATAGTTATCTGTCTGTTCATGGGTAGCAACACAATTGACAGTATTGTGCTTCAGCTCCTGTCGATGTCTTCGAGTTGTTCTGCTTCCAAGCACAAAAGCTAAATCAGTTTCAAATAATTTTCTTATTACAGCATGTTTATTCTCTGTGTTACCTTTATTAGAAGTACATCTAGTGGTTCTGAAAATGGATGTGAGAAATATTTTGTCTCTTGAAAGACATTGTACTGCATAAGGTTTAGGAGTGAAATGTTAACAGCATTGTGCTACTTTTTATTCTGCTCTGTGCTCCTTTGGTTTTAGGAGGCGGTTCAGACTGGACCTTTTATGCCGTTTGAACCGAAAAGGAACATGCGTCTTGCGCCTAAATCTCGTGTTGATAGCAGCACTCTGACAGATCGAGCAGCTAATATGGATTTACTAATGGCTTCACAGGTTGCTACGTTTTTGTCACTTGACTCTTCAGATCAAGCTTTTTTTGCTGTTGTGGTACCAAGAGACATTATGAGATAATTTGTAGTTACTTTTACTCTGTGCAAATGTGCCTATCTTCATCTTAGATCAGGCCATCATGTCACTTTCAATGACTGTGGTTTTAATGGATCACTTGGGTGTCTGTTGTAAATTGAGCATAATATAGCACCACACAAGGCAAACTCATTGACTGCATACAGTACCTTGTCCTATGCTGACCAAGCTGCATGGGAATGACCTAACGGCCTAACCTAATGACCTGACACAGATGACTGATGCTAGAGCATTTGAGTGTAGGCTTAAGATGCTCTTGGTTGGATTTGCTCAGGCTGACTACGTTCAGTGCGTTTGGTCAATGTATGTGTGAGTAGCAGAATAGAAATGTCTTGTTACGTGTTTATGGCACAAAATCCAAATAAATTTTATCTGATAACGGAACTAAGACAGAAAAATATGATGTTCTGTGATTGATTACTACTTGATCTATTTTGCATGTCTATTAACCTGTTTACTATGTGTTGAGATGCATTAAGCATCCTTGTTCTAAGTTTTTGCCAGTCCATACCTGAAAATTTTATGAATACATATACAGACCAACAGACTAAAAATTATGAGGAAAATTAAACAATAAACAGGACTGGTTCACTTAAATGAGTAATGGTTACAGACAAAACCTTACAGCTATAGTGACAAGTGTACAGTTTCTAAACTTTTACATCCAAGTGTCTACTGTTGTTTTACTCACTGGAAATCAGGAAACTTGTTTTTGTGGACTAGTTACACCATCTGCCTAGAACAGCACCAGTGTTTTTACTGGCAGAGATATATGTTCATACTTCTTGTTTTAAGCATTTCCTTCCAGTGAACTTCTGGCTGTTGGGTATAGGAGTTTAGACTTTCCAGTAACAGGTGCTTTATCTAATACATTTTCTGCTGCAGGAAATGAGTTATTTTTATTTATTTATTCCGGATATTTCTATAGCGACTCTCGAAGTCAACTACTACTCAGAGGCGCTCCCGACTACAGCATTTGATACTGTGCCGGAATTTTCATTCCAAAGCGCCACGAGCAATTGTAAGTGAAGGACTTGCCCAAGGTCCGTACGCAGTGGCTAGAGTGGGATTCGAACCTGCAACCCTCCTGTCACAAGGCGCTGAACTTACCACTGAGCCACCACGCCCCACTGTATTATACAGTTCAGTCTATTGAAAGACTGCTGAATGAAAATATTTGCTCTAGTCTCAAGTAAATAATTATGATAAGAATTTGAAGAATTCAGCCAATCTTTTGTAGGATGTTGTGGTATTGTTGCTTTATTGAGATAATTGATGTTTATATCATTTGCTTTCAGTCTTCAACTCAGCTGTACCTTCAAGATCTTAACAAGAATGTTACTAGACCTGGTAAATCGGGCAAAACATGGCCCAGGTAGGTTCAAATTTTTCCTGCAAACTGTCTATGTTTAAAGTATCATCTGTAGTAATATTTATAAGTCTTTTTACAGCTTGTGATATGTGGTACCGTAGTGTTTTTCTAGGTGGTGTATGTGTTAAAGTGATCGTAGGTGTGACTTCCAGTCTCTGTTGTGGCAAGTAAAGTAAGTAAGAAAGTAATCTTTTTGAGCATGAGACACATGTCCTCACTTTTGAAACAACAGTGCCTAGAAAGCAGAAAAAAAGAAGCACAAGAGAGTAAAGGGAAGAATCAAATGATACGGTATAATCTAACTACATGGTAAGTGTAGTTTTTAGATAAACAAATGATCCAACTTGCAAGTTTTTACTTGTTTTGTCCACTTTCACTGAAGCACCACCTATTTGGGGCAACATTCACCATTGCATAGATTATAACAGAAGTAATTAATTTTGTATAACATTGAGAAGTTTTCACTTTTGGAAGAATTCCAGAATTTACTGGGTTGGATTTAGACTAATCAGGTATACCAGTGTGATTGATTTCTTGTTGATTGTAATGAACAGACAAGAGATGTCGACAGAAGATGTGGTTGTGGTAGAGGAACTGAACGCATCCAGGATGAAGGCAAAGCTTTTCCAGTTCAGCGAGAATTACCGTCCAGCTTACTATGGCACTTGGCAGAAGCTAAGTCGATTTATCAATGGGAGACGGCCATTTGCAAAGGACACAAAGCAGCTGGACTACGAAGTAGATTCTGACGATGAATGGGAAGAGGTGGAGCCAGGAGAGAGCCTGTCACATTCTGAGGTTGAAACTTCATTGGTTCTATATGAAAATATCTCTGTAGCAAAGTTTTTCTGTAATCTTTATTACCATGTCAATTAGCATAAGGTTTTTATTATAGTTTCTGGTAACAGTAAATTGTTATCCAAAATCTACGGCTCAAGTGTTAGTCAACTAACTTCCTTAACTCTTTCGCAGCCATATTGTTTTTTATAAATTTCACCATAATTAGTTTATATGAATACAAACACTTAAAATCTGTAGAAACATAGACATGTCCTATATCATTTTTTCGGTATTTTATTCCTGAACAATATTCTGTATTGAAAAAGATGACCAATTATTGTGTTTGCCTCAAAGTTTAAAAATATATGAATTATTTTTTAAAATAAAAAAAACAATTATAACATTAAAAATTCATAAAAAAAATCTAAGAACAGAGTAACATGTAATAAAAACACTTCTAAATGTAGCCAATTTTATGGCAAACTTATAACAATGGGTGAATGGCTAAAAAAAGTGAATTTTGACCATAAATTAGATTATATTTCTTTCACCCCATGATATGGCATTGGCCCACGCAACGGTTAGTTCGGTGATGTAGCCGTCTTTCAGACCCAAAACGTGCGCATAGTCAATCGTATCAATTTCTTTCGATAGCCTTTCCAAATTGCCTGGCCGATAAATTTTATTTTCTGGACTTCGCTAACGAATAAAAGAAATTAAACTACAGAGAAATTACCAAAATAAGCTTGTTTTCTCTAATCAATGTTGATAATCGGCCTGTGTAAAATTTGTCGTCCCACGTGGCCGCCGGCGATCACCATCTTCAAGTCTCGAAAACCTCTGCTTCGTCAAATATATTTGTTTCAGAGCCTTTACAACATTTATTGAACGATATAATTTATCTATCTGGACTTGGCTGATGAAAAAACCATTAGATTATAGAAAAACGGCCAATGGCATAGAAGCGGACGAGGCTATTTGAAATTTAAATGCCTGAATGTAATAATTATTATCGGAAACATCGCCAAATTTGCCCTTATAACTTTAAAAAATCACTGGAAAATCCCATGCAAGGGTTTTTTTATGGAATGTATAATCATTCTTCTATCTAACGTGTATAAATAGAACTCTAAATATAGCTAATTTATCTAAATAGCTGGGTTCCTAATCCATGCGGTCTAAAACGACCGCAACGGCCGCGGAAGAGTTAACAGTTCTGTTGTACTGACTGTTTATTGACAACATAATGGATAGATATTTGCTTTGGCATATATCAGATGTGGTGATGCTGTCTAAGTATGATGGGCTATTTTTATTTAGTGCTATCTAGGATTCAAACTCTGGAGGTGAAGTGAAAGTCAAATGCATTGACAATTGACACAGTTCTTTTTAATAGAAAACCTAAGCCTTGTTCATTACTGTTTGCCAACAGGGAGAAGATGAAACTGAACCAGATGCTGAGCCTGAGGATGATGAAGATGGTAGCTTTATGGTTCCTCATGGATACCTGTCAGAGGGGGAGGGATGTGAGGATGAGGATGATGATAGGGTAAGACCTGACTTTATTTATTATTTTTTAATTAAATTTTTAAGGTGCGCAGTCACACCGAAATGTGAATCTGAGGCATGGATAGTCAGCGACCAGGAGAAGATGCAGTTAGATATCCAAGAACTTGAAAGCCAAGGAGAAATATATATTCACCCAGGTAAGAAGCTAACCAGTTTAAGGCAATCCCAGAGATACCAAAGCTTTTGGTGAGTCTTCAAAGGAGTAGCTGGTGGTCTGCAGTGTTGAAGGCTGCACTGAGTTCAAGGCATGGTGAGAGGCAGGCTGTAACAATGTCAATAGACAAGAAGATGTCATCCAGTTGAGAGGCGAGAGCAGTTTCAGTGGAATTGCCTGTGCGGTAAGCTGACTGATAAGGACTGAAGTTGGGAGAGGACGTCATACTTCTGTCACCAAGAGCTAAGGTGAATTTGTGTATGTAAATGTAGCCATATTTACCATGTGGTGTCATGCTTGGGCCTTTCTCCAAGCAGTGCTGCAGCGCAAAGCTGTCAGTGTATCACATCATACATGAGCTCCAACTGAGGCAGTTTCATCATATTTGTTTATGTGGCAAAGATTTTCCACAGTCACTCTTCCAATTCTGCTTAATTGTTCTGGTCCATGTGGTTCCTCCAGTTTGAGGGCATGCCTTATTGCAGCCCACTGTACACTACTATTGTTATGTTCCACATAGGTGGAGCTTGTGCAAAATGACTGAAGAACCTGGTGTGTCAAACAAGCTCCAGTGAAGGACTAATGGAGGCTCCATCATATTTATTTCTGTTGCAAAGATTTTCCACGGCCACTTACCATGTAGGCACAGTGGCTGCACTACACTAGGGCGTGCCAGGGTAAATTCCCTGGTAAAAAGTCTTTGCCATGGTCGTTGCCTTGCCTGAATTTTTATCCAGAATTTGTTCGAGGCATAAATCGTCCCCTGCTCTGGTTACTTGTATGACTGCCCTGGCTATACCCTGGTTAAAAAAAATGTCTGGTGCTGTGTAGGCATAGGGTGGGTGACTGGCTGATTCTACTTCGTTTGTAGTATGCTGTCTTGGTATGTTACCATGCCAGATTTTCAATCTTGGTCATCTCCAATAGCTCTGTTCTTCTGCTGTGGTCACCCACTTGGCATTCATTTCTATTGAACTGATGCTTGTAACGTGTGCTTCACAGATATATATATTTATGAAAACAAACTGTGCTTAGTGAATCATTCAACAACACCCATGACTTAATCAACTGAACTACCTGCCTACAAGTCTTATATAGTTAATGCCACTCCAGTACTGGTTTTCCAAAAAGTGACCTTTGGTCAAGCGTAACAACGCTACATTTGTTGCCTCTTATCAATATTAATTTTGGTTCATCGTTATGTGTTATGCACTACAGAAATTTTTAATAAAAAGTAATGGTGATCTAATCTAACCACTTTTACTCTTTCGAGGGGTACCCGTAGCCCCCACTTTTCATACCCATTGTTTTAGCCCATTATTATTTTATCTGAGGAAGCCCTCAAGATTCAAGACAATTACCAAGCATTATCATCAGTGTAATCACCATCATCATCACTCTCATTGTTATTATTATTTTTTATTAAAAGATGTGGCAACATAATTGTGGCACCACAGACCGTTTCCAGTCTTAAATCGAAAATTTCACATATAGGTTTTTTTATTTAGCTTTGAAGAGGATAATTTCAGCTTCAAAATGACACCAGAATTATTGCTCTAGCACGTTCCTAGCCAAAGTTATGCATAAAAAGTACTTTCTGATTTAGCATCGTTAATTCCGAGGAAAATGCGTTTGAAGTTTCAACATGCAAAAAATGTGAAAGTCCATAGCAACCATGCTCCAATTTCATTGAAAATTGGCAGACTTAAAGAAAACTACATTTGCTATAAATTCCGAGAGTTTAATTAAAATGTCTCTACTGCTTATGAAATTATTTCATTTTTTATTTTGACAATAATTTTAAAAAAATACTTTACGTGTCAATAATGGTCTATCTTTCAATAAAGAAATTAAATAAAAGGACACTAAATATTTTATGAAATGATTATTATCTATCAGTTTAAAAAGTCCTGTAAAAATAACTACCAGTTAAAAGTTAAAATTAATTTTTTTAAATTAAGTTTTCGAAGAATGCCCTTGTTTGCAGCCACGACCCCGTTTTCGCAACTTTTTATCTTTGCATTGTTCGGCATCATTCTCCGAACTTGATGACCTCAACCGAGTGCCACGATTAAGAGGTCCCCTTCCTCGTCCTCGCACTCTGACTTGTTTCGAACATTCCTGGTTTCCACTTTCTTGTGCTGTTGGGGAAAATGGTGCTCGGCTGCTCTTGAGCTGCACTCTTCCACGTCGCTGACCTTGTCCTCGACTGACAGATGGAGTGTCATACTCATCTGTGTCACTTTCACAGGCTGCTTTGACCGACTCTGTTGGACGAGGGCAAACAACATCCTGCAGTGAATCCTTGACATATTCTCGTATCTTGTTGTACAGATACCACTGGCGCTGCAACGGAAGCCCCGGTGGTGTAATTTGTGGAGCACATTGTTTTGGAAGATTTTCCACTGGACATTTGAGTAAGTCAAACTCGGTTACATCAGAATCATCAGCTGAAGTCGAAGCCCATACCTGTAATAAAATTATTAAATAAATAAAATTTAAATAATTATTCTAAATAAATAATTATAAAGCAGAATTCAAACAGGCCTTTTTATAATTATTGTCCACAGTAAACATTTTGTCAATTAAAAATGAATTGCATTATTTTATAATTTTTAATAGTTCAACCCTCATCTCGCTCCATTTGTTTAAATTGACTGATCTAGGCCTAGCTGGGTAACAAAACAAGCCAGCAATGACAATTTCTATTACAATTTAACAATTTGACGTTATGGATTCAGGATTTTAAATACTAATTTTAATGAAAATTTTTGACATTAAAAAATAATAACTAATAGTCATACCTTGCCAGGATATTTAGCATCAAATTTGAAGTGATGGTATTTTTTGATGCCTGGAAGATTTCTGAAAAATGGATTAAGATGCTGCTGCCATTCCCCAACTGATACAAAAGATGTGCCATCCTCCTTGCCAATCAACTGAGCCTGGTTTACACAGGCGCTCTCATTCACCACCGTCTCGAATTCCTCCAGCGACGACACAGCATGGCGTTTGAATGCCTTCTTGAGAAGACCAAAACATCCATCAGGGGCAAATTTTGTGTGACCCGCAATCAAAAAATTTAATGAAATTGATTGATGGAGTCCAATGCACACCCTCCATGCACAATACCACAATACAAAACGATTCTTGTTTTGTCCTGAGCAATTGTCGCAATGAAGTTGTGCATTGGTCTCCCCCAAACCAAAACATTCAAAGAAGTGATGAAGGTAGGACACAACAGCATTTGACCCCTTCGAGATGAGATGGGCTTCATCAATGACGTAGTTCACCTGCTTAGGAATCCCCTCACAGCAAACACCAAACAGACCAACTTTCCTTGGTACAAGAAAGTACAGTGGTCCTGGCTGAAGGGGATCACTTGGCAGATGAACTTGCTGTGCGAAATCGAAACTGTAGTGCATCGAGATCGGCCGGCTGCAGGGAACGTTTCTGTTGAAACAGGTCAGTTGATTATCCTGGCAAGTCTTCCGAGCTTCACCAACCATCTCATTGTAAAGGGAACGTTCTTGATGAACCAGCAGCAGATGTCGCTCTTGCTGTTTCAAGCGCTCACATTTCTCATTCTCCGGGGTGTTTGCTCCTCGATAGATCAGAGTTTTGTTTCGCTGGCAAGTCCAGCACAAATCTGTCATTGGACGGGCGGTCACAATGAACGGTGTAAGTTTTTTCCATGAATCGCGGAACATGGTTTCACTCATAGCACGGTGGTTTGATTTCACCATAGCTGATGAGTAGGCTTTATACACCTTAACTTTTGTTTCCGATGACGGCATCAATTTTATAGTTTCTCTTCGGAAACCAGGAACACGCCCCGGCAAGACTAAAGCATGGTCCTCGGAATAATTAGTAATGAAGGCTACTGTTCTTTGAATGTCTTCAAAACAGTAGGCAGATCGCTGGTTGTTTCTTCCACCAGATTTTTTTTCTCTTGGAACAAGTCCATTTTCTTTATACCACTTAATGATGGATGTAAGCCGATCCTGGCTTACAGCATGCAGAAATTTGAATGTGTCCCTGCAAATGACATGGGACTCCATCATGTATGCAGTTCTCTGACGGGTTCTTTCTTTTTGAGCTCCAGCAGCTTGTTTGGTGCTGCAGGTCATTGCAGACATATTGATTGTGCACGAAATCTTTCCAAGAAGGATGAGATCCTGTTCTTTGGATGTCATACTGGCCATATCCATTCTACGCTTGACTCGTTCTTCGACAGAGAAAAGTTCGTGACATGGATTGCCATTATTGTGTTGACATGAACAGCTGTAAAAATGCAACAAGTAATTGAACTTAGAATAGGCTAATAGCATCATCATTTTTACTTTAATATTCATTAATATTTATTACACAGAAATTATTCAATCACTGACCTATTGATGAGAAAATTGATGCAAAACATTTTTTGTCGATCCTCATCTTGATGGGAACCTTCTCAATAGGGTTTTTTTCAGGTTCCCTGACCTCCATATAGCCTCGCGCTACTGCGCTCAGCATGATCAGGTTACAACCCCTTGTTGGTATTTTTCACAAATCGTGTACTGCAATTTAGGATGAAATGGATAAGATCCAGTGGTGTGGCTATCACATGTGCAGGGGGTGCAAGGCAGCCTGGCCAACGACCTTCAGAAGCCCACAATATTGGTAAGAGCGCAGGGCTACAGACCTTACAGGGCCAAACAGGGGTCCATGTGGGACCCTCTGCACCCGGGCCCATGAAAGCTAGCTATGCCATTGATAAGATCGATGAAGATTAGAGCCCAACACATTGTACACTGTACAGATTTGTTAACCAAAATAAGTAACTATTCAGGTGAGAAGAATTAATAATTTATAAGAAAAACTTAACAATTATAATGTTCCTACGTTAACATTATCGCGGGGCGTGCAGACCAAACACGTAGCGCGTTTACCGTCCTGCGTGGACCACACTTAGCCGTATAAAAAGTTTTAATGACTGAACAGCTGACTGATAATCAACAAGGCTGAAGCATACATGCAGGGCTCAAAATATTAGTAATCTAACTTATCTAGTTACCTGAAATTTCGAGCTTTGTTTTTTTCCTCGTCATCATCCCCAACGATCTCCTGTGCTGCAACAATACGGTCTAATACGCGGTCGTAATCACTTTTTCTCATCCCAAATTCTTCATCCAACTCTGATGAATCCGACTCTACATCATCACATAGTTCGCTACCGGAGCTGAAATCACTTTCGTCATTGTCTTCATTCGTCAATAAATATTCCTGCATAAGCGCGTTTAGTTTGTCGTTGTCGGATTTTGACGAATTCAACAGCTTTGCAATATCGCTGGCCATTTTTTCCACTAAACTGTACTAAACAAATGCTCACGTTAAAATATTTTATTATTGTTGTGAACTTTATTATTATTCAAAAAGGATCACAGCGCATGCGCACTTACAAATCATCCGCAGCTGCATATGCGCTGTGACCGTCATGTGAGCAGGCTAGCCAATAGCAATGCGCAGATATTTAAATCCTACCAGGTCATAGCAACGGGGACAGATTGTTTATGCATAGTGTAACAGTTTCAAGCACGCTGATTGGTCAAAATTTGAACAGCAGTTGGGGGAAGGCCTAGCCAGCTGGCTAGACAAAAGAGCAAGCTTTCCAACGGTACCAGATGTTCCAGGGTAAGGCTACGAAAATGCAATGAAACTTAGGACCAAAGATGGCCGATTTTGAGGAGCCGTCATGCAAAACTAAAGCAACACCCTTACAAAATCACGAGAAATCACATTAAAAAAATGTAATTTTAGTAAAACTACCAGCTACAAAATGTTTTAAAAGTATTTTTGAACCGCTTTGTGTAAAAATCTCAGAATCATAAAGAAATTGTTTTCAATGATATTTTGCTGTTTTATTTGATAACGCATGTTCCGATATACGACTGATTTCGGTCCGCGACGCCACATATTATCTGTGAAATCACAATACAATTATTACAGCGGTTCTCAACCTTTTTAGGGCGGCGACCCCTTGATAATATTTTTCAAAGGTGTGGCGACCCCCAACAATAAAATTGATTGGGTTACTGGACCCCCTTTGACGCAGTTTTGCTACCATTATAGTGTAGTAATAATAATTAGACTAAATAAATATTAAATATTAAGAAACTATGCTGGGAACTTTTTTTTTACAAATTTCTGAAGATTCCAGCCGACCCCTGATAAATCGTAAGGCGACCCCCGTGGGGGTCGCGACCCACAGGTTGAGAACTGCTGAATTATTACAAGATGGTACAAGATGTTGCTATGGAAATATACCCTGTATGAAATCACAATACGATTATTACAAGAAATTGCTGTGACAATAATTATAACCTCTACTAGCTGTAACCCGTGAAAAATCACGGTATATAAAACAATTATTGCAGTGATAACAATTAAGCTTACTTCCCCGTTATATTATGACGTCATATTATAGGCCTATAGCCGTCGTTGGTTAAAATGCTCTAAACGCCGTCGTCATGCCCGTCGTCAAGACAGCCGTCGCCAAGGCGGCAGTATAGTGACGTCACAATAGTGTTTGTTACGGGACAGACAGACGTACAACCGTTATTATGTTGTTTGATGAAGTCACAATGCAATTACGACTACAGTTTACATCCTCTGTGAAATTGTAGGCCTAATCACAATGCAGTTATTCCCAGAGACCCAGAAGTTAAAAGAGGTCGCTACGGCAAATCACAGTGCAATTATATACAAGACGTTGCTATGCAAATATAACTTGTATGAAATCACAATGCAGTTAGGCCTATTCCAAGAGGTTGCTTAGGCAATATATCCTTTATGAAATCACAATGCAATTACTCCCAGAGGTTAGACAGTCGTTGCTATGGCAACGAGTTCTCTATGAAATCACAATGCAGTTATTACAAGAGGTTGCTACAGAAACAAAATATTGTGTTAAATCACAATGCAACACGTCCTCTATGAAATCACAATGCAATTATAACAGAGGTTAGAAGAGATTTCTAAGGCGATATATCCTCTATGAAATCACAATGCAATATTATGCCTGGCGGTATCATGTGTGCATGGGCGTCCGGAGGGGGGCATTATTATCATAACTAGCTGTCAGTTTCATTGCTACTGGGTTAGCTCCACTTTTATTTGATTCATTTGCCCCCACCCCCGGATTTTGCAAATATTTAAAAAGAAATAAAATTTTTGGTTATTATGATTATTACGAAAGTCCCAACACAATTTTCAATGTGAAAAAACACTTAATTGTTTAGGTAAAGTCCTTGATCATTATTTATTTCTAAATTTGTTTCTATGCAAATTTTTTTATGCCAAAACGTCATTTTGCCCCTTCTAACAAATTTTTGCCCTCCCCCCCCCCCCATTAAACTGTTGGGGTGTTAATTAGTGTCCCTTGAATAGGGGAGACCATAGCTTTTTCTTAAAACGATCGTAGGTTGGGTAGTTGCCATCATCATCATCATTAAGCCTATAATTATTATTATGCCTGTAATACAAACATTAGCGTTATAATTATTTAACAGCCACAAAGCTGAAACGATGCAAAATTGGTACCCTCCACTTTCTAGACCAAAGTTACGCCCCTGTACACAGAAGTGGCAAAAATGAGATTATGTTTTGTTCTAATCAGTGATGAGATCAGCAGTATAACATTCATTGTCGCCACCAGTCACTGTCTTCAAATCTTGAAACCTCTGCCTCGTCAAACATATTTGAGAGGCTTCACAACATTTATTGAACGATATAATTTAGTTCTTTGGACTTGGCTGGTAAAGCACATTAGATTACAGAAAAAGGCTAACGACCTAGAAGGGGATGTGGCTATTTAAAATTTAAATGCCTGCAAGTAATATTTGTTCCCAAAAACATCAGCCAGATTTGCCCTTCTAACTGTATGAAACTATTCGAAAATCCGTGTAAAGGTTTTTTACAGAATGTAGAATTTTCGTCTATCTAACATATATAAATTGAACTCTAAATATAGCTAATTATATGCCAAAGGACGCGTTTTTTGGGATGTGGTCGCTACCGACCGCATTTGCTGTTGAAGAGTTTAAAATGTATAGGGCAATGTTGCAGACAAGACCAGTATTATCTGACTTTATAATTAAGATTTTGTCTTTGTCAAATGCAGTTAAAATACATTACTGATTTTGCAAAGATTTATTTCATATTTATTTAGGTATCTCCAGATGAGCTAAAAGCTTGTCAGTTGGCAAAGGCTCGTAACTGGGATGCAGCAATAAACACAAAGCAACGCTTTGAGGCCTTGCGTCCAATCTGCATAGGAATTTGTTGGTGGACACCAGATGTCAGTGCTGACTCTGGTAAATTAAAGGAATTTGAGGTGAGCTTCAAAAATACTATTCTTTATTTATAGGAAATAATTTAAATAAACGTATTTCAGAAGCAGGTGAGAGAAGACAATATTTGGGGTATTCTTTTAGTTGTAAGCATGTTTAACAATAGTTTTGTTATTAGGTCAGTCTTGCCTTAAAAGGGTTTCCGTACGATAGGTTTAACCTAACTGCGATTACAATTACAATATTTGGAATTTGCAATTATGTTTTTTTAACAGTGCAAAATTGTACGATTGTTTCAGGCTGTGCTGTTTGAACCGCAGCCGATAGCTCTACCTGACATATCTTGCTGTTCAGCACGAGATGAAAATAAACCATCTAGAAAAAAACACACGATAAAACAGAAAGGAAACAAGAAGGGAATCACATACATTCCAGTTCCTGAAGCTGGTATGTATACACATATAGTAAACTGATTTCTTGAAAGCAGATCAGGTCCATAATTTTCACCCAATAAATGAACACACATAAATAATAATAATAACAATAATTAGTAACTTCTATTGTGTTGGTGTCTAATGCACAAGGTATCAACTGATGGCACACCAAAACCAAGCCATAATCAGGTTTCTTCCAGAGAGGCAGCCTATGTGGATAAGCACTTTGAAAGAGATAAGTTTTAAGCTGAGAATGAAATGACACAGGCTACTGAGCAGAGCGAACAGACACAGGGAGAGTGTTCTAAAAGGTGAGTCCAACAACTGAAAAACCTTGTTAACCAAGAACAGTTCTTTTTTTAGGAATGACCAACTAAAGATAATCAGATGACCTTGAATAATGATAAGCCTCAATTTGAAACTAATTTCTTGAAAGCAGATCAGGTCCATCATTTTCGCACAATGAATGAACACGCATAAATAATAATAATAATAATAATAATTAGTAACTTCTATTGTGTCAGTGTCCTATGCACAAGTTATCAACTGATGGCACACACATTGGCTTCCTGTTCTTTGCTGAACAGGAAGCCAGTGCAAAGATTTAAGAACAGGGGTTATATGATCATATTTGAGTGTATTAGTTATGTTCTAGCCAAAGAGTTCTGAACTTTCTGCAGCTTGATTCTAGTATGAAGCAAGTTACAGTAATCTAGGTGACTGGAAACCAATGCATAAGCCAGAGATATCATTGCAGATGGGGGCACAAAGCGCCTACTTCTGCATATGTCACGAATGAACATATATGATGACTTATACATATACTTTTTAAAAGGCCAGTTAGAGACATGGTAGAATTGAAAACAATGCTTAAGTTACAAGCAGTGTCTGCCAGCTCAACAGTTGAGTCAATCAGTTTCAAAGACTTGAGGCAGTCAAATTTGTTAAGCTGCTCTGTAGTGCCAAGTAGCAGAAATTCAGTCTTCGATGGGTTAAGGAGGAGTTTTTTGACTGCTATCCAAGACTACCTCGTCAAAGACAGCAGACAACATCTGCACAGATGAGTCACATGACAGACTGCCAAATGAAAGGTAGATTTGAGTATCATCAGCATAGAAATGATATCCCAGCGTGTGATTATCCAGCAATGTTCCTAGTGGTGTAGTGTATGATGTAAACAACAGAGGACCAAGCACAGAACCCTGTGGAACACTGCGTGCCAACAAAGTACTAGATGAATAATTGCCATTTAAATACACTGATTGAGTGTGTGGACTAAGAGAAGAACTAAACCATTTTAGTGCAGGACCAGAGATCTCAAACCATTGCTTGAGACGATGAAGAAGAGAATGATCTACAGTATCAAAAGCTGCAGACAAGTCTAAAAGTGCTGTCACCTTACCCCTGTCCATTGAGCATATGATGTCATTATGAACAGCAAGAAGAACAGATTCTTTTTGTGTGAAACTTGTGATATGCTGACTGAAAAGGGGAAATTAGCGAGTTTGATGATATGTGAGGTTGCATGCGATTTATGACTATCCATCCATTCAAGGAGTTTAGATATAAAATTCAAGGTTGAGATGAGTCTTTAATTTTACAGGTCATTAGGGTCAAGAAAAGCTTTCTTAAGCAGCAGATGAACTATGGCATGACCATACTTTTTTTTTATTTCGGATATTTCTATAGCGCCTCTCGAAGTCAACTACTACTCAGAGGCGCTCCCGACTACAGCATTTGATACTGTGCCGGAATTTTCACGCCGAAGCGCCACGAGCAATTGCGAGTGAAGGACTTGCCCAAGGTCCGTACGCAGCGGCTAGAGTGGGATTCGAACCTGCAACCCTCCGGTCACAAGGCGCCGAACTTACCACTGAGCCACCACGCCACCACGCCCCACATACATGCATATGGGGCCATCCCCCCACCTGCATTCGTACGCTTGACACACCCACCCACAGCCAAATCCTATAGAATGGTTGCATTTAATCCATGCTGAAACAATAAAGGATTAATTATATTAACGTGTTTAATAAAAAAAAGATAGTCCATCGCCGTTGTCCAGACGCATGAAAGAAATATTAAGGTGAACTGTGGCTCATTTGAAGGCTGATCAATTGAAGGTCAATATAGACAAATTATATGTTCCCGTTTCCTGTACGTACGTACATTGCCAGTAGACCCCCATGTGCATTTGGGTTAACCCCATCCATGTGTACATACTAAATGGATGGCCCCATACAGAACATACTATTTAGTCAATATACATCGTTGAAAACAATGCTCTGTGGGCTGACATTTGTCCCATAGGTGGCCATCAGTGGCAGAGTGTCTGAGATTGTGCAGACTGCAGAGGTATAATATATTATATACTTTCACTAATATTTCGAAGCTTCAGTCTGTTCTTAATGCCGCTGCCTGTCTTATTGGAAATGCACCCAGGTTTGGCCATATAGCTTCCTGTGTGCAGGATATATTGCACTGGCTTCCCATCTAGTAGCTTATTCATTTTAAGATTCTGACCAGTTTGCGTAACTGTTTTGTTGGCTCTGCTCCATTATACCATAGGGACTTCTGCATTTCGGTCCCGGGTCGTAGAACCCTTCGGTCAGCTGCCCCTGGACTCATGATTGTCCCTTGAAGCCGTACTGCTACAGCTCAGTCCAGAAGCATTACAGTCTCCTCCATTTACCTATGTTGGACCCACCAGCTGGAATTGCCTTTCTCAAGAGCTGCGGCTTGAGCTCCTCTTAGAGTTTTTTAAGTGGTGCCTTATAAGTGTTGGATTACAATTATTACAATATACACCAGTTCATTTATTGTATGTGTATATTTATCTGGAAATGATGCTCTTCATGTGCAAGAGAAATACTTATTATCCATTGACTCTAGAGGTTGTGGAAGAACAATCTACATTAAGAGGTGCTATATTCATCAAGACCAAATGTGTCTTTATATAGAGTTTGAAATTGCTACCTTCAAGGCTTGCAAATGATCTCTTATTGTTCTGTACTTTGACTTGTTCCAAGTTATATTTTCCATGGTTACCGGTAATTGTGGTGTGAGTAAACATGTTGGTTATTTTTTTAACTAAGTTACCAAATATTGGCTGCATTATTATTACAATATATATATATATAAACACACACATTATTATATATATATATATATATTGCATACGCATTTGTAGCACTTCATTTTATTAAAAAGTGTATAGAATGCTGCTACAACATCTTGGCAAGTTTTAATAATTACTTTGAAAGTGATGTTTTTAGTTAATTAATAGAAATATTATTCAAGGACAATCTGTTGAAGTAGTGCTGCATTAGTATCTGATCAATATTATTGAATGCGAGTATATTTTGTTATTACAATTTTGGTTCATTTTTTTCAGCTATTCCTGATTTGATAAGGCTAGTTCATGGAAATGAATGGAGTATTTTTAAGGTGGTAAAGGAATTCCAAGAGTTCTGGCGCTTTAAGACTGCCGCCGAAGAAATTTCAAGATGCAAAGTTAACCAGGAAGCAGAAAGTGCTAGGGAGCACGAGGACGAGGACTCAGAGAATCTTACATTGATATCAAAGAGAAAACTAGATGCAAAGATTCGGCAGATTGCCATTTATGAACGTCGCCCAAGCATTTTCCACAAGAGGTGCTGGTATGTTTGTTCGGATAGCATAGAGAAACATGGGTTGACTGGATTGCATGTACCAAATCAGTGGAAGTGGATAACTAAACTTCCGAACAAATCACGGAAAAATTTGGAAAAGGCAGCAAACACTGGTGAAATTAAAGAAAAGCCAGTAAAGTTGAATCATTCCAAACCTGATTCATCTATTTTGCCATCTACAGCTGGTTCAGCTTGTGCATCAGAAGGAGACAAGGGGACTGAACTTGTGTCTCATGAAAGCACATTGAGAATGAACACAGAAGCAAGTGAAGCAGAAACCACCACTTCAAAAATGACTGCAAAGAATTCTGGCGTGAAAAGGCATTGTGTGAAGCGACTTGGAAAGAAAAAGTCGACGATTAATTCATCTTCGATTCAATGCTTTATAACTGGAGCTGCAGGTCAGTCAGAGATCATATCAGGGAATACGATGTTGAAATCAAAATCTTCCGCTTCAACCAACATGTTGACGCCAAAGACAGTTGCCAATGTGTTCTCTAAAAATCCAACTGTCATGTTAAAAAAACTCAAGTCCATTGCAGTTAACAATCAGGTGGCTTCCATGCCATTGTCTTCTGGAACACAGCTGGATGTCATTCAATCCACTGGCCACCCGAGTCTCCAGCCTCCAAAACGCCCGAGTGATGGTTGCACGCCCGAACCCAAGAGACCGAATCTGAAAGAGGTTGGTGATGATAATGATTGCGTCATAGTAGGTGTTGAGAAGAAGTTGGCATCAAGTATGGCACCCGCAGCAGGAAGCTGCAGTATGAAAGCATCGATGCAGAACACGTCAAACTAAGATTGGAAATAAAATGAAACAGTCAGAAGTCTTTGTTCATCAAATGACTTATCATGTTTCAGAACAGAATTTGGCAGTCTAACCGCCTCAATGGAACTGAAGAAGTCTATCTCAAGGGAGGTTTTGTTGTGGAATGGTGAAACTGGGAAGATAAAACACATCAGACTACCCTGTCTTGAAGTAGATTATTCAGATTTCATTTGCTTTTTCAGTTATGCAAATTTACCTATATAGGCTTAAACTGTCACAACTTTTTGCCATCTGTCATGCCAAGTTTTCCTGCTGTAAACTTGCCCGTCCCGTTAATGGCAGGTATTACCAGATCTCTGTGCTATAAATAACATACTGCTGGTACTCTCTTGTGGCATCCTGTGACCACGTCTTGAACTCTGATCGGATTTGATAAAAATTTTCTGCGTGATTTTAATGTTTAATGCAGATTCATGTAGTGTACAGCAATGCAGGCTCAAGACAAACGCTTCAACAGATTTCTTACGAACTATCGTTATTTGTGGTATATTTTGTTTATCCTGTGTATTACATTTTATTAGTTATCTAAATTAAACAGAAGTGTCTAAAATTCAGGAATTCGCTTTCTTGCTTGATAGGGATGAATTAACATAGGTTAAGAATTTGTAGGCAATTTTACAATCTTCGGTGATATGCTGTGCAAACAGCTTACGCAATATCTGTGTCGTGAGTTAACGTTTGATTTGATTAAATGCTTAGGAAATGCACTGTGCAGTATGACAAAATCTTGAGCAAGTACTGTAACAACATCAGACATGTTAAACTGTTCTGAACCAATGACTTGTAACATGTCGCCCAGAAACGCTTTAGAATTCTAGTTTATAACACAAGAAACTTTGATTAACACAATAAATTTTAATTAACACCCATGACTCTGATAAGCATTCACTTTTGATATGAAGTAATTTCTTCTGTGCTGCAGTCAGTGTTAAATTAGATAGCTGTCCAGTGTTCTTCAAACTGAGGTAAAGTTTGAGTATTGACGACAACACAGTACAATGGTGGTTACTGATGTTTTTAACACTGCTCAGAAATGCATCAGCTCACATGTCGAACACTGGGTTGCAGAGATGAGTGGTGAATTTCAGTTGACTACCATAGCTCATTGCAAAATCAAAAATTGTGGCAGTCTTTAAAAAGTAAATAATGGAAAAGTTTTATGCCAACACATCAGCATACTTTTCATCGAGAATGATGGTTACACAGGATTCAACAAAGCAACACACATTGACTTAGTGTACCTGACAGTCCAACCTGAAATACTGTTCTGATATTGGGTTGTTCTCATCTCTAATCGAGAATTTTTGTGTTTTTTATTATTCTCCAACAAACCATTTGGTTATGTGTCATATAATGACACTGTAACCCAAAAATGTTTGAAGACAAGACAATATTGAAGACATGCCAATCCAGTTGAAATTCTGTTAAAAGTAGTTTTTCCATTGCTTCAGATTATTTTTAAAATAAGGATTCTAATTACTTAACTTAATTATGTTACAGTTCTTTGGCCATTTTGTTAATGGCAGTTGTTTGACCCAGTGATGCTACTGATCTTGAATTACGATAGAACGTCTTCACAGGTTGTGGATGATAACAAGTCGATCTGTGTCCTACTTGGAACAGAGTGAGATGAAGCCACTGTCCCAGAACTTCAGTAATATTATGGTTAGTTGTGTATAACATGGATGAGTGGGTACACAGAATTGCATCAATGTTCTGTGTTTCATTATCACAGCTTCAAGCACTGGACCAACACATGCAGTTGTGTTAGAGCCAAAATTCACAGAAATCTGTTAAATTTGGTACGTCATCGTATTGGAGAGATCATGCTGGAGAAAGACTTTAGTACATGTGTCTACAATGTATTGAAGTCTCTTGTTGTGGAGCCTTTTGTTCACTGACTTAAGGGTGTGCCACATAAATTTGCAGACTCTAAACAACAAAATGATGAAAGCTTTTTGTTGGGCAAGTCGTAAAAATACTATTAGGGATTGTGTTAAGAAACACGCTATTAAATCTTGTTGCTGAACTGCTAAACACACAATTGCTACCACCTTGAGTCGTGGCAGAGGCTCACAACCTGTTGCCTTAATTTTTGGAAAGAAATTTTGCTGAACACTGAGAACAGTCATGATGCAGACTAGAATAGCCTGAATTAACCTTAAGTCATGGCAGCACTTTGAGCTTCAACTCTGAAAAACCAGTTGTAAAATGTCAACCAATCTGCAATTGCCTAAGAATTCTTCAAATCCTTTTGCCTTTTAATACACTGCCTTCAGTTCCCTTCAACTGGTCTTGCACACCAGTCCTCTGATTAACTGAAATACAACAAATGCATATTTAAACTCAACTATGGAAGTTTTGTAGTAATATAAATAATTTAGAAATATAAATAATTTAAACTGGAATGAATTGAAATATTACTACAAGGAAGCTCGTAATTAATCATGAATTGTCGGAAAAAGTTTATGAGCAAGCAGAAGGTAAAGAAGTATATGTACCGGTACATAGCTTTACATGGAGCCTTTGTCAAACGTGAGTACTCAACTACTCATCATCATGTAAGAAAAGTGATTATAAGGCAACTAATGATTGTAATGGGATCTTGGACAATGATTTCTAAACTCTGCCATTCAAAAGTTATGTTAGAACACAAATCAACTGATCAAAGACTGAAAAGTGAATTTCGAAAGAAGACAAATGTCACATTTGTAGCCAACAAATTTGCCTGGAAAGACGTCGGCAAATTTTAAAAGGTAACTACATGTATATGAACATTGACAGGTCCAGAAGTTGAGACGTGCGGCAATGTTTACCATAGTCGAGAAATCATATTACAAACAATAATTTTTAAAGGCATTTTTAGTTCTTGTTCTTAATGTGACTTGAAGGTAGTTTTATGTTGGAAAAACTTCTCAGCACTTCCAGCCATTCGACAGCTAGATTCCTCTGATTCAATATCCATCTGTGCTTTACACAAATTAGTGAACTTTTTGCTTTATGTTATCTCCTTTATTCCTTTTACAGTAGGCTCCTATTATTGGTAGGGTAGTTCTTTAAATTTTCTGTGCAAATCCCTCAACCAAACCAATTTGGAAACGGCTGAAAGGAATGCCCTTATATTGAGTAGAGGAGCATGGCCAGACTGAGCCTCACGATCTGTCCTTGAATATGAATATTTAGTATAACTGACCCTTTGAGATATGGTAACCATTTGAGATATGGCATTGTGGACCTGACCAGTCGGCAGGGCAGTTGCATTGTCCAGTCACTGCATCACACCATTGGCACAGCTGCAGACAAATGCGCAGTTTGGACCAAATCGCAAATGTCCACAGGCTAACATGACAAAACACCAGATCCTATGTTATACACTAAATGCATGTAACCAGCTATTTCTATAAGTCTACAGTATATGATAAAAGAAGACCCCTTCTGGTATGACTTTAACGACGACCTGCATTGGTTTTCCAGTCGCTTTAGTACACTGTTGTCGTTAATTTAGACTACACACATCAGCTTACAGAGACATCACTGACATGACTGTTTATTACTAGTGCAAAATGCACTTTTTCAAATGATTTTGTGTGTCTAGGGGTGCTCAATAGTGTAGTGGTTAGTGTGCTGGACTGTCAAACGAGAGGTCAGAGGTTCAAATCCCTGCCAGGGCAGAAATTTGGTTCTAGATTTCTGCATCATCTGCACCCCACTAGCCAACTCAGCTATAATGAGTAAACTGATCGTACACTGTCGGTGGGAAGATGAGATGGTGAGGAAAAGGCCTAGCCACCCGCCCTCATATGCCAAGGCTAAGAAAATGAAGTCGCTAACACTTCATACCCTTTGCTGTCTCAGGGCTAGCTTAAGGGACTGCTCTTCATCTTTGCATGTCTAATAAATGTGTATGCATGCCTAAATGCATCAGTATTAACATCTACACCTTCCATTAGGTCTGCTATAAGTAATGTCTCTGTAAGCTGGTCTGCATCTATAGTATAAATGCGCAGTCTAGTGGTTAGCCTGCTAGACTGTCAACAAAGATGCAGGTTCTAATCTCGGCCAGGATGGCAACGTATTTCAAGATATGTTCCATTAGCGTCTGCTAGCATATTTGGCTATATAATACACATCGTCCTGTATGCTATTAGGTGGAAGATAAGGTGGCTAGTGAGTTAGAGGACTTAGCCGCATGCCTTCATATGCTGAGACCAAGAAATGAAGTCCAACATTTCACACCTTGGTTACCCTTAGGGTAAGTATAAAGTGCTGCTAAATGTCTGTGCAAACATCCTGTTGCAGGAAACTGTTTAAAAACATCAACCATGCAGCTTTTTACACAAATGTTGAATGTTAACTTTAAATTTATCAAAAAATAAGCAAACTTGCAGTCTACTAATGGTTTATTGAACTGACCAAATATAATTTGCAACACTTTAAATAAAAATGTGTATACATGTTTGTGTATTTTTTTCTGCATGGTAACTTGTGTCCTCAGATACTGAAACAAAAGCTTACATCTGCTGCAGAATGGTCCATATTTTCCTGGAGGGTATTGACAGGTCCCATTGACTGGATTACATCCGTAGGCTTCACTGCATTTACACTTCTGTAAGCAGTTCATGCCATAGTATCCATAAGGACAACCTGTAAACAGTAAAAACACCAGTTATAATAATACAATTAAAAATAATACAATTAGTCAATAATACAATAAATGCAATCCAATAATATAATTAATAAAAATACAATTTCAAATAACAAACCAATGACCTTAGCATGAACGTAGTTTGGGAACAAACTATGTGTTAAAATGTACGTCAGTATTCATTGGTAGATTGGTATTGGATTGGAAGCTTGGGAGTTTCCAAGAAGCAGTGCAATATATATATTGATGTTTACTCTATAATATTAGGTTACTGTGCTCAACTGCAAATTCATTTTTCAGTTACTACATTAATATTTTAATGTATATATATTTTTTTATTATATTAGTACAGTATATTATTACTGTTGCTATTGTTATTACTACTGGATTACTTGTTTACTACTCCTACTGTAGTTGGCCTGGTACTCCAACGAAAACCTGTACCTGTACCTGTTCTGCAATTACAACAGATTCATACAATTTTGCACTCGCTTAGTCCCAAAACCGCTTATATGAATGGTTCATGCATTTGTCTACAGTCAGGTTGACAATTACAATGACATAATGGCCTTACACATTGTTGGATTGACCAGCTGCAGCTGTGGCCAGGTTGATTTAATTGCAGTTCCTAGCTTTTACTATATTTCTTGTCTCACTTGGCGTGAATAGCCTGGCTTCCTCTCCATACAGTAATAGAGTACAAAATTTTGCTTATCATAAGCATTCGTTGAGATGGTTGTGCCCCAGCATACGTTAAAGATCAATTACATCTCACTTCTTTATGTTGTCGGTCTACCACACAAGTTGATTTGTTTGTGCAGCATCAGAGTTTTTGCTGTGGTTGAGTCATCATTTTGGGAACCATGAACCCTCAGAACTCACGATTCTTTCCGAGCTATCAAAGGCCGAACTCCCTATTCAGTGGTTGATTGGTATTTGATTGGAAGCTTCGGAATTTCCATGAAGCGGAGCAATAATATATATATGAATGTTTACTTTTTATAATATTAGGCTACAGTGCTCAACTGCAAAATCATTTTTCAGTTACTACATCAATATTTTAATGTATATATATTTTATATTTATTAATACAGTATACTACTACTTTTGCTATTATTATTACTACTGGATTACTTATTTACTACTTCTACTGTAATAGGCCTGGTAGTACTCCAACGAAAACCTGTACCAATTAAATTTCAAATATGTTCCAAAATATTACAGTTTCCAACAAAATTCAGGTGACATACCCTTTTGACAAAAATATCCAGTGTAACCTGGCTGACATGAACACTGTCCTGTCACAGGACTCTCTTCCTCCAACCCTCCTTTCCCTCTCTTCCTCCAACCCTCCATTCGCTCCCTTCCTCCAACCCTCCATTCGCTCTCTTCCTCCGACCCTCCTTTCCCTCTCTTCCTCCAACCCTCCGTTCGCTCTCTTCCTCCAACCCTCCTTTCGCTCTCTTCCTCCAACCCTCCGTTCGCTCTCTTCCTCCAACCCTCTATTCGCTCTCTTCCTCCAACCCTCCTTTCGCTCTCTTCCTTCGACCCTCTATTCGCTCTCTTCCTCCAACCCTCCTTTCGCTCTCTTCCTCCAACCCTCCTTGTGCTCTCTTTCTCCAACCCTCCATTCGCTCTCTTCCTCCGACCCTCCTTTCCCTCTCTTCCTCCAACCCTCCGTTCGCTCTCTTCCTCCAACCCTCCGTTCGCTCTCTTCCTCCAACCATCCGTTCGCTCTCTTCCTCCAACCCTCCTTGTGCTCTCTTCCTCCAACCCTCCTTTCGCTCTCTTCCTCCAACCCTCCTTTCGCTCTCTTCCTCCCACCCTCCTTTCCCTCTCTTCCTCCAACCCTCCTTTCGCTCTCTTCCTCCAACCCTCCTTTCCCTCTCTTCCTCCAACCCTCCTTTCGCTCTCTTCCTCCAACCCTCCTTTCCCTCTCTTCCTCCAACCCTCCGTTCGCTCTCTTCCTCCAACCCTCCTTTCGCTCTCTTCCTCCAACCCTCCGTTCGCTCTCTTCCTCCAACCCTCTATTCGCTCTCTTCCTCCAACCCTCCTTTCGCTCTCTTCCTTCGACCCTCTATTCGCTCTCTTCCTCCAACCCTCCTTTCGCTCTCTTCCTCCAACCCTCCTTGTGCTTGCTCTCTTTCTCCAACCCTCCATTCGCTCTCTTCCTCCAACCCTCCTTTCACTCTCTTCCTCCAACCCTCCGTTCGCTCTCTTCCTCCAACCCTCCGTTTGCACTCTTCCTCCAACCCTCCGTTCGCTCTCTTCCTCCAACCCTCCTTTCCCTCTCTTCCTCCAACCCTCCTTTCCCTCTCTTCCTCCAACCCTCCGTTTGCACTCTTCCTCCAACCCTCCGTTCGCTCTCTTCCTCCCACCCTCCTTTCCCTCTCTTCCTCCAACCCTCCTTTCCCTCTCTTCCTCTAACCCTCCATTCGCTCTCTTCCTCCAACCCTCCTTTCGCTCTCTTCCTCCAACCCTCCGTTCGCTCTCTTCCTCCAACCCTCCTTTCCCTCTCTTCCTCCAACCCTCCATTCGCTCTCTTCCTCCAACCCTCCGTTCGCTCTCTTCCTTCAACCCTCCGTTCGCTCTCTTCCTCCAACCATCCGTTCGCTCTCTTCCTCCAACCCTCCTTTCGCTCTCTTCCTCCAACCCTCCGTTCGCTCTCTTCCTCCAACCCTCCTTTCCCTCTCTTCCTCCAACATTACATTCGCTCTCCTCCTCCAAACCTCCTTTCGCTCTCTTCCTCCAACCCTCCGTTCGCTCTCTTCCTCCAACCCTCCGTTCGCTCTCTTCCTCCAACCCTCCTTTCGCTCTCTTCCTCCAACCCTCCTTGTGCTCTCTTTCTCCAACCCTCCATTCGCTCTCTTCCTCCAACCCTCCTTTCACTCTCTTCCTCCAACCCTCCTTTCGCTCTCTTCCTCCAACCCTCCGTTTGCACTCTTCCTCCAACCCTCCATTCGCTCTCTTCCTCCAACCCTCCTTTCGCTCTCTTCCTCCCACCCTCCTTTCGCTCTCTTCCTCCAACCCTCCATTCGCTTCTCTTCCTCCAACCCTCCGTTCGCTCTCTTCCTTCAACCCTACGTTCGCTCTCTTCCTCCAACCATCCGTTCGCTCTCTTCCTCCAACCCTCCTTTCGCTCTCTTCCTCCAACCCTCCGTTCGCTCTCTTCCTCCAACCCTCCTTTCCCTCTCTTCCTCCAACATTACATTCGCTCTCCTCCTCCAAACCTCCTTTCGCTCTCTTCCTCCAACCCTCCGTTCGCTCTCTTCCTCCAACCCTCCGTTCGCTCTCTTCCTCCAACCCTCCTTTCGCTCTCTTCCTCCAACCCTCCTTGTGCTCTCTTTCTCCAACCCTCCATTCACTCTCTTCCTCCAACCCTCCTTTCCCTCTCTTCCTCCAACCCTCCATTCGCTACGTTCCTCCAACCCTCCATTCGCTCTCTTCCTCCAACCCTCCTTGTGCTCTCTTTCTCCAACCCTCCATTCGCTCTCTTCCTCCAACCCTCCTTGTGCTCTTTTTCTCCAACCCTCCATTCGCTCTCTTCCTCCAACCCTCCTTTCACTCTCTTCCTCCAACCCTCCATTCGCTCCCTTCCTCCAACCCTCCATTCGCTCTCTTCCTCCAACCCTCCTTTCGCTCTCTTCCTCCAACCCTCCTTTTGCTCTCTTCCTCCAACCCTCCTTTCGCTCTCTTCCTCCAACCCTCCATTCGCTCTCTTCCTCCAACCCTCCTTTCGCTCTCTTCCTCCAACCCTCCATTCGCTCCCTTCCTCCAACCCTCCTTTCCCTCTCTTCCTCCAACAGTACATTCGCTCTCTTCCTCCCACCCTCCTTTCGCTCTCTTCCTCCAACCCTCCGTTCGCTCTCTTCCTCCAACCCTCTATTCGCTCTCTTCCTCCAACCCTCCTTTCGCTCTCTTCCTCCAACCCTCCGTTTGCTTTCTTCCTCCAACCCTCCTTTCGCTCTCTTCCTCCCACCCTCCTTTCGCTCTCTTCCTCCAACCCTCCTTTCGCTCTCTTCCTCCAACCCTCCGTTTGCACTCTTCCTCCAACCCTCCATTCGCTCTCTTCCTCCAACCCTCCTTTCGCTCTCTTCCTCCAACCCTCCATTCGCTCTCTTCCTCCAACCCTCCTTTCGCTCTCTTCCTCCAACCCTCCATTCGCTCCCTTCCTCCAACCCTCCTTTCCCTCTCTTCCTCCAACAGTACATTCGCTCTCTTCCTCCCACCCTCCTTTCGCTCTCTTCCTCCAACCCTCCGTTCGCTCTCTTCCTCCAACCCTCTATTCGCTCTCTTCCTCCAACCCTCCTTTCGCTCTCTTCCTCCCACCCTCCTTTCGCTCTCTTCCTCCAACCCTCCTTGTGCTCTTTTTCTCCAACCCTCCATTCGCTCTCTTCCTCCAACCCTCCTTTCACTCTCTTCCTCCAACCCTCCATTCGCTCCCTTCCTCCAACCCTCCATTCGCTCTCTTCCTCCAACCCTCCTTTCGCTCTCTTCCTCCAACCCTCCTTTTGCTCTCTTCCTCCAACCCTCCTTTCGCTCTCTTCCTCCAACCCTCCATTCGCTCTCTTCCTCCAACCCTCCTTTCGCTCTCTTCCTCCAACCCTCCATTCGCTCCCTTCCTCCAACCCTCCTTTCCCTCTCTTCCTCCAACAGTACATTCGCTCTCTTCCTCCCACCCTCCTTTCGCTCTCTTCCTCCAACCCTCCGTTCGCTCTCTTCCTCCAACCCTCTATTCGCTCTCTTCCTCCAACCCTCCTTTCGCTCTCTTCCTCCAACCCTCCGTTTGCTTTCTTCCTCCAACCCTCCTTTCGCTCTCTTCCTCCCACCCTCCTTTCGCTCTCTTCCTCCAACCCTCCTTTCCCTCTCTTCCTCCAACCCTCCATTCGCTCTCTTACTCCAACCCTCCTTTTGCTCTCTTCCTCCAACCCTCCGTTCGCTCTCTTCCTCCAACCCTCCTTTCGCTCTCTTCCTCCAACCCTCCTTTCGCTCTCTTCCTCCAACCCTCCGTTTGCACTCTTCCTCCAACCCTCCATTCGCTCTCTTCCTCCAACCCTCCTTTCGCTCTCTTCCTCCCACCCTCCTTTCGCTCTCTTCCTCCAACCCTCCTTTCCCTCTCTTCCTCCAACCCTCCATTCGCTACGTTCCTCCAACCCTCCATTCGCTCTCTTCCTCCAACCCTCCTTTCCCTCTCTTCCTCCAACAGTACATTCGCTCTCCTCCTCCAAACCTCCTTTCGCTCTCTTCCTCCAACCCTCCGTTCGCTCTCTTCCTCCAACCCTCCTTTCGCTCTCTTCCTCCAACCCTCCTTGTGCTCTCTTTCTCCAACCCTCCATTCGCTCTCTTCCTCCAACCCTCCATTCGCTCTCTTCCTCCAACCCTCCTTTCACTCTCTTCCTCCAACCCTCCATTCGCTCCCTTCCTCCAACCCTCCATTCGCTCTCTTCCTCCAACCCTCCTTTCGCTCTCTTCCTCCAACCCTCCTTTTGCTCTCTTCCTCCAACCCTCCTTTCGCTCTCTTCCTCCAACCCTCCATTCGCTCTCTTCCTCCAACCCTCCTTTCGCTCTCTTCCTCCAACCCTCCATTCGCTCCCTTCCTCCAACCCTCCTTTCCCTCTCTTCCTCCAACAGTACATTCGCTCTCTTCCTCCCACCCTCCTTTCGCTCTCTTCCTCCAACCCTCCGTTCGCTCTCTTCCTCCAACCCTCTATTCGCTCTCTTCCTCCAACCGTCCTTTCGTTCTCTTCCTTCGACCCTCTATTCGCTCTCTTCCTCCAACCCTCCTTTCGCTCTCTTCCTCCAACCCTCCGTTCGCTCTCTTCCTCCAACCCTCTATTCGCTCTCTTCCTCCAACCCTCCTTTCGCTCTCTTCCTTCAACTCTCTATTCGCTCTCTTCCTCCAACCCTCCTTTCGCTCTCTTCTCCAACCCTCCGTTCGCTCTCTTCCTCCCTCCCTCCGTTTGCAGTCTGTCAAATGTCTCTTTTAAAAAGAGTTCAATGATAAAACTTCAATCCTCTTTTAACAAGTACATCATACATATACAATTTAATTATCAGAGGAACTGTTATTATTAATATTGTGATGTTGTGATGCCATTGGTATAATTGAACAATTTGGCTACTACTTGTTCACAATTTCTTTTGTCAAAGGCAATACATTTAATCAACAAACACCAGAGTTCAATCATTTGAAAACTAAGATGGAACATTAAAAGCAAAAGGCATGGATTAGTTCAGCCTATTTTGTTGGTGGGTCTCGGCTGCCACTCGTCTGCCCGTCCATCCTCTCCTTCCTCTCCCGTCTTTCCTTTCTTTCCCTCACCGATTTGTTCTAAGGAGACAGGAATCCCTGATTTCTGTCTCCTTTAACCATTACATCTGTGTACTGGTAATTCAGAGTCTTCTAAGACTGCTAGTTACATCACTAAAATAGAATGGTAACTTATAATTCAATATATAAATTCTACAATTTCTTCCAAATAGAAGTGTTAACTACTTAAAAATTTACAGCACTTCGGATGAGTTTCCTGTAAAGTGGCACTATATAAATTATCATTATACTTAATGATAATAATAACTAATTCATGCTTTTTGCTTACCTTTTTCACATTTAGGCGCCGTGTGCCCTGATGGACAACTGCAGTGGCCTGTTTTGGGGTCACAAGATCCTCCACCAGTACAGTTACAAATTTTCATGCAGCTGGATCCATAATGACCCTCTGGGCACGTCTGGTTACATGTTGACCCTATCCACCCAGGAGGACAGGTGCAGTGTCCTGTGACTGGGTGGCATGTTCCTCCATTCTGGCAGGAACAGTTCTGTTGGCAGTTCACTCCAAATCTACCATCATGACAATCTGCAACCATTATTAAAAACACGAAATACTATCATTGTCTTTGGAGGCATCATCATCATCATCATCATCATCATCATCATCATCATCATCATCATCATCATCATCATCATCATCATCATCATCATCATCATCATCATCATCATCATCATAATCGTCGTTGTCGTCGTCGTCGTCGTCGTCGTCATCGTCATCATCATCATCATCATCATCATCATCATCATCATCATCATCATCATCATCATCTTCTTCTCCATCACCTACTCTCCACAGCCATGCTGTCCTCTGAACTGTCCCAATCCTGTCCTTATTTCCAGGCTGCATTTAGTCCAAGAGGGACTTCACCGCCTGGGTAGATCCAAGGGCTTCCAGCTCAGAGTGCCCTGGCATTGTACTACCTGACTTTGCTGCATGAATATGAGGATTAACTGTAACAAATGGACCTACTTCTTTGCAGCAGTCTTAGTTGGACTTGATGCAAATGGGATAAGAAGTGCAGCTTCTTCAAATTGAGGAAGACATCATTTAGCTCTGTGCATCAAAAAGTATCTTTCGCATCTGTTGTCATTTAACATCGCTGGTGGTAATGTCTCAGGGAGGTCCTTACTTCCATAGGCGTAATTTGTGAGGAGTACAAGGGGTACCCGTACCCCCACTTTTTGGACTGGGGTATGGTACCCCCACTTTTTTAACAATGCCAATCGATTTTTTATTATTGTGCCTTCCCATACATCGCAGTCTCCACCTTGCTTCGTCTATTTCAGAAATTGGTGCCCCCCACTTTTTAGACCAAAGTTACATCCCTGCTTACTTCTATGTTTTACAATCAATGCTTCTAGCTATTGTCTCATTGTGCGTTTGGTAATGGTGCAATAAAGAATATACTTACTTACTATCCTCCAGACATATCATATGTAGGCCTACATCTAGCCTTCGGTCTGGCCTTGAATTTAGGCCAATTCATGAATTACATTTGTCAAGATGAATAGACTACAGAATAGAATAAGAAATTGTTTAAATCAATGTCAGTGCTAATAAACAGTCTGAACTGACTGATAACTGGTAATACCTTTTGAGCAATGGATACCAGTTAGACCAGGTCTACATACACAACTTCCGGTAACAGGATCACACAAGCTGTCACCGCTGCAGTTACAAATATTGGCACAGTCCATGCCAAATGTACCCAGTTGACAAACTGCAAGACAAAGAAATTAAAATGCTCACACCACCAAAACAAGAGTTTTCTGTTAAAACACTATAATTGCCCAACACTCTTAAGATATGTTTTAAGTTAAATTTAAATTTTAAACATATCTTGAAACTTGGAGTGGATTTAGTGCAGTTACTTAAACCTCTGACCTGTAACTATCCCTGGGTTTTGCCTAAGCTTAGCAAATATTAAAGTCAGGTTTTAAAGAACAATTATCTCCAAATAAAAATGTCTATGCGATATAGATGTTTTTAATAAAAATGTCTATGCGATATAGATGTTTTTCGACATGCTGTTTGGGCAATGTTAAATAGCAGATCCATTGATTGACACATGTACAGACACCTTGTTATTGTTTGCTCACATGAAAGTGAATAAGTATTGTTTGAACTAAATTGGTATCAAGTTGACCTGTTGACTTACGATTGGCACAAGAAGGACCTGTGTATCCGGAAGGACAATGGCATTCTCCAGTTTTGAAGTTACATGGTTGCCCCTTCTTACAGGAACATGATTGTTTACAGTTTGATCCATAGAAACCAGGAGGACATGCTGCAATAACCAATGCACAGTGTGTATTATCATTCATAATTGTAATCTCGAGATTTCTACAGCACCCAAAAAGCGAAGTCACGGGAACCAGCTTATTCACAGGCGCTCAGTCAAATCATAATCGATAGGCGGGGAGTAAAATCGGTTCCAGGTCAAGATCCAAATGGGTCAGTCAGGCAGACAGTCAAACGGCTAAGGTGGGTGGTGTTTTGGGTTGAAATGGCGAGGGAGGTAAGGGGAAAAGGGGAATCGGGATTATAGGATTTGTGAAAGAGCAGTGTTTTCAGTTTTGAGTGAAAGACCTGTGGAGATATAGCAAGTGGTGAGATTTTGGTGAGTTATATAAAAATCATATTACAGGCTTATCAGTCATCAAATTTAGCAGTAAGGTTTATTGAAAATTATTGATTCAAGACAGGAGAGAATATATTTGAGCATAGTTTGACAATTGCACTATTATGGCCCAGTTTGGTGTACCACACCATACATGACCCACATTCCTTTTTCCATCTGACTTATAGCCACCTACATACAGATCTTTTGTACCTCGGAGGTTCTTGAAAAGTGCTACATAGATATTCCAATCCATGCATACATACATATGCTCTATAACAGTTACAATTACAATAAAATTTCAATGGTGATCTGAAGTTTAATTAATTACCATAATTTTTTATGATATATTATATTAAGGTACGAATATTTAATTTATGGTGCTCAGGCAAAGTTGCACTGCTTCATATAAGAAGAATCATTTTTTCACTTCCTTGTAACAACACACAGCATCTGCTGGTGAAAAGAATACATTGTAAGTCAAGCAGAACTAACATCTCCCAACGAAGGACGTAGAGCAAGTGCTCATTTGCGTTTCCTAGGCCTTTTTTGCATTTCCTGACCCAAGTGATGAATCCCAAGGAGCCTGGATATAGGGCCAGTTGATCAAATAACTTGCTTGGGTCTCTGAAATTTTGTTACCAACTGGACAGAGAAGAAGATGTTTACCCAGAAGTCTATCAAAATATGTAAGGAGACTGGATAGCCTGAAGAAAGGCAAGTGTTATCTGACCACAACCTTTATCGCAGCATTTTCCTTTCCATCCTGGCTGACACAGACAGCGCCCATTTCGATGGTTGCAACTCACACCATTGGCACAATCACATGGCTCAGAGCAGTCTTTGCCAAAGTAGCCAGTTGCGCATTCTAAAAGATAGCAGGAATGATCTAATAAGAGCAACCAGATATAATTAATTCCAACCAGCCACCGTTACATTTCTTTAGGTCAGCATTACATATAAAACACTGAACTCTAGCCAACCACAATACTTAAAATCAGTTCTTATTTCTCAGTCTTATCGTTATTCAACCAGGTCATCTGATTATAGTCAAACCTAAAAATATAACTGTTCTTGGAAAACAAGCTTGTTCAGTTGCTAGACCTAGATTTTGAAACTCTCCCTGTAAGTCTATTTATCCGTTCTGCTCATTCACTTTTGTCATTTTCATTCTCAACTTAAACACCTAATCTTTTCAAATTGCTTATCCACCATAATCTCCCTCTCAGTCTCTATAGGCTGACCTTCTGGATATTGACCTGATTACGGTTTGGTTTTGGTGCATCATTGGCTGATGTAGTTGATGTAGCATAAGACACCGGCAAACACAGAAGTTACTAATTAAAATTACAATCTGATTTCAACCAGGTTCTCCAGGAGATTAGGATTTGTTATTAAAGTTTCACTTGATGCGATCAATGCCTTGTGTATTATGATAGTGACACCATAACAGTCAGTGACACCAGAGCAGTCACTAGATTTAGATGTTTCCTGAATCACATAAATCTACAGTAGTGAATATTTACAGTAAAAATATGAAATAAATCCTATTCATTTTTAGAAATATAAAGTAAACTGCTATGCAGTTGTGCTATTTTTATACTCTTAACTCTTATACACAAGATAAGCCATAGTATATGTATGATGGAAATGGATGAAGAGTTTGAAATATTAAAAGAAAATGATCTTTTATCCTAAACACCTATGAAGTGTTGAAGGAGTGTTGCAGACTTACTCTTCTGACATGAGATGCCTTCATATCCATGCTTGCAGTTGCATTTGCCCATCACTCGGTCACACGAAGAACTATGCTTACAAGAACAGGTCTTACTACAGTTCTTGCCATACTGGTTTGCAGGACACTCTGGAAAATGAAACATACAAGGAAGTTTTAGGCATAATAAAGCATTCAATATGCTGTGACCAGTCTATTTCCAACTGCCTACAAATTCTAATCTCTCATCTTCCCTGATCCCCAAGATTCATTAACACTTTAACGACGAACTGCATTGGTTCCCAGTTGCTCTTAGTATACTCTCGTCGTTAAAGTGTTAAAGGCCAGTCACTCAAATTCGAACCACATTAACAGGGAAGAAATGTAAGGTATTTTCAGTTAACAAGCATAAGATGAAGAGGAGTCAGTCTGGATGGCAATGGAAACTGATGGCAAGTGTTGCTAATAATTATGTAGGGCCTACTCTTGTACATAATTTAGTTTACTACAATATACTCTACACAAACACACACACACACACACACACACACACACACACGGATGTATTGGAAGAAGTGAAAGAGAGGAATTAGGTTATTATGGTCAATTAGAAAGTTCAGTTTTGAGTTTAGAATTAAATGTTCCATGAGAAATGGTAGGGAGACAGGAGAATATCCAGTTTAGGGATGAGTCAAATAAGGAACTTTTTGCATATGCTTAGATACACTCCGGCTATAAGACTGTTACAAATGAAACAAATGGCTTAGTCACCAGTTTTAGTCTTTGTACATGAGACACAAACTTCTTTAGCATTTGATGACTGCATGCAGTTGATGGGGATGAACAGATAGAGGTTGCAAGGACAGGTTGCTTGATACTCAGTGAAACAAAGCTCACCTGTTTGACAGATTTCTCCTTTCCAACCAGATTCACAGAAACAGTTGCCAGTGACGTGATCACAGGTACCACCATTTAGGCAAAGGCATCTCATCTGACAACCACTGCCATAAAATCCAGTAGGACACTCTACAGATAAGCATGTGAACAATGTAAGACAGCAACTTATTTCAAGCGAGGCTGCCTTCATAAGATTTAAAGAAGGTGGCGCAATCATGATTTTTAAAAAGAAATTGTGCTTGATTGCCACTTAGGACTTTAAAATAGCACTGAGAATATTTAATTAAAAAAACAATATATACAAGAAAATTCAAAGGAAAGGCAGAGTTATCTATATCAATTGATTACTCAGGAAACTAGTAAGAAATCTGTCTGTGTATGCTGCATGCCAGAAGCTAATAACAGTATTAAGCAGTGTTTTTGAATTATCTGTAGTTTGCCTGTATCTTAGTTTTCATTTTAAAACGTTCATAGTTCAAATAGGTCAGTTTAACCAAAAATTAAGCAGATTTTCCGTCTATGACGTAAGAAAATTTTTTTCTTGGATTTCTGTACCCTGTATCTCAAACTGTGCCTCTGACAAACCAATGGAAACAGTTCATGACTACTTTCAGACATCATTAGAAGTACAGTAGTTCAAACAAGTTGAAACAAGGAACTGGTTGTGTTATAGTGCAACATTTGTGCCACAGTGCAACTTAACAAAAACATATAGGTAACTTCTTTTAAGTTCATTCAGGCTGCCACAAAATCTTCATTCATTCATTCATTACGACATTTATATAGCGCCTCTTCAGAGGCACTCCTGACTCCAGCACGACTAACCAGTACAGTTTTTAAAATATTATGAGGGTCGCATGTGGGCCATGGGTTGGTGACTACTGGTGGTGATCATACATGGCAAGGTACCATAATCAGGCCCGCCGAGAGGGGGGTGGGGGGGCAAATGCCCAGGGGCCCGGCGACTTTTTAGGGGCCCGGGCCGGGCCCGCAATCAACTCATGAAAATTTTATAATCAGTTATACAAAGTTTATGATTTATATGCCTTTTAAAATATATTATCTGACGCTTAACTACAATCAGTTTCAACTTCAAGCATCTGAATAAAATCATAGTTGTATATATATAATTTTTTTATATAAATAATAATATCGTACGGTCATACATGCACTTTTATTATTTCAATTTGTTTTTTTCAATTTTTTCGTACGACCCTACGATATTATATTTATATAAAGCCCAAAGATAGTTTAGAGGCCCGTAACTGCTCTGCTTAGGGGCCCGTGACTGTTCTACCTAGGGGCCCGCGACTGCTCTGCCTAGGGGCCCGTGACTGCTCTGCCCAGGGGCCCGGAATTTCTGTCGGCGGCCCTGACCATAATGGCACAGGTACACAGGTCATGCACTCTCCAAGAATAGGCAATGGCAATATTTAAAAACACAGGCTATCAACATCAGGTAAAGTTTCTTTGAATACCAAAAATGGTACTTGAATACTGAGGTAGATATTTACACAAGTATTAGGTCTACATCTTTCTTAAAACCCCTTCCAGCAAAAGCACAGGAGTAAACCAAAGCACAATTTCTTGAGTGGCTGTATGGCCAGTAAATGAATTTAATTTCCAATTTTGCATGAAGTGTCAAGACTCATTCTGAGGAACCAGTACTGAAAGGCTGTTTTGTCTTACAGTTATCACTGTGTTATGTATTAGAAAACCTTTTAAGCCTTACTTTCTGTACAGTGTTGTCCAATCCAACCAGGAAAGCACTGGCAAAGTCCACTGACAGCATCACATCTGTCACTATTCTGACATTTACACTTCTGACAGAAATTAAAACCACACCTTCCGTTAGTAATTTTAACACAATCAGAGAGCAAACTGATGGTTTAAAAGAATCAGTGAGATTACATCAATCACAATATGCATTGTTGTTGCAGAAACTATCATAAAAATAGGTAAGCATTTTTAGTTAACTCGTTGCTGGCATTGGTTAGCATCACATGTACAGAAAGCCACATATATTGCACTTAAGAGTTTCTTTAAGGGTGTCATATAAAATGTCCAGTGAGAAACATGATCAAATACTGACCTGTTTACAGTCAGTGCCCCAGAAACCTTCCAAGCATCGTTGCTTGCATCCTTTGCCCATTGTACCAGCCGGACAGAAGCACTTCCCAGAGACATGATGGCAACGAGCATGATTTTCACAAGAACATGTTTCAGAACAGCTTGGTCCATAGAATCCTTCTGGACACGGTTGATCACAGTAGCGTCCAACCCAACCAGGGCTACAGACACAAGCACCAGTCGCACGATCACAGATGCCAGTTTCTCCACAATGACAAGTATATCTACATCTTGCTCCATAAGTGCCACTGCCACATTCTAAAGTAAACAAAATGCAACAGCAGAACAACATTTATACAACTGTAATGCCAACCAGAAAATCTCACATTTCTCACAGTTATCAAAGGGCAGTTACATTTGAAGCAGTTCAGTTCCAAAGCAGAGCATGATCGTAATCAAAATCATAAATTTGTATAGCACCACATCCTAATAGGCGCTCCTGACCTGCCAACACCAAACAATGATAGAAAAGAATGGTTTTCGAACGCTTGAGGAAAAGGGGCAAAGACAGGCCAAGAAGTTCTTTTCGGAGGTTGCTATCCAAACGACAGCGGAAGCGATAAACATGAGGAGAAGAAGAATAAGAACAGCAGTCCCTTGAGCTATCCTGACAGGTAGCCATGGGTATGAAGTACTAGCGACTTCATTTTCTTAGCCTCGGCACATGAGGGCGAGTGGCCTGTCCTCTCCCTCATCGTTTCATCTTTCCACCGACAATGTATGGTCAGTGTACTCATTTTACCTGAGTTGGTTCGGGGCGCAGATGAAGCAGAATTCTTGAACCAAAATAACTGCCCTGGTGGGGATTTGAACACCTGGCCTCTTGATGGACAGTCCAGTGCGCTAATCACTAGACTATCGTGCACCCCAATGAAGCGTCATATGCAATCTGAATGTGAAACATTCCGAAGAACTGAAATAAAGTTACATAAATGAGTGACAAACAGTCTATATATACTTTGATTTTGTGATTTAGCAAGTGAAGGTTCTCTGAGAAGCACCACTGTATGTAGGCGAAAGAAAACTGAAACTTTATTATCACCAATCGTCAGCAACAGTCTGTGATATTGATAATGGCTTCATGTAGATTGATGTGCCCACCATCTGTGCATGAAGGTCCATGCCACCCTGGTGCGCAGATACACTCTCCAGTGACCGGATCACATGCACCACCATTCTTACAGGAGCAATGTGCAGAACAGTTGGCACCAAAGTTACCAGCAGGACATGCTACAATAACAATTTAATCAAAATTAAATTATTTTCAAAGAACAAAACCAATTCACATATTTCAAAAGCAGACAGGAAAAAGCTATGTACATATATAAACTACAGAAATAAAAAAATGAGAAAAATAAACAAATAAAAACAAACATCCATATGTATGTTCTCTACACTGGTACCAAATTAAACTATTATTCTAGTGTCTGATTTTCATTAATTCATGAATTTGATAATTTATATAGCGCCTCTTCAAGAGGCCTACTCAGAGGCACTTTCAGCAGCTCACACCGAAGACCAATCATTCACAATGCAAGGCTGGTTCCAGTTTGGTGTGACACATTGATCATTGTGTTAATGCACGTGTATGAATAGGAATGGACTGATCTTAATAAACAACACTGTGAACATGGCACAGGCAGATAGCTAAAATTTCACTTTACGACTACTAAGGCATTGCATTTCCTGGTGGGGCGTGGTGGCTCAGTGGTAAGTTCGGCGCCTTGTGACCGGAGGGTTGCAGGTTCGAATCCCACTCTGGCCGCTGCGTACGGACCTTGGGCAAGTCCTTCACTCGCAATTGCTCGTGGCGCTTCGGCGTGAAAATTCCGGCACAGTATCAAATGCTGTAGTCGGGATAGCGCCTCTTAGTAGTAGTTGACTTTGAGAGGCGCTATAGAAATATCCGGAATAAATAATAATTTCTGTAGCAACAACACACGCTCTTAGAGTGAGAAACATAATCAATCAACCCATTTTGCACCCCAGTACTAAATCATTTTTGCATAATAGTGAAAAGAAGTAATGAGTTAACTGACGTTCGTCACAAAGTGTTCCAGTCCATCCTTCAGTGCAGCTGCACTTGCCATCCACTGCATTGCAAACAGCTTCATTGTCACATTCACACACCTGCAGGCAGTGTGAGCCAAAATGTCCTGAAGGGCATCCTGGTGAAACAAATTCAGCCAAAAACCAGCTTAAAGCAAAAATACGGAACAGGGTTCACTAATATATTTGACTAACACAGGTTGAATATCAGGACAGCTCTGCTAAAGGCAAACTGTTTATGAATATAGGTGTATAGAAACAGTGTTTCTTCACCACCTTCGAAAGCCAAAACATCTGAATCAGTCAGTCAATGTAAAACTTCATACTGGTGATTAGACTGTGGAAATCTCCACCCACATAAAGTTTGGTAGCAATCGGTTTGCCATTACCAAAACCCAACATATAAACCCCCAGCTCTGTGCCATTTTATACAAGTTTGTTTAATTCTGACAAGCCTACAGCCCCCCACAAATTTGTAAGGAAATACGCTCATTTGACAACGATTATTTTGTCATGGCCTGTGCGTTTTCATACACCTGTGAATGAGCTGTTCCTGGGACTTGACTTTTTGGGTGCTCTAAAAATTTAGAGATTATGAACACATTCAAAATCGATAAAACATTGTCCTTCAGGCAAAGAATAAGAAAGAATTCACAGTTCTCTTTTACTGAAATGTTTTGATCATTTTTCGAGTGCTTTACTTGCGCAACACATGGCCTGTTAGAAGGCGGTATAGTGTGCCAGTACTTCGATAGCGTTACTTGCCAGTGCAGGTTTACATGTACCGCAGCTGACAAATCATTCTTAAGCTGTTATTACTTAAATCTGACCATAACGTAGAAAGAGTCCTAAAAGTAGTGCCATAGAAATATGTCCTTAGTAAACTAAAATGGAAGCATAAGTGTACTCACCATGTATACATTTCAGACCAAACCAACCAGGATCACAGTGACATAAGCCATTGCTTGAATCACATCCTGAAGAATGCTCACAATCGCACAGATTCAGACATCCAATTCCCCACCTTCCGGAAGGACAGTCTAACAAAATAAAAAAACACAGCATTCCTCAAAACCACTCATTAAAAAACAAAATGACTCACAAAAGTCATCAGATTAAATAAATATTTAACGATTACATCAGACACACTGCAAATGATTCAGAATTTTAATAAGATTAGTTTAGTTTGTTTGTTGTCAAAGATTGGATGCAGTTATCATAACTTCGGTCATTGAACTAATATCTCTATTTTACCAAAATGCAGATGTCAACTAGAATAATACATTGAGAGAGCAGGCAAGTACAAATTCAATCTAAAGAAACAACTTACCATAATAAAAGTCAGTAGCTTCAAAAATATTTTATGTATTTCGGCAATGTTTACTGTGAGCTCAGTTCTGCAGGATAATTAAGGACCTAAAGATATTAATAGCTCACCAAGATTACACTTTGGTCCCGTTTTTCCAGGAGCACAAAAACACTTTCCAAACTCCGGATTGCAGCCATTTCCAAGGCAGGAGCACTCATAAGAGCAGTTGTTACCATAACGACCATGAGGACAGGCTAAAAGTTGCAAAATAATAGCACTACCAATCAGAAGCATGAAGAAGAACAGCCATTTTGATCTCCAACATTACATGAAATGCAACTGAAAGTTTTAAATGTGCTTCCATCAGTATTGTAATCTAATCTACTCCAACCTAATCTTTAGACCATTGTATTTAGCAATAATGAAAGTATGGTATATTTTAAAATAAAATCTCAGCTAATCTAGTCTATAGCATCAGACTTTTATAGTGCCGGTACAATGGTCTACCAAAACCTTTAACCTAGCCTTTAAGTATAGTCAATACATTTAAACATTCAAGATTGTTTTTATCACATTGCCCCACAGTTCAAAACTGTGTACAAGATTTCAATATCTTGTCAAACTAGTAAAGATTTAAGAATCGGTTTGAAAATGATATCACCACAATATAGGGCCTAATTACAATAATATTATAGTACAACTAATCCTGACAACAATAACCACACTAATAAAACAGCAACAACATAATGACTATAAAATGGTGATACTACTAATTATATTAAACGGCATACAACAAATCCGATTGTTTACGTTGACTGCAGTTGATGCCTGTAAATCCCCGTGGACATACATCGACGCATTTTCCATCTGGGCAATGTTGTTCACACCGGTCACCATGGTAACCAGGAAGACAGACGCAGTTTCCATTCTAAAAGGAAGAAATTGAGACAGAACTGAAATCTGGGAACAAGTGATTTCCCTTTAGTAATCTGATGTAGCCACAGAGGGTCTTTAATTGATATAATCTACAATAAGTCATGACCTATTTTACTGTAATAACTAAATTTAAATCCAATCTGGCCAAGTTTAATACAACAAAAATTTAATCAGACTTAATATCAAAGCCAAGATCTCGAAACTGACAAAATTAGCATTGTATTAAGTTTTGTGAAGTTCTCGGTCTTTGCAGTTTCAAAGTCACAACCATGTCTAATAGACACCTCACCAATTATGGGCATCATCTGTCTACTGTATTAAACAACTTGTAGTTAAACTATTTTTTAAGTAGGTATTTATTTACTGTTTAGAGAAAATTTCTTGAAATGTGTCAGTGTCTTCCAAGATTCTGTTTCAAGTCTGACTCTAAGTTGTAACATTCACTAGCTAATGCAACGCTGTCACTGCCGCCGGTAAATAGACTTGTTAGCACAGACACAATAGACGAATGGTAATACTCTTGTGCGAAGATCGGTAGGACGTGGGTTCAATACCTGCAAGCCCCTTATTGGTCGACTCAGCCTTCTACTCCCTAGAGAGCACTAATAAAATGAGTAGGCACCTAAAAGGCTGCCAAGATGCGTGTTCAATAAGATCTAGACTTTGTACCGTTATATGCTTTCAATGTTACTCGCTGCGGTCTGTCAGCGAACTTGTCTATATTATACAAGATTATTATTATTATTATTATTATTATTATTATTATTATTATTATTATTATTATTATTATTATTATTATTATTACAACTTTTAAACTGGCTAGTGCCCAACACTGTACCACCCAGTTACATAATACCTGGCTATACCATACACGATTAGATCATATAGATCATACCTGTGGATTGCATCCATCTTCATTTTTACGGTTACAGTGACACTGGTTGATGCAGTTAGGTCCCCAGCTATTCTTAGGACACGGCTGGTTGCATGCCGGTCCAAACAGCCCGGGCAGGCACTCACAGTAGCCAAAAATACGATTGCAACGTCCGGTGGGGCACATCTGAGGACAGCGTTGATCACAGTCAGTACCATACCAACCTCAAATTAAAATCACATGCAGAAATCATCAATATTTTAGTTACTGGCATTCAGACCAAAATGAAACCATCACCTTCAAAACTGCAAGACCAATACTCAGAGGCGTCTACACCATAGAAACCTTGGAGCAAATGCTCCATCCAAGAAATAGGGGGATCTGTCAGTGTGTCTGCCACCATTTTAGGGGGGAGGAATAGGGAGGGGGAAGAAGAGGGGAGAAAGGGACGTTGCTCCAACGACTTAGGGGGATAGACGCCTCTGCCAATACTTCAAGACTTACCATACTTCCTTACATCAGTCACAGAGCATTGCATGGTTCTGCTCATATGGGCACTGTACACATTTAGTGTTACTAATAAGTAAAGACAAAACGAAAATTAGCACTTTTACTAGTAGAAGTGATCTACTTATGACAGGATTATAGCTAATAGGAAAGCGTTATGTGTTGGTTGAAATGACAGAAAGTAGGGATCCAGTGGTCACAGTCTTCAAGTAACTCAATGGGCAGTGTGTAACAATCCTTGGCAATTTCATTGTTATAATGTAAAATCTGATGCACCACAGTGAGGAAGATAAATAAATTAAATTCAGCTTTGGAAAATGATCTCATTATGCTGCAGCCTCATCATAAGATAACTACTTGACATGGCTCCTAATGGTGCAACATGCTGGTCAATCAGTAGCATGCATGGTCCGTGACCTAACAGCTGTGGGTTCTGTCTCATAACCCTGGACACAATATTGTGAACTCTGTTGTGCCTCTGTCACCCAGTATTTGGAACTGGCATCAGTCGGGATGTAAACAGCAGGTCCTGTGATGTGCTGGCCCCATGTCCAGCCCTTGGGTATTGCCTACTGCCAGCTCAAGGGCTGCAGAGTGGATAAGAACACCTGCCTTATCTCCCACCATGTGACATGGGAACTTTACTTACTTTGTTAACAAAGGAAGCAATACACATAGGTTTCAGTGTAGGAAATGCATGGTTGCCTGAATTGACTTCCTGACAAACTGGTTACACATGTAATACATATAATGGTAGATGTTGTGGTTGTAGGAAGACATACCTGGTGAACACCCATTCTCACATCTTTCACCTGTAATGCCTGGTGGACATATGCAACTTCCAGATACGGCATCACATGTTCCACCATTCTCACAACTGCACTGACTTTTACAATCAACTCCATAAAATCCCTGGATACCAATAACACATAACAAGTCTTTAGAAATCTTGTTTCCATTATATCACAGTAATATGTTACATAAGGTCTGCTTTTGCCAAAAAACATAGGTTGCAGACCATAGCCTGCTCTCTTGTCTGCTCTTGCCTTGATTCTTCCACTTATCTCAGATCTTAAACTCAGCATGGTTCAACATATAAAAAATTTCATGGCTTGCATTGTGAGGTGTGCACCTGTTCATATAAACTGTTTAGATGTATCAGTATCTATACTCAGCCAACTGCATAGTCTAGCCCAGAGGTTCTCAAACTTTATTTTTATTGTACCCCCAGGTAAAAAAATCGAGTTTTGGCGTACCCCCAGCAAAGGTACCGTCTGATCAGAAGTAACAGGCGAGCGTGAAGTGCCCTTGCAATTAGCGTAGGACCATGGCATATGTAGACAAATTTAAAATATAATTTTAAGAATGAAATTATATCAACAAGAGGTAAACTTAAATCATTATTACAAAGTGTTAATCTGAGCTGCGGGCCTGTTTCGACAAGCACAGATTTAGGCCTACACATATTTGGTTTAATATTTGTCAATTTTAAGCGCAAATCTGGTTCGAGTTCAAGCATTGTTCTGTATTTGTTTTGGATCGCAAGCATTGCTGAAAAACCAGTTTCGCACATATATATGACATACTGAAGGGAATCACAAATTTAATGCTCGATCAGATATTAATCTATATTCAGCTCTTCGCTTCAGCCAGAAATCGCACATGTCTTTCAAGAATTTGTTCTTCAACCCACCATCACATGAAAGTTCAACAAACTGGTCTCTTTCCTCGACTGAAAAATCTGCCGGCAACACTATGTCCTCTTTAGGGTCTGCTCTGGCGTCTGGAGTGTCAGTCTCGGTAGATTCAGTGCTAACGGTTGCTTTGATAGGTTCTGGTTTTCTTTTAAGCGGTTGTTTTTTCAACCATTTATCCATTGTTGTTTTTAAAATAATAATGCTACTATGCAGTATCGTAGTTACTTGTATAATAATTATTTGTTGTGAGAAAATAAATTACGCGACTGTGACGTTTCAACATTAAAAATATAGGTCTATATCATAGACATAGAATAGCTGCATAGCTAATCAAAGAAAGATGGGGATTAACTTATAGAAAATTCAAACTTTTAAGAAAAGGAAACCCATGGTGGTCGTGGAATAGCTAATCCAAGAAAGATGGGCATAAACTCATAGAAAATTTAAAGAAAAAGAAGCGTATGGTGGACGTAAAATAGTGACTTCAATAATCAATAGCTAATCAAAGAAACATGAGAATAAACTCATACAAAATTTCCTTGTTTTTCCTTGTTTTTCGCGTACCCCTTAGCGACCCTTGGCGTACCCCTAGGGGTACGCGTACCACCGTTTGAGAACCCCTGGTCTAGCCTATAAATTCTTACCACGACTTGTAATTGTGATTACGACAATTTATATAGCATCGTTGGTAGCAAGCTACTTCTAGGATGCTTCACACAAACACACGCATACTGTCTACAGTCAGCGCAAAGGCTAATGCTCGGTGTTTTTACATGAGCACCTCTATCTATCTTCATCCACCAGTCTCTCCTTACATCCCTCCCCACATCCTGCAATCTTTGAGTATGGGTCTTTTGCTGAGCCATGATGCAAAACTCTCTTCAGCTCTTGTGCATTCCATGAAACCAACTACCAATGTTTCTTTGAAGCTGGAACTCTTTTTCTTCCTTTAAGAAATGCCTCACTATTTCTCAGCATCTTTCTAACATTTGGATATATATATATATATATCTAACTGCGTTTCATCTGTCAAACCAACAACAACACCTCAGGTTCACATTTCTGTGTGACTTAGGATGCACTAAAAGTTTCATAATAAATAAATAATAACACAATATTTCAGCATCAGCAGAATTTAATAATGGAGTGATGAACTTAGTAAATGTTCCAGAGTCTGAATATGCAATAACTCATTTGAATTTAAGGTTTCTTTAATTTTCTTCCAAATTTGGCATTTCCACCAAACATTAGGTAAAAAGTGTGGTTTAATTTCTCTGGTATATATACCAACTTCATAGCAAATTTTGTTGGTTAGGCAGTTTTCCTTTAGACCTAAATCAAAATGCATTTCTAATAAGAAAACATAATTGCAACTGATCTAAAACTCTTGAGAGCTTTAAGTTCTTTCTTGTATTGCTACTTTTACAGTGTCGTTTCACAGATATATTTGGATGGAGAAATCAAATCTGAAATATTCCACTGAAGAAAACAAATGCCTAAATGTAACAATAGTAACTGACCCGAGGACATGACTCATTGCACAGGATACCTGTCCACCCAGGTGTACAATCACATCCACTTTGTTGTTTGTTGTTTGTTACACCTGCTCATCATGTTCACCATTTGAACATGATGAGCAGGAGTAACTGCAGCCCTGGCCAAAGAAACCTGGAAGACATTCTGAAAAACACAGACCAGGATTAAACCCTGAAGATTCTATCAGAGTAATATTACAACTCCAACTATTTCACCTTCCAGTCTACTTATGGCTCATAATGGTTGCCCGGCTTCAACGTGCACTTCTGAACTTTGCAAGGAGGGCATTACCAAATTACAGTTGTACTGTATTGTATTGGTACCTGGTACCAGTCCGTTGTCACTGAACATATCTTTACTCTGGCCTAAGTTGACTAATGCAATTTTGCACATCATGGCTTCTCTCCTTCTGTTCTGTCACTCTGTATTACACATAAAATTGGAGAAAAATACAATTATTGTCCCAGATCAGTCTTCATTGACTTGCAGTCATCCATTAACCACGACTTTAATAACTGCAGAATTAAACTAGTGGTACATTCCAACACTCTCTTGATTAGAAGAAATCAGAAAACAGTCCAAACGACTGGTTATGCTTGACCAAGTTAAGAATGTTTTGTCAACTAAATCAGTTAAACCTGCCTTTCCAGATGATCTGCTGCTTGAACTCCTGTTTTTCAGGTACATCGTCATCTTCAGAAATTATGTGGATGGGAGATGCCTCATACTGCAGACGTGGAATGATAGGAATTGGATTTAAAGTAACTTCCCTATCATCATTATTATAAGCATCAAGCAACAGGCTGCCATCGGCTGAAAGAAGCAATACAAAACAGCAAAGTAGACAAAAAACTATTGGTATCTTAAATCCCATTGTTAGATTATTCAGAGTATTCAGTACTTAGTTTAAATATAATTTTCTCCAGTAGGTTCACCTGAAATGAGAAACTGAGTATACAGATCTAAAACATTTCCTAAACTATTAATTTAAAACTCCTCTTGTGAAATTCCTGATCTAATACGAGTTACTTAAGCATTTAATAAGCATTTTTTCCATCTTATACAGAGCACTGAAATATGGGTATCTAAGATATCTAAAAAGATGCAACTTAAGCTAAGTAACTCGTATTAGATCAGGAATTTCAAGAACAAATTAAGAAATCGAATACCAAGATAAATGCAGTGATGGGTGTCACGACTCTAGCGATCTATATTGCCAGAAGGCCCTTGTCGTGACAAATAACACTCGGTGCAAAGGAAAGGTTAATATTTATTATTAAAATGACAACTACAGAGATAGAATACTTAAAAGAAATCGTGAGGTACACTTGGCGAATTACAATCGAGCGACCCTATAGTTCTCAAACGTTCTCAGTCTGATGGTTCGTGCAGCAATGCTACTCAAAGCTTGTTCTCCCAGTTGCCGTCAGGTGTCGCTCCGTCAAAGTTCTCCGCCAGTGTCCTCCCGCGGCCAGCCTCAGTCGGCCTTATGTACAGTTCGCTTATCGCCTTAACGAGTGCCAACTGTCGTAATTGACAGACCGTCCTCCGTGGTCGGGCGTACGAGATTGACCGTGTCCAATCGATTAGCCACGGGCGCCATCTTGGGTCCACCTTCGCCGCTCGCCCTTGATGCCCCGGTGGGAACCGTTATCCGAAAGACGATGAATTAATGGCCTTTCGCCCGTTGACCGTTGGCGAACTCAGTGACCTCTGACGGTTGAACGGCGAGTTCCACAGGTCCGGCTTCTGTAGCGCCCAGTCTGCGTCAGATCACCATTGTCAGGAATGCTGGACCGTGACATTCCTCCCATCCCAAAGACGATGTCATGGGTTGCCGACTCTTGACATCGAAGTGTCTCCAGCGTCGTTCGTCCGGACCAGGATTCACAGAAATAAAACATATACACACAGGTTATAGACCTTATATACATTAATAGGGTCGGCTCCCCCGTCGCTGCTGGGTCCCCTTCTCGCCCCTCATTCAAATCAGGGACGAGAAGTCAGCTGCGACATTCCTATGTCCGTGTTGCTAACGGATGTCCAGAGTATGGTTCTCTAGAGCCAACTCCCAGCGTGCCCACTTCCAACAGGGCTTCCCTCGACTACACCTTCGTTGCTCTCCTAACCAGGTAATTACATCTGCCGCGCGAACATCACGTAATAGGCCCGGACACTCTATGTCAATGAACGTGGGCTTGTCGTCATCACTGTACCTTACTGTCTCATTCGTTTTATCTGCTCTGTCGTCACCCTCCATCCTTATGTCTTCGCCCTTTGGTGGCGACTCTACGTGTTCGCGGCGGCTGTCCTTCTCTTCCTCTTCTCGCCTTCTCTGGCGTTCCTTCTCTTCCTCTCCTCGCCTTCTCTGGCGCTCCTTCTCTTCCTGTTCTCGCCTTCTCTGGCGTTCCTTCTCTTTCTCTCTCTCCTCTTCCTCTTCTCGCCATCTCTGGCGTTCCTTCTCTTCCTCTTCTCGCCTTCTCTGGCGTTCCTTCTCTTCCTTTTCTCGCCTTCTCTGGCGTTCCTTCTCTTCCTCTTCTCGCCTTCTCTGCAGTTCCTTCTCCTCCACTTCTCGCCTTCTCTGGCGTTCCTTCTCTTCCTCTCTTGCCCTTCTCTCCTCTTCCTCTCGCCTTTTCTGGCGTTCCTTCTCTTCCTCTCTTGCCCTTCTCTCCTCTCTCTCCTCTTCTTCTCGCCTTCTCTGGAGTTCCTTCTCCTCCTCTTCTCGCCTTTTCTGGCGTTCCTTCTCTTCCTGTCTTGCCTTTCTCTCCTTCTCATACTTCCTCATTGCGACTTTTAACCTCAGCCTCTGCATATAGTCTTCCACTTCACTGTCTGACAACCACCCTGGCTCCTTACTCTGCCCTTCAGCCCATCTGGCCACCCATTCTTCTAGTAATTGCGAACGCTCCATAGCGGAGACGCTCTCCTCCTCCATCCCTTCCTTGAACAGGTAAGTTCTTAACCACTCGTCTAACCCCTTATCGCGCGCCTGCTTCTCAGGCGTTAAGTTATCCATGTTAGAAAGAATGTCGGACGGATCTAGTAAGTATGTAAGAAGGTGGGACAGTCCAGTAAGTATGCAAGTCGCCGATACAATGCACAACTGCAATTCAATCAATTCTCTATAGATGATGTCGGTAGGGAGCACTCGCCGCAGCCAACTCTCGGCCCGTGATTGCCACTCCCACGACTACCCAGATGAACCCAGCCAACAACGTAAGAGTCCTACCCTTTTCCTTGTCGTCTGCCGGTTCGCCTGTTCTCTGTTGAGTTGGCGTCTGTTGATCGCCTCCTCGTCTGTTCGATCCTCTCCGGGTTGCCTCGTCTGTTGAGTGCTTCCTCGTCCGTGGATCGTCTCGGTCTCTTCTCCGTCCTGCGAATTGCCCGTCCTCCGTCCGATCCCTCGGTTGACCGCCTGAGACATGTCCGTCCGATCCTTTGGTTGACTGTCTGCGATTCTTCCCTCCGATCCCTCGGTTGACCGCCTGAGACACGTCCGTCCGATCCTTTGGTTGACTGTCTGCGATTCTTCCGTCCGATCGCTCGGTTGACCGCCTGAGACACGTCCGTCCGATCCTTTGGTTGACTGTCTGCGATTCTTCCCTCCGATCCCTCGGTTGACCGCCTGAGACACGTCCGTCCGATCCTTTGGTTGACTGTCTGCGATTCTTCCCTCCGATCCCTCGGTTGACCGCCTGAGACACGTCCGTCCGATCCTTTGGTTGACTGTCTGCGATTCTTCCCTCCGATCCCTCGGTTGACCGCCTGCAATTCGCTCGTGCTCCAGTTGGTTCAGCTGGTCTGCTCGATCTCTGGTTGCGCGTCTCGGATGTTGACCATGTGGTTCTCGTATCTCTGCGTTGGTTCCTCCGTTCCTGCACCGCCTGATTACGGCTGCTGGTCACTGATGGTACCTGCAGCACTTAAACCTCAAATCCCACTTCTGACACCAGTAATGTCACGACTCTAGCGATCTATATTGCCAGAAGGCCCTTGTCGTGACAAATAACACTCGGTGCAAAGGAAAGGTTAATATTTATTATTAAAATGACAACTACAGAGATAGAATACTTAAAAGAAATCGTGAGGTACACTTGGCGAATTACAATCGAGCGACCCTATAGTTCTCAAACGTTCTCAGTCTGATGGTTCGTGCAGCAATGCTACTCAAAGCTTGTTCTCCCAGTTGCCGTCAGGTGTCGCTCCGTCAAAGTTCTCCGCCAGTGTCCTCCCGCGGCCAGCCTCAGTCGGCCTTATGTACAGTTCGCTTATCGCCTTAACGAGTGCCAACTGTCGTAATTGACAGACCGTCCTCCGTGGTCGGGCGTACGAGATTGACCGTGTCCAATCGATTAGCCACGGGCGCCATCTTGGGTCCACCTTCGCCGCTCGCCCTTGATGCCCCGGTGGGAACCGTTATCCGAAAGACGATGAATTAATGGCCTTTCGCCCGTTGACCGTTGGCGAACTGAGTGACCTCTGACGGTTGAACGGCGAGTTCCACAGGTCCGGCTTCTGTAGCGCCCTGTCTGCGTCAGATCACCATTGTCAGGAATGCTGGACCGTGACAATGGGCACTAAACTATTTTTTCTTAGTTAAACTAAAACTATTTTCCAACTAAAATAAAATAGTTTAACTATAAGTTGGCAACTGATTTTGGAAATTAGTTAACTAAACTAAAAAAGTAGTTAAACTTTTTCCAACTTTTTACGACAAACATTTTCACAATAACAGAGGTTTAGTGAACTGTAATAATGCAGAGCGTCAATAACAATTGCAACTTCAAACTACGCAATGTGTACTGTTCTAGCATACAGTTACAGGTGTACTGCAAGTAGTGTATGAATTTGAAAACACAGGCTGCTGATGCTAAAACCATGCAGTGTTAAAATGTGTTCTGTTAACAGTGTTCAAAATTCATTGTGGAAAAATAGTTGCATATTGCTGATTTTTTTAGTTAAACTTTTTAGTAAGCAACTAATTTTTTTTAGCTAAACAGACTATGGTTTTAACTAAACTATTTTATTTTAGTTAAACTTCATCCTTAACTAAATTTTTTTAGTTAAACTAAAAGTTAGCAACTTTTTAGTTAACTATTGCCCATCACTGGATAAATGTAAATGTAAATGTACGCGATTTTTTATAGCGACCGTATATGGCCTCAACCCTGCTCATTTTTCAATGAATTGATCGGGTGAGATCCTTCACCACCGCTGCCCGTTTGAATGGGTGCCACGCCATGTAAGGTCCCCGTGTTGGGACCGTGCTAGCCCGAGATTTAAATCTCTGAAGCAAATAAAGAAATAATCACAAGTTTATGCAAGAAAACTCAGTGATGAAAATTGTAAAGACAACAAAACTGAAGAAGCTATGACTCCACTGTAGGAGTCGCGTAAAGATTTTTTGAATAAGTACAAGTTAGGCAGTGTACGAGCAGGCCCGGCCCTAGGGTGTGCGGGGCCCAAGGCAGCAAAGCGATGAGCGGGGCCCCAAGCAAAAATGGCATTGCGGAGTTGATTTCTTTCCAATACGGTAGTGGCAATAGGGCTACCATATGTATTAAAATAAAAAAAAATCGAAATGAAATGGATTAATGAAGACAAAATGCAAATCAGGCTCTTAATACTAGCATTTTACTATGAAGGCAATAATTGTGTCTTATTTAATTATTTGAATATCTAACAACTGAAAAATGATGTTAATAATTAAAACGTTTTGCCATCCTTCTAGCTGAAAATTTGTTAATCACTATCTGTAAATCCCATCGGACCTAAACACCTCTCGTACCCAAATTTTGCATTACCAACGGCCACTGTACAGTATTCTCATTTCAACACCATTCCTTCTGCTTCATTCGCCGTCATCATTCGCCGTCCCATATTTCATCCTTCTGCCATAAACTCCCGACAAATCTTGCTCACTCTTCTGCTTTCCAGTGATATCAAAACATATCCTGGTCCCAGCAAACATTCTTCACTTCATAAATCCACGTCTCCCAGCAAGAAATTTCTACTTTATTCTTTAAATATTCGGTCTTTCCTAAACCCAAAAAACTCCATCGCCCTAAATGATCTTGTCACCTGTTGCCGTCCTCCTGATCTCATTGCTCTTCAAGAAACATGGATATCTACTTCGTCTTCTGGCCCTCATCTCTCTGAATGCACTCCTCATGGTTACTCCCTGCAAAGCTTTCCCCGCATCACCTCCTCCTCAAAATCTGCAAAAGTTTATGGGGGCGGCACTGCCTTCTTGGTTCGTGAACCAGCTGTCGTCCTAAATTCCTCTCGCCATACATTCCGCTCTATCGAATGCTCCTCCACTACTCTTCGACTTGCTTCCGACCTGCTCACAGTTTTCAATATTTATCGCCCTCCTACCTCGTCCGCCTACTCCTTCAAACCCTCTATCTTCCTTGATGAATTTGGCTCTCTCCTCTCTCTTGCTGCCGCCACTCCAAACGAGTTCTTACTAACCGGTGATTTCAACATTCATGTTGACAATCCATCTGACCCTCTTACCTCAGACTTCCTTAACCTACTGTCCTCAGTCAATCTCACCCAACATGTTTACTTCCCGACCCATGTCAAAAATCACACCCTTGATCTCATCACCTCCGACGCTTCCCTCTTATCTCCCAAACTATCACACTCAGTTCTGAACATTACCGATCATTACCTCATCATGGCTGACCTTGACATCAAGCCTTTTGCTCGGCCTCCTCCCTCGACTCATTCTTTCCGTCTCACCGGATCCATAGACCGTCAGGCATTCATCCAAGATATTCTTGATTCACAATTGGTTCTAAATCCTCCCTCTTCCCTTGATGACCTGCTCTCTTGTTACAATTCCACACTTTCCAACCTCCTTGACATTCATGCGCCACTCATCACCAAACCCAGTTCACACGCCACAACCCTTGGTTTACTTCTTACCTCCAGGCCTTTAATTTGGCCAAATCTACTGCACATAGCCGTGTCCGCAGTTAGTCCTTATGCCTTTCTCCATGCATTGTGCAACTCCAATTGAAAATTCCTCTGTTTCATTTCCTTGATGACAAACTGTATTGTTCACTTAGTCAAGGCTGCCGACGTATTTCCATAATTAATGTAACGATATTTCTTGACGACAGGTACTGCAGTGCAGAATGTCAAGAACTCGACTGGGCGTTTCACAGGATGTTCTGTCAACAACAGACATCACTGGAAGAAGAAATGATTGACAGATGACATTTCAGTCGCATTTCCTGTAGCCCACGACCTGATGACTTGAAAGAGAAGTTGTAGCAGTATCACGTTCAGAAAGAAACCACTTGAGTCTGGTTTCCAGAATGCTGCCGTTCCATGTGGATTTTTCTACCTTATATGTAATTGCTACAATAGGCCTAGACAGTGGTCTTAAATGTTGACATTAATATGTGAATAAGCTGGTGCCCTGCGCTGGGTTTCTAGTGGTGCTTTAGAAATTTGGAGTTTGTGATTATCAAATCTGGATGGGAATTCGTTGATTAGGCCTCTCTCATTGCTTGCTCGCATGGAGCCGATATTCTCACGTGGGACCCGTACGAGTCCCGTCTCATGCCCACGAAAATGCTGGCAGGGCTAGACACATGCTGTGGAGCCTGCAACGAGCGATTTTCGAGTAATTTGAGCGTCGATTGCTCACTGACGAGCGTCGAGTGCTCACTGACGAGCCTTTTATTCTTAAACTCAGAAGGCCTATTAAACTGTTCGTAATCATAAACTCAAGTTTCAAAAGCACTACTCTAAAGCTAAGCGCTTATTCACTAGCACTGCGGTCGGAGTCTGGTTGCCAGAGAGGAGAAGAGGTAGATTAGCTGCTGCAGCAGTTTTCGTTGATGAAAAAGCTTGGAAGGAGGGGGAACAGATAGCTGTGTGTTAGCCTGCTACTGCCGTCTCATCTATAGTTGTCTATTTTTTGCTAACTGAAGAATGTTCTGTCCTTAGTGACATTTAATGTCATTTAGGCAAATGTAGGAAGCACCTCTGATTTTGTTTTTGAAGTAGCGCTATATAAATTGCATTTTTATAAACATTTATGGTACCGAAAGCTTCAGGAAGAAATTAAAGACTTATTTGTTCACGTCATCTGACTACCGATCTGCTACTAGCACACATATGGTGTATTTAGTTATATTAACTTGTGTTTTAGAAATCTTCATATAATAATAAAATAATGAGGCAGAGCACCTTTGAATAGTTTCTCTCGAAATGCACCATGCACCGGATTACAGTTACATTCTGGAGATGTTTGAAGTTTGAACACTGTATATTAGGGTGTAGATAATGCTCAAACTAATATCACAAGCAAAACACTGCAGAATGCCTCGAAGTGAACCATACACCTGGATTTGCGAAGTAAAGCAAAATGTTCATACGATATACATGTAGTCGCACTTTCAAACCAGCCAGCATCTTACCTATCTGCATGTACACGTATACGCACACACTTTAGATTACACCCCACTAAGGCCTTGTGTGTATTCGAATATTCAAGTACTGCCTTTCAGAAAGCACTCATAAGGCACTGAAACTACTTCTAACTGATCGAAAGACACGCACTGTGCAAGTTGAGAATGTTTGCACAGATATTCATTAATTCATTCTGATAATTTATATAGGGGTCATCCATAAAGGACGTCCGCAAAGAGGGAGGGGTCATCGAAATGCGGACAAATGCAGACGAGGGGGAGGGAGGGTCATGACCAGTGCGGACGTCCGCATCAAAACTTTTAAATTTGATAGTTTTTTAAACACCACCTTGTTTCAGCCTTACCTGAAGGACAAAAAGGTCAGTGAAGTGATTGCCTAAAACTTCATGCATGGTATAACTTTTACTGCGACTTTAAAAAGGCTTTTATTACTGCACATCCTGCGATACGAAACCTGAACTGTCACTTAAATGTGCACAGGAACTGTGGAATAATTGTAAAAAAATGACGACGACATTAAAAATTAGGCGTGCGGACATCCGCAAAGGGGAGGGAGGGAGGGAGGGTAAGGTCAAATGCGGACAAGGGGGGAGGGAGGGGTCCAAAGTGGGTCATATTTTGCGGACGTCCTTTATGGACCACCCCATAGCGACCCTTCAAGATACCTACTCAGGAGCTCTCCCAGCCAAAGAAAAAACTCAAGTGATTTATGAAATGCAGGTAAACTTCTCAGAGGTAGTAGCCGCAGTAACCACGAGGAGCCCATTCCAAGCGCAGCACTTAAAATAACGTCTTCTGAACTCTGTGACAGCACTGTACTGAAATACGCATGCTCCAATCTCTCACAACTAACAGAATCAACTAACAACAAAGAGGACAATGCATTGCTGTCACAGCACTAGGAGCATTCGTGTTATTCAAGTTTGTCGTGTTTTTCATTACTTGCTTGTGTACACTCATGTCATGTCTAATTCACTGGATAATTTTGTAGAATCTTAATCGTTAGCAGCAATTACACTAAGTTTGTTCACGGCCTCCAATTACGTCATTAGCCATTATGACGTCACGTTCGATTTTCGTGTCTTCATTATCGTGTTCGGCCAATTAGTAGTCTTAGCCAATTATCATTTCACCAATAAGATTGAACAGAGACTGTCATTATTAAGATAAATAAGAGAGTAAATTTTTCAGCCAGCGGGTTTTAACAAGATCTTTTTATCTTTCAATCATATTTATTTCTTTCTAATGTTAATCTGTTTACACTTATCACACTTATCAAAAAACACATTTCTTGTCCATTTTTTGGGTGACGGGAGTGGAAGGCAGCAAATACCACTGGCAAATGTCGGTTATTGATCAGTGGCACAGAATAGATAAAGCATTATCTATTCTTTGTCTGTGGGCAGATCATATTAATGCATGAGTAATTGGAGGAGGTTTGGGAAAATACAGATAGGGTTGCCACTATTCGCGCCGTGAACTTCTATATACATAGGAGTCTATGACAAGGTTCCCTCGAAACCCCAACAGTAAGGTTCGTTGGAACTATAGTTGGTTTGGACTTACATTCACTTGCGCTTGTCCGCATACCAATAAAATAGCGATAGTTCATGTTTATCCCTTCTTGTAGATTAACGCTTTTTTATTTTTTATTTTATCATTAAAATTTTGTGCCGTGCACGAAATCTATATTACATTTCTGCCTTGTAATTCCTGTCTTAGGTTAACAAACAAAAAACAGAAAATGTTAAAATATGAACAGACTGGAACTAGCGGTTTCACTTCACCCCTATAAGGCACTATAGAAGCTATCATGGCTTTTAAGCTATGATATAAAAATGACGACATTTCTATGTCGTATCTATGCTTGCTAGCCAGTCGAGCCGCTTTGGATTCAGCCCACCGTTATAGAACTTCCCTTTTGTGGGGACAATCGTAAAATACTCCGGCGCCACACACTCCATCCCTTAGCCGCGGCAGGCCGAACGCCGTCGCTGAACACACTCTTGGCTTTCCACGGCACGCCTCCCGCTCAAACTCCGGTCGACCAACATTCCGGTTTGACTTCACCTATGACCCCATTTTGTATAAGAGAGGCACCGAGCCGTGGCGTGCGCATTAGGGTGGGGCAAATAGGCCTAGCGGTTGCCTCAACCAGACAATGATAAACAGAAGCTCCCTCATCTACTGGTTAATGAAATAATTAATTTTCATATTTATATCATATCTAGGGGTCGCAACTTTAAAAGATGTGTGACGTAATATATTTCATTAGAAATAAATAACAAATTCATTAATCTTATTACAATCGGGTCATAGAAACTAATTAATTGCTACTATAATATATTACACAATCACTTTAATGCACAAATTACACACTACACAGTACACTACGATATTGTATTGTATTGTATTGTATTTCAAAACTTATAAGTGCCTCTACCAAGAGCCCACCAAGCAGAGGCGCTCCCAGTGCTCCATCGAGAATAAAGGCAAGTTTAAAGACAACTAAAAGCTGTGGCAGGACCAACTAAGTCATATAAGTACCTTTAGTTGGATGCGGGCAGTAAGAGGAATCCAATGAAGATGTTCAAATATGAATGTGGAAATATGGGAGAATCGTGGGAGACGGGCGGTTAGTCTGGCAGCCGCTTTAAGAACAGATTGTCACATTACCGGTAAGTACCGAGGTGCCGCTCATAACGCCTGCAACCTTAAACTTCGAATATATGCCGATAAGTGCAAGGTACCAGTGGTCTTCCACAATCTACGAGGCTATGACAGTCATCTCATCATGCAAGCGATAGGTAGCTGTGAGGCCGCACAGGATGAGGAAACTGAAATTAACTGCATCCCAAACAATATGGAGAAATACATGACATTTAACATTGGACAACTACAGTTCATTGATAGTCTCCAGTTTCTAAACAGCTCGTTGGATAAATTATCAGGAAATCTGTCGCTAGAGGATCTGAAAATCACAACGGCATATATAAAGGAAAATTTCCTTCACAATGATAGGACAAAACTAGATCTTTTGAGGCGAAAGGGCGTATATTGTTACGAGCACATTGACGATTACAACCGCTTCGAAGAAGATCGACTTCCACCCAAAGAAGCGTTCTACAGCAGGCTGTCCCGAGAGAACATCTCTGATGCGGATTATGAACACGCTCAAAGAGTATGGGATGAATTTGAATGTAAGACTCTGGGCGACTATCACGACTTGTACCTCCGAACGGATGTACTTCTACTAGCCGATGTATTCGAGACCTTCAGATCCACTTCGATGAAGCACTACAGTCTGGGCCCGGCTAACTACTTCAGCCTACCAGGAATGACCTGGGACGCTTTGTTGAAAAAGACGAAAATCGAGTTCGAACTTCTCACCGATGTAGATATGCACTTGTTCGTAGAGAAAGGCCTCAGAGGTGGAATCTCGATGGTATCCAAGCGCTTCGCAAAGGCCAACAACCCACTATGTCCAGATCATGATACCACGAAGCCAGAAAACTGGATCATGTACCTCGACGCGAATAATCTTTACGGCTGGGCGATGCAACAGCCACTGCCAGTTGGAGGATTCAGCTGGGAGAGTCCAACTCTCGACGAAGTGTTGGAAACTCCAGACGACGCGCCTGAAGGCTTCCTGCTCGAAGTCGATCTCGAGTACCCGGAGCAAATTCACAATGCACATAGCGACTATCCCATAGCACCGGAGACCCTGACAGTCCAGGAGGAGTGGTTGAGTGACTATCAGAATGTGCTTATGAACGAGTTGGGAAGCCAGTTCACAAAGCATGTGAAGTTAGTACCAAGCCTACGACCTAAGGAGCGGTATGTGGTCCATTATAGAAATCTTAAACTATACCACTCGTTGGGCCTGCGAGTTGCTAAAATTCATCGTGCTATTAAGTTTAGACAGGAGGCGTGGATAGCTCCATACATCGAGATGAACACGAAATTGAGAGCGAAGGCAACGTCAGAATTTGAAAAAGATTTCTTCAAGCTGGCTAATAATGCAGTTTATGGAAAAACCATGGAAAATCTTAGAAAAAGAATCAGAGTTGACCTAGTACCGACCTCAAAAGTTGACAAACTTCGTAAACTAATTGCCGACCCGGTCTACATATCACGGAAAATCTTCAACGACCAACTCGCCGCGATTCACAGTTTGAAGAACAAGCTCAACTTAAACAGACCTGTATATGTTGGTCAGGCTGTCCTGGACCTCAGCAAGCATCTCATGTACGACTTCTGGTACAACGATGTGAAAAACGAGTACGGAGAAAAAGCCCAGTTGCTATATATAGACACTGACAGCCTGTTATTTCAGGTGGAAACTCCGAACGCCTATGCCGATATGTGGAATAAAAAACACCTATACGACCTCTCAGAGTTTTCAAGAGACAGCCCCTACTACGACGTCGAGAACAAGAAAGTCGTGGGAAAGTTCAAAGATGAATGTAACGGAGTTGCCATAACCCAATTCGTGGGACTGCGTCCGAAGATGTACTCGATCTTAAAATCGGGCGGTTCAGAGATGTGGAAAGCAAAGGATGTTCAGAGAGCAGTTGTGAAGAAGGATCTGCACCACGAGCTATACAAGGAATGCCTGTTCGAACGAGAAGAGATGCGGCACACACAAGTCGTGATTCGAAGCCACGACCACCAGATCGGAGTGTACGAGCAGAATAAGATCAGCCTCTCTCCATTAGACACAAAAAAGTGGATCGAGGCCGATGGGATAACAACGCTGGCATACGGGCACTACAAACTCGTCAACGGTTGAGTATTCTGTCGGGAGGTAATTCAGTGCCCATAGGAACTAAAAGCAGCTCCTCACGTACAAACCCGCGGGCAGGTCCATCAACCAGATGGTACAACGCCGGCTGACCGGCTTGCCAAACAATATTCGAAATAGCGTGGATGGTGAGCGACCAGTTAGGGTCGGTAGCGCGTTTGCTTCCACCCTCAAGCTCGCCGGGAGCGTACAAATATCGAACGAGAACGTCATGTCCGAGAATTGGCTCATCCAGGCCCCACAAACGAGTTTTCATTTGTGAATGAGAGGGCTTCTGTGTCACTTTAGCAGCTTTCATCGCTTCAACCGGCTTCAAGTCGAGCAAACGCGTCGGCTCATTGTTTAGTGCAGCTACAACTTCAGGCAATCGTCGAACCCATTCCACTGACCGTTCGGATGACCCCCTTGCAGCCAGGAGCAACTCCTGGGCGTATTGAGCACCGAAGAGTCGCTCAGCCAGAGTCCGGTTAAAGCGTTCAACGATGCCCTGTTGACGATGATTCCCAGCCTGTCCGCGTCTTACAAGAACATCGTGTTTCGCCATCAACGGTGTAAAAGCACCCATAAATTCCCGTCCAGGGTCGACCTGAAGGAGTCGAGGCCAAGTTAGTGGGCCCCTCTTATAGATCCGGCTTAAAGCGGCGGCGACTTCAGTCGCACTTTTATCAATCAACGGTTCAGCTTGTTTGTATCTTGAAGAAATATCAACCACCGTGAGAGCGTATTTAAAAATCTTGCGGCCTACCTTATCGTGAGGTAAAAACAAGAGATCGGCTTGGTGTACGGCGTTTGGGCGTTTCTCCTCGAATTTCGGACGCGGTATGTAGCGGGGAACTGGTAAATAAATTTGCCAAACAGCTTGCTTTTTTAGCCAATCGCGAGCTTCCGCTTCTGAAACTTTGGCGGCTAAGGCTAGTTTTTTCACCGCCGCCTTTCCACGCCAGTAACCTCTAGGCTGTAATAAATAGTTGATAGGTGCTTAGACATTTCACTAAAAACTATATATTTCAAACAGGTAAACACATACACAAATTAAAAAATTCATTTACGTTTACGTCGCCTTCCAACACCCATCCCCAGCCTCGACTTCGCTGACATAATGGCCGATACAAGCCGGGCGTCCTTCTTTTCATAATCTGGAGCTTCATCGGAAAGTGCGATCTTAGACGCGGCTGCAGCGAGAATATCATCTGCGTGATTACGCCCTCGAGTGTCTTTATGAACTGCGTAAGCCACATCATGGTGGAGGCACGCACGGTCGAGCTGATTAATACCGCGATAGTGCTGTGACAGCCGTTTATCGAGTTTTGTGAATGGCCCACAGTAAGAGTATTTTCCTGTATTCTGAAAAGAACCTCCCGGATTATCTTCTGAAGGCATACCGGATGGAAGGCTCATATGCATTTCTGGTAGAGGTAGAGCGTTTAGGGCGCTATTCAGCAACGAGCCTCCGCGAGACTCATGAGTTTCGCGCTCACGTGACTTATGCTCACGAGACTTATGCTTCCGCACTTTAGAAGGCAAAATCTGGCTCTTCTTTGCACCACAGACAACACATGTGCCCTTCTTGGCTGGTCGCCCGTTTTTTTTAACTCTGTGATTGTTTCATTTGAAGACTCAGTGTGTGTCTTACATCGTAGGCAATACATTGTTTTCGTTGAATATGATTAAAAACTTGTTGTCTTTATATGGAAATAACAAATTTTGACCTCGAAGCTGACGATGGAAAAAAACACCACCATTGGTTATTACCATCTAGCATACGATGTATAATCTGTGGGCCTAGCGGATGTGGGAAAACAAACTTACTGCTTAACCTTCTGTTGAATAAGGGGTACCTACGTTATGACAGGCTGTACCTATACTCGAAATCTCTGGGACAGGAAAATATCAGTTTCTCCGAGACTGGGCCATAGAACTCGAAAAATTTGCTGGGAAAGAAATTGCGAGTTTTCACTCTTGTTCAGATGACATAGTAGCAGTGGAATCTCTTGATAAAAACGTCAGGAGCCTTTTAATCTTCGACGACGTGATGTTACAAAAACAGGGTCCCATCGAAAGATACTTTTGTATGGGGAGACATGGCGGAGCAAGCTGCATATATCTAACACAAAACTACTTTCACATTTCTAAACAAGCCATCCGCGACAATGCTAATCTTATTGTCCTATTCAACCAAGACAGTAAGAATCTGCGAGCCATTCACGACACGTTCGTGGCAGGTGACATGAATTTTGATGAATTTCGTAATTTCTTTAGTCAGTGTGTAGCAGAACCATATGGCTTTGCAGTCATAGATCTGACGTCCAAAGTTTATGATGGTAAGTATCGAAGCGGGTTCGATCGCTTCTATAGACCTATGGCCAATTAAAAGGCGCAATATAAATGCTACATTGCTAGATACAACTACCCTTAACTTCTTGCTTTTTGCTTGAAATCTTGCCTACGACTAAAAAAAATAAGACCCCTAGCTTTTTTTGCTTTTTAAACAATCAATGAGAAAAAAAGGCGCTATACGAACCCTCCATTGTTAAAAAAATTAGCTCTTGCTTTTCGCTTAAAACCCAACATTCATTTTCCCCATGACTAATAAAACACCTGTATCTTTTGCTTTTCGCTAAAATCTTCCCAACGGCTTACAATGAAGGCGCTATGTAAATGTCTTTAGCCATTTTAGATAATAGTTTTAAAATGTATCTATTATTTTTGATGTAGGTTATTAGCCTGGTAATATTTAATTTTGTTTAAATTTACACTCCTTTTTCAATTATTATTACTTCTGTGTTTTTATATTTTTCTATACTTGTTCATCGATCGGTTCGCTTTTGGTTTTTCAACAAAAAATTAATAATAATGGTAGTTGCACAGTATAAGTAATTATTTATAGACCTTTTCGGCCGCGTCATTTGACCTAGTTTTCTTGAACCAGGTCGCGCATGCGTAAGTTGTGTAGGGCAAAAGCGGTTAGTTCGTGTGGCAAACCAATGATTCATTCACCGTGAAATTCTCTTTTTTTAAATGAGTTCCTATTACTTATCTTTGCATAAGGGAGCAAGAGATCGTTACTTATTCAAGTTAAGTAGTATCGGGTTCCAAGTGAACATTGACGACCCACAGGCCTATATATATATAGGCTATTGATGATGCATCGAAGTGGATAAACGACGTTACCCAGTGGGAGCTATTTACGCATAGTTGGTGTGGTAGAACTCAAAATAAGGATCTGCCCTAGATTTCCAGTAAACATTTGGGAAATTATTCAATTCCAGTTATGCGACGTTGTCAGAAACAGAATAGAAATATGTATGCAAAAACACACGCCAAGTGAAAGTAGAGCTTACTGCTCTGGAAGGGGCAACACGATTGCAATGTGAGAGTGGCCTGTGGCATGAATATCAGAAAGGCCGTTTTACTTTGTCACTGTTTCACGATAACATGCCTGCAAATATGCAAAATTCTGCAAAATCCACAAAAAGCCTTCTGCAAAAGATACTGCTTTGCAATTTGCCATTTTAAAATATTGCTATGAGGTATGGTCTTGAAAGCATGAATGCAGCAGCTCAGCAATATTTGGAAAAGTGTTCTGCTTTACATGTGAATCTCAAAGTTGAGACCTGTGGAATTTCAATTAATCCTAGATATCCATATCTTGTTGCACTTCTGATCGGCATGGCACATGTGACTGTCAAGGGATGTAGATTCTGGAAATAAAAAGTTCCTTCAAATACAGATCAGTATTACCATGTCAATTAAGGATAGCACTTCCTTTCTTAATAAGCATAGCCAACAGCTATTACTTTGGAACTCTTCTCTTAAAATGAAACATGGTCACTACACACAAGTGCAGGGTCAGTTAGCAAATAGGCTCGAAGTGGGAAACAATAGGTGCCGGTATGGATATAAGAACCATTCCTCTGCCCGATACCGATATGTCTTTGGGCCATACCGGCATGGATCTTTCGCCTGGAGAAGTTCCGGTATGCTTTCAGCCGGCTAGGAGAGGTGCCGGTATGGCATACCGTTTCATACCGTTCCACTTCGAGCACTGGTTAGCAATCTCAGAACTTGATTTGCTGACTTTTTGTGTTATACATGTGCATCAGCTGGTCTGCACATGGAACAGATCTATCTCTATCACAATGAGATTTTCTGCAAAATATGCTGGCCACATTAGAATTATTTTACACAAAATGTGTACTGCCAGAATTTTAACACATCAACAAAGTATATAAAAATTATGGAAAGAGCAAAGGCAGCACATCAACTGCTACCGCTGCCTAACCAACAGTAAATTCCAAACTGGTTGACAGCACTGTGCACTGCTGAACTAATGGTACCAACTTGTGCACCTAAGGGAAATGGATCTTCCAACATGTAGGGTAAACAGTTGATTACACTGGTATGCTGGTAATTTTCAAAGTGCTGTCATATGCAAACCAAAGCTAAAGGAACTATGTCAAGACCAGAATGACTACTTCTCTTTTACACTATGTAGTGACTATGATGCTGTTTAGTGCATGCAGTTATTTTTTTTTAATTAAAAAAAAATTGTTTCAAGATATGTCCATTCTTAGTGTGCAAAAGTGTTCAAAATTTTAAGCATCACAGTATGGAATGATTCATGTTCACAACGGCTGCAGCTATTGTTACAAATTTATCTATAGTGTTACAGTGCTTTCACTGCTTTGACCTTAATTTCTTCTTTACCAGATTTATTGGCAGTGTGTCACTCAGTATTTTAAACTCTAATTTGCCCAATTACTCATTAAATATGAATTCGAGCACGCAACATCTGTCTTGACATTTCCACCTCTGCAACTCTGTTTTTTACCTTTTGTGAATGCTGGCACTTGTATAAGATTAATGCCATACTTTGCAGTTATCCTTCATAGAAACCCTGGCTGCTAATACAATATCACCTGGATAGAGCTTAGTTGACCCTGGAATCGAGTACTATATGGCACGATCACTTGCACCGTTGCACGACCACCCCAGCAAGGCGATTATGTAGGTACAACTGCCAGATGGACTTATAGGCCCCCTACCAATCGGGCACTTGACAGTACTGTTGTGACGCTTGTAGTTGGAAAATGTGTACGCTTTTGTCATTAATGAGCCTTTGTATGCAGAATTCGGTAAAGTCAATGATGCAACAGACACGTTGAAAAACTTCGTTTTGGAAAACAGGAGGCAGTTCCAAATGATCTGTTGTGGGTCACATAATCATTCCACACTATTTGGTGTACGCCTCAATGCACAGATATTAATGGAAATATTGAAGTAACTGGTGTCAGACTTATGTGAAAGCGATAATTATAGGCCTATGTCAAGTCTTCCATCCCTGGGTTTTGACGCAAATGTAAAATGTAAATGTAGGCCTACACGTTTTCATACAGTGACGATATCGCCTCGACCCTGCTCATTATCCAATGCATTAATCGGGCGCGATCCTTCACCGCCGACGTGTTTTATCAACGTTGAAAACAATTGATCCGGAGGGCTCCGTCTGGTAAAATTCTGTTTGATTTCGTTTTCTGTGCATTTTAAAAAATAATTGAAATGTGTAATTTGGCAAGCCGGTATAATATTTTGTCTGGGCACTAACGCGAAATGGACTGAACAACAACTACAGCGGCTTTTGCCCATCAGTAGGGCCTGTGTAGAAGGCAATGTTTTGCCCTACACGAAAATGGCGCGTTGGCCGTGATGCATCACGGGACAGCTTTTACCATGGTAATCGTTCGCGCCTGAAAAGGTCTATACTGTGGTGATGTTTTTAACAAGTTGTATAGGCCTATGTTGCATTTTCTCTGACCGCATGTTGCCTTTATCAGACAAGCCTATGGCTAATGGGAATGGCGCTATATAAATGTCAAATGGCAGCTATGAGTGATGTCTTTAACAAGTTTCAAACATAGGCCTATTTTGCATTTTCTTTGACCGCATTTAAAAAAACAATTCATATGGCTAATGGGAATGGCGCTATATAAATGTCAAATGGCAGTTTCACAGTATAAGCAAAGATCTTAGAGTCGTAGACTAGTCTACGACTCTAAGATCTTTGGTATAAGTAATTATTTATACTGTGGTGATGTCGCTGAATAAACTAATTAACAATGACAGCTTCTAATATAAAGGCGCTAACGCGGTGAGAAAGATTCCGTTGAACGGTGCAAAGTTCATGGCCGAATACAGCCTAGGCTTACTTGCATATGTGGCTGTTCCGGAACTTTTTCAAACACAAACTGGACAATTGGATGGAAGGCTATAGGCACTAAAAGCTTACATAGCTTAAACTAGCCTATTAACTGTAACTGTAACTGTACTGTGAGATTTATATAGAGGTCTATCTGATTCCGTAACATGGATTTGAATGCAATAGAATGTGAACTTGAATATGTGGCTGGTATTTTATTTAACGGCGTTGACATCAAAGATGATTGTGTCTGCCGTTGTGATGTACAATTTATATAAAGGCCTATCCCATTCTGTGGCATGGATCGAAGGAAGGATTTCTACATGTAGGCCTACCTTTGAAGAAGAATTATATTAGTTTCACGCGGTAATTTAGTAATGTAAACTTCGGCTTTTTCCAACCACAACCAATTTAACAACGCTTTAACCTAGGCCTATTCATAAACTTCGTGGCAAAAACACATTAAATTGGTCCACTTTAAAGACGGAATATTTGTGGAGGAGTAAAAGTACTAAAAGTGTCTAGATTTCTAACAGATTTCTAAGTTTCTTTCTTTCATATAAAAGCATCAATCATGTTGAAGTTATGAAAGAACAGCTAATTTTTTGTTCCGCGAATGAATTTCATTCGCGTCAGCGTGTGTGTTTTCGTTTTTTTTATTCGCAGCTGGCGCTGGCGCTGACGCGAATGAATTTCATTCTCGTCCGCTCTGGCCAAATCTTGTCCGAGTAGATAATTTCCGTCAATGAACTATTTTTTCGTCAATGAAAAACATTTTTGTCAATAACAACGTGGTTGACGGAAGTGGAAGGTTAACGAGGCTCTACACTTGGATTGGTCAGAACTAGGCTACAGACGTGGATTGGCCAGAACTAGGCTACAGACGGAATTGGCCAGAAGAACTATGCTACTGCTGATGGAGAAGGCGTCTAAATTTAGAACTAAAAAAAAACCCATTGTGAAAGTGGAAAAATTAAACTACGCCGATTTAACATAAAACATTTTTCCTAAGCGTTTTAAAAACCAACTGTGTTTTCTTTACCGATTGTGAAGTCAGCCAGATTTTTTGTCTGACTTCGTAATCGAAATTGAAGGAGAAATCGGCTTTGTTTGCAATTGCGTAGATACTAAAAATAGCCAATGTTGTGCAACCCAGCGAAGGCCTCGTTTTTGTGGCAGATTCTGGGGAACAAACAGAAGGATATTTTTAAAAATAAAAGGCTCTCTTCATTAAAATCTGACAATTACTTAACGAAACATCGTTTCTTACATATAAAACGAGATGCAAACGATATATACCACTACTATATTATGAAATGCTATGAAAGACGGACGAAGGACTGGGTTTGTTTGCAAGTCTGTAGAGGGTTAGGGTTAGGGTTAGTCAATGTTATAACAGCGAACGCAAGACTGCGTTTTTATACCAGATTCTGAATATAAAAACAGAAGGATATATTTTTTTTCAACTTAAGATCTCTTCATTTAAAAAAAACAATTACTTAAAGAAACGATGTAGGTAACATATAAACCATATTATAGTCGATATACAACCACGATGTGGACCAAAGTTTCGTCTAAGCAGCAGCGGGACGCGTTAACTCAAGATTATTTAGCTCGGAGAAGTCGGCTGAGGCAGCGTTTTGTGGACGAGAAATTAAGTGATTCAAATCTTCTTTATGATACGACAAAGCTTTTTAAACCCATCGCCACAGCCACGGCTGAATCACAAAAAGAAACTTCTAAGGATCTGCAGAAAGTCACCAGCGCTTTACAACATTTGCCGGCGCAAATTGCAGAGTCAACTAATTTTAACCCGATATCAGCATTGTTCGGTGATTCCGCAGAAACAGCCGTTTCTGCAGCGCTTCCAGCGATTGCGGCACAACCCTCCCAGGAAGCATTGCTCGTCCACCCAAACAGACATCTCAACGTCGACGCAATCAGGCGTCACGGTTTTACACCACCACGCGAACTTGAGCTTCGCGACACGGTAGCTGTTAAACAGATTATTGACGCCGTGAACCAGTACAACAGAAACACACTGGGCAAAGAGAAAATGAAAGCTACTAAGCGTTCAGATGAAGAAAAGGTCGCTTCGCTGACTTTAGATATAAATGCCTTAAAAGATTACAGAGAGAGAATTCGTGTTCTTGTGAAAGGTCATAATCTCACTAAGCAGGGGAAAGGTTTTGTTGTCCCAGCCATTCCTCTGAAATTACAAGGTAACGCCTTGGGTCAGCTGTTCGTTGACCCCATTGCGCTGTCTGCTGGTAGACTGAGAGTGTTTAAAGGTGGGAACCTCGTTCTCGAATCTCCGGTCGATGAGTCGCTGTTCAGCCTGTTAACAAAACGATTCGTTAAGACAAAGATGTACTCACCTCAGGCAATCGAGACTTTTAAAAAGCTCGTACAGATGTCTGGTTTGCCTATTCACGGTCGGAAAAGTAAAAAGTTTCAATTGATTCGTGGCGGCGCAGTGCAGTTTTACAATGATCCAAACGCCCTGGTAGAGAGGTTGCAGCTTTTGGTGGCCTCTCGGTCCGCGGGAAACACCGGTCTTGACAATGAAATTTCCGCGATTCTTGATGAGTTACTGCATCCCGGTGCCATCTCTAAAGAGCTGGCACTCGAATTGAATAGAAACATGCTCATAAAATAAAGTACACAAGATGGATCGCGCGGAGAAATTACTTGAAGAGATTCGAGAACTTTTACAGCCTAAGGAAAATTTTAGTATAGTTGTCTCCTCAGATACTACCGGATGGAGTACGGCTTTTTCACCACCGTTGTACCTGGATCCAAAAAGACGCGTTGAGGTTGCCTTGCTGCGTCTTGAATCTTATCATTCTATTCCAAACATAGACCGTTCCAATAACAAGTTCGTCTACAGCTCCACCAATGGACAGACGTGGAAGACGATCTTTTTGCCCGACGGAAGCTACGAGATCGCACAGATTAATGATGAAATCGGTCGCCAGTTAGAAATACAAAAAACCGCCGCCGACAGGTGCTGCTCAACTCGGCTTTAATTCTCCTATTACTCTAGGAGCCAACGCATCTACCCTACGCGCCTTCGTAAAGATAACGAATGCCCTTTATAAGGTAAATATGACCGCATCTACCATCAGGCAAATGCTCGGTTTTAGCCCTCAGACGCTTGGCAGTGGTTATAAAGAGGGAGAAAATCCAGTCGATATTCTCCGGGTGGACACAATTCTGGTAAATTGTGACATTATCTCTGGATCGTATCGCAATGGTAGCCAGCAGCCAGTAATTTACAGTTTTTTTCCCGATGTTTCGCCTGGATATAAGATTATTGAGTCTCCGAAAAATTTGGTATATCTACCAGTTGTACCTGCTGGTAACGTACAGGGCATGCGTGTGTGGATGACGACCAGAATGGTGAACAATTAAACCTTCGCGGTGAGACAGTAACTATAAGATTTCACATCCGCAGCGCGTAGAGTTTCACATTTAAAATTTTTCACATGTTGGTTCTTAGCGTTAAAAAACGACGTCGCGTCTTGGGTGGTGGGCTTTTTGATTGGATACCTAGATTGCTTAGCCAAGCGGGGAACTTCATTTCAGCAAACAAAGGTGTAATCACAAACGTTGCCGATGTAGTTGGCAATGTGGCAAAAGCCGGCGCTACAACAGCTTCCGCTGTCAGGCAAATCGTCGATGCCGTAAAAGCGAGACGCGCTGCGGCCACGCAAATGAAAAATTCAGTTGCGCCTGTACCCGGACCTTTGGAAAAGACACTCAGCGACAAGAGCATTGAATACTTGAAACAACTGGCTGTGAGTCCGCCACCCGTTGTTCCGATAATGGGTGACATAAACAGCCGCATTGCTGGTTCTGGTTTCAAGACTATAAAGCCGAGTCGCGGCGGCGCAAATGAAATTCATTCGCTGGGTCTGTTTCTCGCAAAATGAAATAAAAAAATTTCCGACTAATTCACAAAACGCAAAAAATGTTTAACCCACCACATATGAATTTCATTTGTCATATGATTAATAATTGAAGCTTGAACTTTTTTAACTATAATAATTCACAGGACAACAAATTTTTACAAAAGTCATGTTACTGAAATGAAATTAGTCAGTTCTTATCAATTTGTATGTGCTGAACACGAATATGACAGTGAAAATGCAGAATTGGCTCTAGTTTTTTTGTAATCTGAAATGGAGTAATTTTATATCGCACAATGCATGCCAATAGTGATACACTGACAGTTAATATTTGTAAAAACCAGGTCATAGACTAGTTCTTAGATTTTTTTGCCTGTCTCTTGTACAGCTGTTCGGGAGCATCTCTGCGGAGTGTCCAGCAGTAGTCAGCCAACATTGTAGTGGACCATTTTCCCTGGTACCTTTGCTCCATTGTTGCGATATCTTGATGAAAACGTTCGCCATGTTCGTCACTAACCATACCACAGTTGTCAGGGAAGAAATCCAGATGGGAATGAAGGAAATGCATCTTCAGAGACATATTGCAGCGAAATTTCTGGTACTGCTTGAGCATGTCTTCTACTAGTCCTTGTAGTTTTCTGCCCTAACATTCCCCAGAAAGTCTGTAGACACTAGACGAAAAGCATTCCATGCTTGTTTCGCATCACCCTCCAGCAAGTTGTTGAAGCGGTCATCTTTGAAGAGTTCTCTAATCTGAGGACCCACAAACACTCCCTCTTTAATCTTTGCTTCGCTGAGTCGAGGGAATTTTTCATGCAGGTATCGGAAAGCTGGCGAAGTGCGGTCCATGGCTTTCACGAAGTTCTTCACCAAACCTAGTTTGATGTGAAGGGGTGGTAGTAGGATTTTGTGAGCCTCGACCAGAGCTGGGTGCTGGATATTCTTCTGTCCAACTGCCATGTTTTGTCTGGGAGTCCATTCCTTCCGCACGTAATGCAACTCTCTTGCTCGGCTATCCCACACAAGAAACACATATATTTTGTATATCCTTGCTGCAGTCCCATTAAAATGGCAACTACCTTCAAATCACCACACAGGTGCCATTTGTACCTGTTATAGTCAATGGAATGCAGTAGCTGTTTTAGGTTATCGTATGTCTCTTTCATGTGGACAGCATGCGCTAATGGAATAGATGGAAGACGGTTTCCATTGTGCAAAAGCACAGCCTTAAGACTCAGTGTTGAAGAGTCTACAAAGAGTCTCCATTCCTGTGGGTCATGAGTGATCTGTAAGGCATTCATGAGGTCGTCAATATTTGAACAGAATACCAGATTACCTTCCTTCATGAAGAAAGGTTCGAACTGCTGATGGCGCTTTCTATATGAAGTAATTGTGACATCTTCTTCCAGAAGATTCCATTGTTGGAGTCTTGATCCTAGCAATTCTGCCTTGTTTTTGGATAAGTCCAAATCACGAACAAGGTCATTTAGTTCTTCCTGTGTTATTCTGTGTAGGGTTGATGCTGCACCACAGTGAAATTCGGGATCACTGCACGCTGACGGACCAGGAGAAGAACATGTCGGCTCACCCTTGTCCTCATCGGACGAATCAGGGAAAATGTATTCTGCTTGAGGTTCTGGAATAGGAAGTCCATCACCATGTGGAACTGGTCTCAATGCAGACGGAATGTTTGGGTAAACTATTGTCGACTTCTTTTGCTTCGTTATTCCACCGGAAAGAGGAGGAACCAAGCAGAAGTAACAATCATCTACGTGGTTGCTTTGCTCTCTCCACACCATGGGAACTGCAAACGGCATTGATGGTCTTTTGCCATTCAACCACTGTGAAAGCTGTGTTGTACATGTAGCACAGCATATATGCGGGGCCCATGGCTTGTCTTGGTCACCAACCTTGCATCCGAAGTAAGCATGATATGCCTTCTTGACTTGAGAAGTTATACTTTTCTTCTGGTTGGCAAATGTCACTTCCCCACAAATATAACAGAAGTTGTCCACAGTATTTACGCACTTCCGAGGCATTACTGCTCTGTATTGTATCTAAATGGATAAAGTATAATAGATTTATAAAACAGTAACTAACTTAAACTATCTCGCACAAAGTCTATAATATTGTAAATGCTCAACCGTTCCGACTCGGCTTTATACAGTACACTGCTGACGTCATCTTACGTCAGCAGCCGACTGGCTGTAGTTTTACATTGCATCACAAAATGACGTGATCAACTGTGCATGATGTGTCCATGATGGGATTATGCAATGAGGTGGAATATATTACATCACTAGTGTATTAACCCGTCATAAATTATGACGTGACGACAGTGTATCATTGTAGGCCTATATGTATCGTTTGTCAAAATGCTCTGATCGCCGTCGTCAAGACGACCGTCGTCAAGACGGCAGTACAAACGGTTTCACAATTATAGAACAGAAGCCGTTTGTGACGTAGCGTCCTGCGACAGACAAATTTGCATATAAGGAAACTATATGTATAGATTCTAGACTTATTTAGGATATTGTCGCAGTCCTACTGCGTAAATTTACATGGTGAAACATAAAAAATGAACTATAGGAAATATTTTCAAAACGAGAGCCAATAAAAAAAATTTATGGTTATTTTCGTGTTCAGCACACCAAGATGCTACACATTAGGGCCTTTTCCAGTGAGTAACGATTTCTATGTTGACCAGTGTAATGGCGGCATTTGACATGGCAAGTGAAATATTAGACATCGCTTCGGCCGTACACGATGACAATAGCATAGAATCGTTGGAATACCGCGAGTATGAATCACAAAACCCCGCGGCTATTAATAACGGCCAGGCTATACAGATAGACATCCAGAATCAAGACATTTTCACGCAGCCTTCTAAGAGCTACCTTCTTGTGGAGGGCAGGCTTACATCAACTGGCGCAGCTTACATCGCAGACTCGCTGGTGTCATTCATCAACAACGCCATCCCGTACATGTTTTCTCAGATTCGATACCTGGCTAACAACACCGAGATAGAGAATGTCATGTCGCCTGGGCAAGCCACGACGATGAAAGGCATGCTGGTATACGGCGATGATTTTTTCCAAAGGCGAAGGTTTAAACATGTGTTGGCAGAAGGACACGACTGCGGCGGCGGCGGCTGTGAATACCGGCTTTGAGACCCGTCGACAGATGATCATTGGCAAACCCGTCCCTATCGGTACGTTTTCATTCATCGTTCCCTTAAGACATCTATTCGGTTTTTGCGATGATTATCACAAGGTCGTATACGGGATTAAACACTCCTTACTGCTGAGCCGGCAGGGGGATGCAGACGCAATCTTCAAGGAAGCCGCTGTGGTCAATGGCCAGATCACGCTGACTAAACTCCCCTGGTTCATGCCGCATATAATACCCGCTCTGGAGTATAAAAGCATGCTTATGAAGCAGATTGAAGCCAAGGTTAAGGTACCTGTGGCATTCCGCGCCATGCAATGCGACAACATTGCGGTGCCAGAGCGACGACTTTTTCCTGGCGTTTGAGCGTTAAGTCGGGCACGGAAAAACCGCGGTGGATTCTTGTTGCTTTTCAGACTGAAAGGAATGCACATCAAGGCCGCAATCCGGCACTGTTTGACCATGTACAGGTTCGTAACATGTTCGCTATGCTCAACAGCGATCGCTATCCGGTGGTTGACATGAATCTCAACTTCACCAAGAGGACAACCTCTCGCGCTTACAAGGCCCTACGTGACTTCAAGGAAGAATATTGCGGTATAGACGCGCGTGAGTCGTCATGTCAAATAACACCAATCGAATTTGTAGATATGTTTTCGATATTTGTCCTGGACGTGCGCAGGCAATCTGAACGATTAAAAACTTCTGTGCAGGACATACAAATCAAGTTGGACTTTAACGAAGTGGTACCAAATAATACGACAGCATATGCCGTCTTGATCAGTGACCGACTGCTGAGCTTTGAATCGGATGGCAGCAAATTTAACGTCGTTTACTAGAAATCGGTTTTTTCACATTTAGATATAAGGTCCTCTTTTTGATATATTTTTTCCAAAAATGAAAACTGAATATGTCGCGTTCGGCCTTTCACTGACCGAAGGGCAAAAAGAAACGTTGGCTAAAGCTGCGCGCGATGGCATTGGTGCCACGATCCGGCTGACTCATGGCCAGCTTCGCGGAGACGATAAGCTCGCGCTGACAAACGTTCAAGCCGCCCGAATCCCGAAGAAGATTGCGGAAGGCGTTGGTATGAAGCTGAGATTCACCAAAACGCAACTGAAAAAGATGACAAAAATGGGCGGCTTTCTTCCGCTACTGGCTCTCCTTCCGGCGATTTTCGTCGGTTTATCCGCGGCGGGTGCATTAGCTGGTGGGACAGCTGGGGTAGTAAAGGCTGTGCAGAACAAACAGGCCAGCGACGCTGCACTGGGGGAGGCGGCGCGTCACAATCACGAACTCGAGGCCCAGGTCCGCGGGGGTCCGGTTTAGATCTCGGGCGGGAGACTCATGGTGGCTGTTGTCCAATGTGCAAAGGATCGGGTCTTTACATGGGGCAAAAAAAACTAAAACCTTTGAGCAACTTTGACATAAAGAAAGTTGCCAGGGCGCTGCCGCATTTCCGCGGTGTTTTCATGCGAGATGGTCTGCCCGCCGTGGCTCATGAGAAGGAGTGTGGAGTTGTTAATTTAGATTCCGGTTCTGGTGTTGGTACTCACTGGGTCGCCTATTGGATAGATGGACCAACAGCCGTCTATTTTGACAGCTATGGGCTGGATCCGCCTCTCGAAATTTCTCGATATTTTAACCGTTCCATAAGAACTCAAACATTTCAGCTACAAGGCCCCGATGATGTGGTTTGTGGTCATCTCTGTCTGCTCGTGCTAAGAGAGCTCGCTGCTGGAAAGAATTTTGAAGATATCGTGCTTGACCTATGTTAGACTTCCACCACCCTTTTTTGTATAAAAAATGCCGGTTGATAAATTTGGAAGAGACGGTGGAGGTGGGGTGGGAGGGGGCAGATAAGCGCCGCTGGGCTCGTCCACAAAGCGGGTGATGCAATGTTGGGAATTCTATCGGCTGGAGGTTTTCGGCTGACCAATGTGGGGACGCCCACGATGGAAACGGACGCCGCGACAAAGGCTTACGCGGACATCGTAGATCAGGACAACTTACAAATAACCGGTGGAACGATGTCTGGCGTTCTAAAAATGGGCGGTCACAAAGTAACTGGGCTGCCCACAGACGAAGCAGTGTCTGAAAGCGACGCTGCGAGTTGGGCACAAGTGGTACGATACGCGGACCAGAAGGCGGCCGCAGCCGAGAATCATGCAGACCAGAAGCTTGTCGATGCCAGGCAGTACACGGACGAGAAGAATGCGGGGCTTAGATATTCCGTTAGGCAGTATGCAGACGACAAGGACCTTATTGTTAAAAGTTGTGCCAACGAGCAAGATGTTATCGTCAGGAACGCGTGCGTGCTCAAATCAGGCAGCGTAATGACTGGAAGTTTAGTTATGGGCGGCCACCGAGTTACTGGGCTCCCTACGGGTGCATCAGCATCTGAAAGTGACGCAGCGAGCGTGGCACAAGTGTTAAAGGTGGTCACCGACAGCCTGACCAAACACGATAGAGTACCCACGGAGTCGTTGCATGTAGTCAATAAAAGATACGTCGATGCCCAAAATGTTGACGCGAGACAGTACGTAGTCGATCAGTACGCAGCGCTTAATTCGGCCGTTAGGACCTATACAGATCAAAAGGCGGCCGCCACTAGGGAGTACGCGGACCAGAAATCTGAAGCTACCAAAAGTTACGCCAACGAACAAAATGCTATCGTCAGGAGCGCTTCCGTGCTTAAAGCTGGCGACGCAATGACGGGTGATTTAACCATGGGTGGTAATAGAGTTACTGGGCTCCCTACAGACGCAGCAACGTCCGAAAGCGATGCGGCAAGTATGGCACAAGTGTCAAAGGTGGTTACCGACACTATGACAAAGAGTGATAGCGTACCAACGGAACCGTTGCACATAACAAACAAGCGTTACGTCGATGTTGAGATCGCGGCCACCAGACAGTACGCAGTCGATCAGGATGCTATCATTAGTGGTAATCGCGTTCTCAAAACTGGCGACACCATGACTGGTAATTTGGCTATGGGCGGAAAGAAAGTGACTGGGCTTTACACAGGCGCCTCATCAACTAATACCGACGCGGCGAGCATCGGACAGGTGACAAGGATCGTTACCGGCAAAATGACAAAATTGAATAAAATTCCGATGGAGCCTTTGAACGTAGTCAATAAACAATATGTCGACAATCAGGCTATTGTGGTTAAAAGGTATACAGACAGTAAAGAGACCGCTGTAAGACAGTACGTGAACAACCTTAAATTTTTAAACTACAGCGGCCACATTCCACCCCTGTCCAAAAACATTTCCGAAACGGGTTTTAAAGCCTCAGCCAGCGATTCTATCTCCACTAACCCAGCACATTTGGCATTCAACTCAGGAGTCATAGGTGAGTGGAGGGTCCCGCCTACCGCGGCTGATGCTATTTTAGGGACTTTTTAAATATTGAATGTCCGACGCCTGTGCGAATATGGAAGGTTAGTCTGGCTGGGGTGGCTGCTAGTCGTATCACGTCCTGGAAGATTTTTGGGAGTACTCAAACAACCTCGACAATCGTGAGTGCACAACTACTCACCTCCAATACCGCTTTGACTGATTCTATGCAGGAGTTTACCATCAACACTGACACCGCATACAAATCATACAACCTGATGATCCTTGGAATAGAGCCATCACAAGCTAATTTTGGAATATCCCACTTTCAGATCTACACATATTTTAAAGTCGGGTAAACATAAGACTTAATAATGGCTGACTCACACTACAAGATTCGAGGTTATCTCCGGCAAAAAGGAGAAACGAATATGTATAAATACAACCTCGATGATTTGGTTGGACTAACAAACTGGGGATATACAATCCCTAAGCCCACCGCAGATATGTTAGCCGCGGTTCCCCAAATCCACATCGATTTCGTATCGGACGATTACCACAGCCGCGATATTTACACAGCGACCAAAACTGTGACTCTAAGTTCGTGGCAAACACTTCCATTGACCGCAGCACGTTATCCATGTATTACGTTGCAAACTAATAATGAGACGGTCTCATTAGACCGCGGATTCTGGAGGCTTACAATGTTTGGTGTTAGTACCGGTGATGCGTCAGTTCGCGTTATAACAGCCGCGGGTAGCATTGATCGTACAGTCGACATTCTAAGTGGACAATTTGACGCAGCTAGGGCAATATTCATTCCAGGACAAACGAGTTTTAGAATTGAAGGCAAAAAGAGAGGCGTTGAAAGTACTTCATCTATCGAGTTAAACATAACGTTACTGATAGAGCAACTATAAAAACCATGTCTTTGTACCCAACGCTTACGGAGTCAACAATTTTGTCAGACACAACGTCCCAAACATTTCGTCTGCAGAAGATTGGCGATATAGAAGCCTTCCTGAGGTCTGAGGCTGAGAGCCGTGGACAACTATGCAAAAAGTATAAGAGGGTTGTAGATGTGGCTAATGGGGCCTCGGCCGGCCTTGCTATGGTTAGTCTTGGAACTGGGGTGGGTGGGGCAGCTATGTTAGCCACTGGTATTGGTTTTGTTCCTGGTATTGTTCTAGATGGTTTTGCCATAGCGACGAGTTTTTTGGATATCATTGGAAATATTATTAGCAGAACGTTTGTTGCTAAAGCTTCAAAACACGACGAAATTTGTATTTTGGCGGAAAGTAAGCTAAACACAGTTCATGACCACATATCTCAGGCGTTGGAGGATACGGCTATTAGTGATGAGGAGTACAAGCTTATTCTGGGAAAGGAGGAGAAATATAGAACGATGAAACGTGATATACAAAGCAAAAGCGGGAAAAAAGAGTTGCCGAGTCAAAGAAAAGACGAGATGGTGGCGGAACTAATCAAGAAACTAACCAGCACTGGGACTTGTCCGCGAACCTCAACCTAAAAGTTTTCATCCAAGGTGGTTGGAGTAGTGAGTCTGTAATTCCTAGCGCACCACCGCCGTACGATTAGTGGGCTATAATTTTTACTGGCACACACAAACGAGTTTAGGCCCGCAGCAAACGACACTCTTGCGGCTTGATGTGTTAAGACAATCCATGATCCTTTTTTTTGACTGAATTCAAAGCGTTTCGGCTTGCAGGTTTTTGGTGGTGCAATTCGTACACCCGTGGGATCTACGGACTCTCTGGAGGCCAAGATGGTGTAGACCGGCATCCTCTTAATTCAGTGAGATAACGGAGTGTTGGGGACAAAAAAATTGAGGGGTGGAGACCATCCCCGGTATTTTTGATGGAATAACGGGGTGCCCCGAAAACCTCAGTTCCCATCTACTAAGTACTACCCACGGAGTTATATAAAAATGATAAATAAACTAAACAACTACGGAATAAGGGGAACTCCACTTAATGGTTCAAAAATTATTTAGAGGGTCGCACACAAAGGGTTAGCTGCAACGGATCACTATCAGCTCCCGGTCGAATCACCTCCGGAGTACCGCAGGGATCTAATTTAGGACCGCTCCTCTTTTTATTGTACATTAATGACCTGGCTAAAGTCTCATCTGCACTATATTTAATTCTATTCGCGGATGACACGAATATTTTCTGTACCAGTAGTTCTTGGGAATCCCTTATTGAAATAGTTAACAACGAACTGACTAAAATTCATGATTGGTTCTCTGTAAATAAATTAACCCTCAATGTTGACAAAACAAATTTTATTGTTTTTAAATCCCACCGAAAAATTAACCCGGCAGTAGGTACTATATCATTTAATGGCGATCCCATTGCAAAAGTTGAATCCACTAAATTTCTTGGTGTTATTATTGACCAGCATCTTACCTGGAAACCTCATATCAATTATATTGCCTTAAAAGTTGCAAAGAACATTGGAATTATTACTAGAGTGGCTCAAATACTTCCTAAGGATATTAGATTAAGCTTGTACTAGTTTTGTTTATGTTTTTTTATGTTTATATTCGTTTAATGAAACAACAGACATAACGCTGTAGGTGTACAAGGAAGTGAATTAAAATTGTTAATTGTTAATAATAGCTTAGTAAGAGTTAGAAAATAACATTCTAGATATGAAGTTTCGAGAGTCTTTATCTGGTAGATTAAAATTGTGAGGACGATTTCTTAGGGAGTAAGGAGTAATATGGTTGGTTGGGAATAAACATCTAATTGAGTGATTTTCATTGAGTAAAGCTGCTTTAAATAAGGCCATTTCGGCTTTGAGCACAAGCTCAGCTATGGAGGGAGAGATAGTTTGAACATATCCAAATCGTTTGAGTTTGTTCAGGAATTGTTCAAGGCGCAATTTATCCTTGCCACTTATAAGGCCCCACCAGGCTGGAGAAGCATATAAGGTTCTAGATACGATTGTTGCATTAGTGATGAGATGTAGTGAGTCTTGAGATGCTCCATGATTTTTGATAGTTCTTAGTGCAAAAAAGGAGGAGGTTCCACTTTTTATCAGTTGATTGATGTGCTCAGTGACTGTTAATTTTTCTCCGATGGTGACTCCGAGAATCTTGATTGATGTTGACCGTTTAACTCCTGTGATTGAAGGGTTGTCAGAAAGTGAGGATTGGTTGCGTTTGATGATAGCCATTTCCCGAGTTTTATCAGGATTGATTTTCAGGTTCTTTGTTTCAGACCAATTGTAAATATGTTGGATTTCATCATTGGCTGTATTTAATGAATTGGATCCAATTAATAAGTATGTATCATCAGCATATTTGGATAGACGATTTTGATGGTGAATAGGATGGAGATCAGAGATACAGACAATAAATCCAGTGGGGCCGAAAACTGATCCCTGTACAACACTGGCATTAATTGAGATGATGATGGATTTGGTTCCATTAAAAATGGTATAGTGGTTCCTGTCTTGGAGATAGTTAATTAACCAGTTATATATATTGTCTGGGAGGGAAAGTGAAGCTAGTAAGTGTGCAATGGCAGAGTGACTGACAGAATCAAAAGCTTTAGAAAAATCCATTGAGATCATGATAACATATTCATTGATCCTTCCATATCTAAGTTACTGTAACCTTGTATGGGCCTCTAACTATGACTCACGCCTTCAAAAATTACTTGTTTTGCAGAAACAGGCGATTAGATTTATTGCTAGGGCCTCAAATAGGACTCACTCGTTACCTATATTCCAGGACCTTAATCTCCTGGAGTTAAAACCGGTTAGAATCTTCCAAGTTGGGGTTCTGTTCTACATGTATATACATAACTTACTTCCTGCTTCATTCGCTGGATACTTTGCATGAATGCTCTACATTGCATGAATGCCGGACAGTTACCCCCCTGGACATATTCCCCGGACATATTACCCCAGACAGTTACCCCCCGGACACTTGCCCCCCCCCCGATTCTAGGTAGGTCATTTCCCCCCCCCGGATGAATTCCCCTCTGTGGATTTATGTATGTATGTAAGTATGTGTATGTGTATATATGCATGTATGTATGCATGTATGTATGCATGTATGCATGCATGTAGGTAAGTATGTATGTAAGTATGTATGTATATATGTATGTATGCATGTATGTAAGTATGTAAGCATATATGTATGCATGTAGGTATGTAAGTATGTATGTATATATGTATGTATGCATGTATGTAAGTATGAAAGTATATATGTATGCATGCATGTATGTAAGTATGTATGTAAGTATGTATGCATGTATGTAAGTATGTATGTATATATCTATGCATGCATATATGTATGTATGCATGCATGTAAGTATGTATGTAAGTATGTGTGTCTATATGTATGTATGCATGTATGTAAGTATGTATGTGTATATGTATGCATGCATGTATGTAAGTATGTATGTAAGTATGTATGCACTATGCATGTATGTATGTATGCATGTATGTAAGTATGTATGTATATATATGTATGCGCGCATATATGCATGCATGCATGCATGTAAGTATGTATGTAAGTATGCATGTATATATGTATGTATGCATGTATGTAAGTGTAATGATCTCCCAAACCACACAATGATTCCCAGCTACACAACATGCTATAAGATGTTATAGTGTAGAGAAGAATCTATTTAGATTATATAATGTAGGATAATAGAGCTACATAAATGTAACTTAATTAAAATGCCAGCAGCTAAGCCAGCATTGTAGGGATTAATTAATATTAGATAGAGGGGTTCATCATATCTACGCAAAGGACAGCAGACGATGTGGACTCACCTCATTGGTCAGTACGAACAGCTGATCAAAACCGTTATGGCGAAGCAGCTGACGACTCGGTAACCAAGCAACCGTGGTGACGTGGCGTGGAGATGCGGCAGTTCGATTTTTGATTTCAACTGAACAAGACGTTCTAGAAATCTTGAGTGGATCGACTCGGTGGATGTTGGACTAAGTCGATGAGAGGGCATCGTTAGTCAATATGATCGGTTTTGCGAAACGATCGATGCAGTTGAGTTTATAAGTCGAGACGTTGGACAGCGAGGATCGAATAATTCGAGTGAAACGCTCTCGTAACAAACCGTTGCGAAGCGTGACTTTCCATCATAGGAAGTCGACATTTGCGAAGTGATCTTGTCAACGGACTTAAGGAGTTATTCCGCGAGTGAAGTGTACGTTACTCTGGAGTAGTAAAGCACACACTCGGGTTGTAACGACGGTCTCTTTGGGAGAGACATCAAGCTACGAGAAGTCACGAGAACGGTGGACAGTCGAGCTTCGACGAGGGAGAAACAAGGCGATTTGCGAACGGATCTGCGAACTCATCAGATGAACAAACGGATGAAAGACAGCTCTTCCACAAGGAACAGACTGTGAGAACATTCCGTGCTAAAGTAGGGTGACCAGACGTCCCGGTTTTCCCGGGACAGTCCCGATTTTCTGCTAGCTGTCCCGGCTGCCGGGAAAGGTAGGCCAAACCCTAAAAATGTCCCGGTTTTTAAGAACTGACCTGACTTATCAACGTCTCCTGTGAATAAGCTTATGTGGACACTGAATATAAAGAAATTTGAAGAGTGGCAACACTCGTTGGTTTTCCTTGATGCCTGCTGTTGAAAGAATTTTACAAATGTTTGATGGTTTGAAAGAATTTTATTCAGCTGAGGAAAAGTGTCCCATAGTTTTGAGACAATTTTTTGACAATCCATGTTCAGAATTGTGGTCGTGGTTCACACATGATCAACTTGCATTGTTTAATGCTACAATTTTGAAGATGGAAAGGAGCGTTTCTACTGCAGTTGAAGTCTGCTGTGATCTTGCAGAACTTAAAGAAAAACTAGAGAGTAGGAAAACAAATAAGTTTATAAGCATCAAAGTAAAGCAACTCCTTAATATAGCTGTGGATTCTGGTGCCATAATTGAAGATGACTTTTTGCAAACAGTTCAATCTTTTTATGCAACTTCGTTGTAATATTTTGACATGTGGGAAGTTAGTTACGCACCATTCAAGCTGTTCAGTTGGTTGAACTTGAGAGGAACAATTACTTGGGATATGTTTGAAAAAAGCCTTGAGGATCTTATCAAAATTTGTAAGCCTGTTGGGTATGACATTGATGACAATGCACTGTTTGATGAAATGACATGCGTTTGTAATTTTGTCAGTCGAGAAAAAGTGGAACAATGGAATGAAACAATGTTGCGGTGGATAGCAGATGGGTGCAGATTTTCAATGATCTGCAAGAAAGAGAGATAATTCTTCCAAATTTAAAAATGATTCTACAATTCTTGTTAGCAATTCCTGGAACTAATGCTCCAGTTGAGAGAGTTTTCTCACTGATGAGCTCTTATTGTTCAGATCAAAAAAGTCGATTATCAGAAGAAACTCTTGAAGCTGTTATGATAGTGAAAGTAATATGGAAGAAACATGTGTTGAATTTTATGACAGAATATTAGCAGACAAAAAGCTTTTAAGAAGCATACATTCAAGCGCCAAATATGAGTGACTGATTTGATAAATTTATAATTAAATTTTAAATTTAGAAGCATGATTTGCAATAAAACCTTTCAGTTATACCAATATAATGTATATTGTATATTATTGTATCAGCATAAAATAGATATTTGTGCAAGTTATATTATAATTATTGACAAAACACAAATTGATTTTGTGATTGAAGTGTCCCGGTTTTTAGTTTCCAATATCTGGTCAGCCTATGCTAAAGGGTCTTACTGGGAGGTAGCAATAGGCAATAAAATCTAGATAGCAAAGATGCTGGCTAGGTAGGGAATAAGGCAAAGTAGACATAGGATAACTAGACATTGAACTGTTACATGCTTTAATTGATATACATTATATTCATATTCATTTAAAATGCATACACATGTGTTCTCTGTTCATTTCCCTAGTCAAAATAGATAGGCCTATGCATTTACTTGTCCAGTAAAGACAAGATGAAACAGAACTAAAGTAGTCGTGGGTGTAGAACATAACACTAAGCACTCTTAGTATAGGGTGGCGCTACATAAATGGGGGCTCGTCCGGGATTGAATTGTATAATCAATTAAGGACATTGATTAAATCGATCTGGGATCATATCTTAGACACAAGAGGTGTATTTAGATAGGATAGAATAAGTAAACAGAGATATTTACTTACGCGCTAGATATAGCATATCTTGTCGTCTGCAGTATTCATTAATACGCATGACGTAATTGAATTTTGAATTGTGACCAATCATACGTTGTCGAAGGTGAGGTCAGGTCAACGGTTGCAAATCGCAAAAGCTAACTATTGGTAAGAGTTAGGTCAGGTCAAGGTTGTTCAGTGTTTAAGTTATAAACAAGGTGAACTAGCTTTGAAATCTGAAATTTATCTTGAGCCTTATATCAAAGAAAATTGATATAGCGCAATGGCTGGTGAGATTCAGAAGTGGATTAAGGTGGCGCAGGACCTTGGATACGCAGAAGATGCTGTTAGAGAATATGTCAAGGACCGACAGAATGAGATTAGGGAAGATAAAAGACGCGAGGCTGAAAAGGAAGATAAAAGGCGTGAGACTGAAGAAAGGCTACGCCTAGCTGAACTGGAAAATCAAAAGGAAGAGAAAAGACGTGAGACCGAAGAGAGACGGATCTCCGAAGAAATGAATTTGAAGAGGATGGAAATGGAAAATCTGAAGGAGATAAAACTTAAAGAGCTAGAGCTTCAGATGACACGTGAGACAAGACGAGAAGATGGAGATAGGATACGACTTGATGGAGATGGAGAGTATTCTGGACAGGCAAATAATGCCAAACATGTTAAAATGCCCATCTTCAGAGAAGAAAAAGATTGTTTAGATGCCTATCTCCTCAGATTCGAGAGGACATGTACGGCATACAGAGTTCCGAATGAGTTATGGGTTCTGACACTAGTGAAGTCGCTTCAAGGAAAAGCGCTCGAAGTGTATGAACGAATGAGTATAGAAGAATCTCAAGACTATGAAAAGTTAAAGGAGAGACTACTCATAAGGTTCAAATTGTCAGAATCAGGGTACCGAAATTTGTTTAAACAAAGCCCTAGAGAAAAAGACGAAACTCCGGAACAATATGTAGGAAGACTTAGACGTTACTTAAGACAGTGGCATCAAATGTCAGGCTTTAGTGAAGACAAAGAGGGTTTGGAACAACTCATACTGAGAGACCAGTTCTTCATTATGTGTGACAATGATATGAGACGCTTTCTAAAGGAGAAAGGGAAACTAAATCTTGAGGACATGTTGGAACAGGCCCAAAACCTTATAGAAGCGAGAGAATCGGATGAAAGGAAATGGATTCATACTCAGAAGAATAGAGACAAAGAATCCAAAACGCAACCGAGGGACAATAAGCAGAAGAGTTTTGAGAATACAAGCAACTCTCACAACAAATTTAGAGAACAGAGGGAGTTCAGAGATAAAAATCAATTCAAGAGTAATTGGAAGTTCTCCGACAACAAGAAATATGGAGTAGAAACAGAAACCCAGAAGACGGGATGTTTCCGCTGTGGATCAAAATTTCACAGAATAGCCCAGTGTAGTGAGAAAGATAAGACAGGGAGAGAACATAGAGTAGCAACAATGCAATGCGACGAGGAATCAAGTGAAAATGGAGATAAACAAGAGGCAGTAATTTCATACTGTTCTGCATACGTTGAACAAGAGGGAAAACGTATAGTAGAGGAACACAAGTATCAGGGACCAGTTGTAATTAATGGATGTGAAACGAAAGGAGTCTTTGACACTGGTTCAAATTGTGTTGCTGTAAGAGAGAGTCTGATCAAAAAAGACGAATACATAGGTCGAAATATGATATGTACTTTCATGAATGGTACTAAACATGAGTATCCGATGGCAAAAGTCGCAATACAGAGCGAATACCTCACAGGCGTGGTAGAAGCCGCTGTGATCAAAGACCTAGAAGAAGAAGCTATCATTGGATCAAGAGTAGAAACTATAGAAGATTCTAAATTGAATTTGTGTTATTGTGAGGCTGAAGTAGTAAAGTGGAAGAAAGAGGCAGAGAGAGATACTGAAGAGTTCACTAGCAAGGTCAGAGTAAATGAAATAGATACTAAATGCCTTTATGATACAGGAGCAAATTGTGTCGCTGTGCAAAAGAGATTAGTGAAACCAGAACAATACACAGATAAATTTATGGTGTGCAGATTTGCTAATGGCAAGAAAGAAAAATATCCCATGGCAAGAATTAAGATTGAAGGTAATGACTTCAAAGGTGTGACGGATGCTGTAGTAATAGAATCCTTGGTGATAGGATTAATCACGGGTCCATGTTTGTACGAGAAGAGTATAAACAGAATCCAACCGAAAGGAAAACATGATAAAGAGAAGACGGATAAATCATGTGAACCTAAAATTAGTAGAGCCAAAGAGGAGAAAAAGAAAGAATGGAATGTAAAGGGTTGTGACGCTGAAGGGATGAGATGCAATAAGGCTAAATCATCCATAGAAATCCAGAACACAACTGGACATGATTGTGAGATTATCACAGAAACAAGAATAAATGAACGAAACGGCAAAGCAGAAGTGGTAATAGCAGGATGCACGACACGAGCACAGGATGAGATAAAACGGAGACGTGTCGAACGACCACTGAAAATACCAGAAGTAGCAGGTTTATATCTCAAACCAGAGGAGATAATGGAACCTATAGAACCCAGGTCTAGCAGAAGAAACCATTTAGTGGAGAACAGAAATAATGAAGAGAATAAGAAAATGGGATATAGGAAAGGAAGAAATTGGCAGGAGTCCAAGTCATATTACATGAAGACATCCGAGAGAGCGGATGTAACGGAAAAGAAGAATTACGGAAATGACGGGAGATTTCATAGGTCTGATCAACAGGCGATGCAGACAAATTATAGATACGGAGATAATACGTGGAATTGGCGAAGGCCAAGATGTAAGTCAAGCTGGAAGACACGTGAGGACTATGAGAAGAAAGATTACAGTAATGATAATAGAAAGCAATACAGACCATGGAAGGATTGGAAGGCCAACAGATGGAGAAATTCTGGGAGAAACCTAGAAAGATCCTGGAGAAGAAGTGGAGAAGAGGAGTCTGTAAAGTGCAAAGGTGAAGATAGCTATTCGAGAAGTGATAGCGATGAGTCGGTCGATGGTAAATGGTTGAGTTGGAGAGAGAGGGGAAAGTATGACAGGAGGAAAGGAAATCCCAGGTATCATATGACATGGAGATGTCGAAATGATTAGAGAACAGTTGAAAGATAAGCCCAGTGCGAGGTATTTAAGTAATTTCGTGAGGCAATTTAACGAGGAAAATTCTGTAATTAAGGGTTATAGATATATACAATGATTTTATATTTTGAGTTAAGGAAATGATCACTAGGAGTGATCTTTGAATTAAGTTAGTCAAGAGCTACAGAAGGGCAGCTGTAGGAAATTTAGAGAAAATAAGTAGATGAGAAGTTAGTGGAACTTGGTGTTGAGATAAACAGACATGAAGTTCAGGAGTTATTTAAAAAATAAGTAGTTGTAGAGGTAAGATGTAGTTAAGGTTAAGATGCAAGGAGAGAATCCTTGTGGTAAGTGGTCAAGTGAAACCTAACTTTGGTAGTGAGGAAAATTTAAGGAAGTTAAACAAGTAAGAAGTTTTCTGGGAGCAGTCAACTATTACAGGAAATTCATACCAAACTGTGCGATGATAATGAAACCACTCACAGAATTAACCAAGAAAAATGCCAAAGTAATTGTGGAATGGACTAATGAATTGGAGAGTGCATTCACAGAACTTAAGAAGGTGTTATCAGAAGCACCAATATTAAAACTACCAGACCTAGACAGAGAATTTGTAGTTAGAACAGATGCATCGAATGCAGCTTTGGGAGGTGTACTGATGCAAGAATACGATGGAGTGATGCATCCGGTGTCATATGTAAGCAGAAAGTTGAGCGATGCAGAAAAACGATATTCTGTAGAGGAACGAGAATGTTTAGGAATGATATTCGGGTTGAAGAAATTTAACAGGTATCTTTATGGAAAGGAATTTGTGATGGAAACAGATCATTGTAGTTTACAATACTTGAAGACAGGTAATGTGAAGAATGATCGTGTGATGAGATGGAATCTGTTATTGCAAAACTACAAGTTTAGGATAAGATACATTAAAGGTAGTGATAATGTAGTGGCAGATTACTTAAGTAGAGGATTAGAATAAGCCAATTAGAATAGTCATAAGTAAGATAGTAACGTAAGTTATGACATGATAGGATAGATTATCATTTCATGTATGATTAGTTAAGAGATTAAAATGTGTGTTACTTTAAAGTATAAGTTAAGGGATTATTAAGTCGAGTTAATATATATTTCACTAGTTAAAGTTAGACCAATTGGAACAGTAAATGGTTTTACTAGATAACTGATATATGTTAACATAAGTTGTGTAGATAAGAATATTGTGTAGTTAGGTAAGGAGTCATAGTATTTTAAGAAAAATTGTATTATTTCTTTGATTGTGGGGGGTGATGTAATGATCTCCCAAACCACACAATGATTCCCAGCTACACAACATGCTATAAGATGTTATAGTGTAGAGAAGAATCTATTTAGATTATATAATGTAGGATAATAGAGCTACATAAATGTAACTTAATTAAAATGCCAGCAGCTAAGCCAGCATTGTAGGGATTAATTAATATTAGATAGAGGGGTTCATCATATCTACGCAAAGGACAGCAGACGATGTGGACTCACCTCATTGGTCAGTACGAACAGCTGATCAAAACCGTTATGGCGAAGCAGCTGACGACTCGGTAACCAAGCAACCGTGGTGACGTGGCGTGGAGATGCGGCAGTTCGATTTTTGATTTCAACTGAACAAGACGTTCTAGAAATCTTGAGTGGATCGACTCGGTGGATGTTGGACTAAGTCGATGAGAGGGCATCGTTAGTCAATATGATCGGTTTTGCGAAACGATCGATGCAGTTGAGTTTATAAGTCGAGACGTTGGACAGCGAGGATCGAATAATTCGAGTGAAACGCTCTCGTAACAAACCGTTGCGAAGCGTGACTTTCCATCATAGGAAGTCGACATTTGCGAAGTGATCTTGTCAACGGACTTAAGGAGTTATTCCGCGAGTGAAGTGTACGTTACTCTGGAGTAGTAAAGCACACACTCGGGTTGTAACGACGGTCTCTTTGGGAGAGACATCAAGCTACGAGAAGTCACGAGAACGGTGGACAGTCGAGCTTCGACGAGGGAGAAACAAGGCGATTTGCGAACGGATCTGCGAACTCATCAGATGAACAAACGGATGAAAGACAGCTCTTCCACAAGGAACAGACTGTGAGAACATTCCGTGCTAAAGGGTCTTACTGGGAGGTAGCAATAGGCAATAAAATCTAGATAGCAAAGATGCTGGCTAGGTAGGGAATAAGGCAAAGTAGACATAGGATAACTAGACATTGAACTGTTACATGCTTTAATTGATATACATTATATTCATATTCATTTAAAATGCATACACATGTGTTCTCTGTTCATTTCCCTAGTCAAAATAGATAGGCCTATGCATTTACTTGTCCAGTAAAGACAAGATGAAACAGAACTAAAGTAGTCGTGGGTGTAGAACATAACACTAAGCACTCTTAGTATAGGGTGGCGCTACAGTAAGTATGTATGTATATATGTATGCATGTATGTATGTAAGTATGTATGTAAGTATGCATGCATATATGTATGTATGCATGTATGTATGCATGTATGTAAACATGTATGCATGCATGTATGTATGTATGCATGTATGTATACATCTATGTATGTACGTATGTATGTATGTATGTTTTGATCATTGAAACAGAAAGCTTTGTGTATGTTGCACTGGGGGGAAATGTCCTAGTTTGGGGGGAAATTGTCCGGGGGTAACTGTCCGGGGGGAATATGTCCGGGGGAATATATCCAGGGGGTAAGTGTCCGTTTACCACATTGCATGAGCATTATACAAGAAGTGCCTCGATATTTCGCCCAGTCAAAGCCCGCACGAACACTAGATTATTCAGTATTAAATCTGCTGGTCCGCTCATCTGGAATTCAATACCTCCTGATATTCAATCCTCTAAAAGCAAATATGAATTTAAAAAAAGTTTACGACAATTTCGTGCATCCTAGGGTGAGTCTCTTTATATTTAGAATAGTATTAGGCCTAATATCCAATGTTTCAGGTCAAGGAGAGCATGCAAACGCCACTCTGGAGACTGACCCGTGTAATTAAGGATAGTTAAAATTTACGTTCATTGAAGTGTCTCTCCTGTTTAAGTTTTTTTTTTGTTTTCTTTGTTTGATTAGGAGGAGAGCCTATAGGCCTGTCATCTTTCTGGTGTAGTATTTGTCCAGTTGGGTGTCTCCGTTTAGTGGGACTCACGTCTCTTTGGAGATTCCCTTTGTCGCTAGTGACAGTATATGTACTTCTTCTTAGTTTTGATGTAACGTATATGCAAAATATAATTATTCTTACTTTTGGTTTTAACGTATATGCAAAATATTCTGGTGTTGGTTTCATAAGTTGAACATTACTGAACTTCATTCTTAGTACTCTATATATATTTACTAGCTATATATATACTGTACGCAATACTTGATCCTGTAAATCGCTGTCATTAATGACAATAAAGATTTATTGAATTGAATTGAATTGAATTGAATTGAATTGAAATGTATGTACGTATGTATGCACGTTTTGATCATGAAAACAGAATGCTATTTGTACGTTGAATTGAGGAGGAAATGTCCTGGTAGAGGGAGGAAAGTGTCCGGGGATTATGTCCGGGGGTTATGTCCGGTGAACGGACATTTACCCCCTGGACATATTCCCCCGGACATATTCCTCCCGGACAGTTACCCCCGGACACTTTCCCCTCCCTACTAGGATATTTCACCCTCAATACAACATACAAAACGCTTTCTGTTTTAATGATAAAAACATACATGCATACATGTATATAGTATGTATGTATGTATGTACTTACATACATGAATACATACATACATGCACACGTACATACATTATGTATGATACATACATACGGACATACATAGTACATGCATACATGCATACATAAATACATGCATACATACATACACGCATACATGCATGCATACATACATACATACAGACATACATACGTACATACATTCATACGTACATACATACATATGTACATGCATACTGCATGCATAATACATATATACACACATACATGCATACATACATGCATATAGGTATGCATACATACCTACATACTTATTTATTTATTCCGGATATTTCTATAGCGCCTCTCGAAGTCAACTACTACTCAGAGGCGCTCCCGACTACAGCATTTGATACTGTGCCGTAATTTTCGCGCCGAAGCGCCACGAGCAATTGCGAGTGAAGGACTTGCCCAATGTCCGTACGCAGCGGCTAGAGTGGGATTCGAACCTGCAACCCTCCGGTCACAAGGCGCCGAACTTACCACTGAGCCACTACGCCCCATACATGCATACATACATACAGACAGACATACATACAAACAATGATACTACATGCATAATAATACATACATACATACATACATACATGCCTAATAATACATACATACATACATACATACATACATACATACATACATACATACATACATACATGCAGACATAAAATACATACATATATAAATCCACAGAGGAGATTTGTCCGGGGGAAAATGACCTACCGAGATTCGGGGGGGGGAGAGAAGTGTTTGGGGGAAGTGTCCGGGGGATTTGTCCGGGGGGAATATATCCAGGGGGTAAATGTCCGGAATTCCTGCAATACGGATAGAAGTATCTTTCGTTTTCCGGAGTTGGCGAAGCTGGCATATATGATGATATAATTACACGTTTAATGGTCAAATTATATAAGTAAAAAAATAAGTATATTCTTTAATATAACCAGCTGCCAAACAGCACTCTGGTGAACAAGCATCAGCATAAATACATCAGGATAAATTAATAAGTGAATAACATTCTGACTATAAATGTTTTGCTCATTTGATTGTTTGCTTTTGATAATGATGCGAAGAATATCTTTGGACTCATTTGGAACTGTTGCATCAGTTACTGACATTGATGAGTGTAATGAACCAGAAGATATGACAGAGGAATTACAGCAAGCAACTGAGGACAGACTGGATGGATGCCACTACTTGTCAACCTGGGCAGCAATATATGACCACATATTTTTTCTCGTGGAAGGGTAAGATTATGCCCAGACCAAAACTGGTGGGTGAATAAATACCGGTACTAATAATAAATACGTCCGCGTAAACACTTTGTGTTGATAGCTTTTATTCATTCCCTTTTTACTATGCTTTTACGGCAGTGTTTACGGAGTCATATTAATTAAAGCCGTTCAAAATCATCGGCTAAGTGTATCGTAGGGGCAAACATAACCTCTTAACTAAAGAAACCCATGGATTCCTTATCTGCACATTCAAACCGGTATATTTTCATCGCTGATCCAGCTTACAGCGATGAAAATATAAAAACACTAGAATTAAGCTGGATTAACGATGAAAAAATACCTCAAACTAGAAGCTGGATCAGTTGTAGACGAAATGTCGTAGACAATCTAGGGCCAAAACTATGGAATAGTCTCCCCTGTGAATTACAACACATTCCAGGTTACTATGTTTTTTTAAAAAAGCCTTCGTTCACCCCTACTGACTAGACAGACCGCCCAATGACAGCCTGTTGTGACCCCCTCCCATCTGATTTATTTTACTTTGTTTTTGTTTTGTTTTTGCCACTTGCTATTCCGTTAACTAATTGCCCACCTTTTGCAAATTCGTTCTCTAAATAGGTCTACTCAAAGGCTGATGTGTACATGGCCGTCGTCGAGTTTTTGTTAAGTAAATGGAGGGCCCTTCCTAGCGGGACCCTGGTTCTTTTAGGGCTTCCTATTGACCACTCACAGCATGATATAGCCTTCTAAACCCATTAATATCTTAATGTTTCAAACCTTTTCACCTTTTCATCATAGTGGCTATTTAAATTATATTTTCTTGTATATTGTCACATTTGCTTTGTGGATCAATAAATTGATTGATTGATTGATTGATTGATTGATTGATTGATTGATTGATTGATTGAAATGTCTGTAGAGTGTAGACGAATCGTCGTAGAACCATTCAAACCAAAGCCTGGTGCCATCGAAACATTAGGCCCTATTAGTAATGTAACGATTCTGTCGTCACAACGTCTCTGTATCACTGTTCTCGCTTTTATATATGCGCTATAGGAAGAGACATTACGTAATGGCTATTTTTAGCTCATCGCTGTTTCTGCACTCAGTTTTATGACGTATGCAGTTTGTGTGTTGAGGGAAGGTGATGATCACGTTGTTCGCTGGTGTTTCTGTGTCGTACAATTTCGATAAAAATACCTTTTTAGAAATCGAAGTTTTATAGGTTGAGGGTAACGGTGTATCGTTCGATTGTTTTACCCATCTGTGTATCGATTTAAAGGTTGAAATTAGTCGTAATTGGTAAGGTGACGGTCCATTAAGATTCCCCTGTTCCCAAGTCCATGATATAGGCCTAGATGTGAGATTGAAAGCGGCCATCTTAAGCGTAGTTAATGTTTGATTGTTTGGTGACCTAGATTGGAATTATTTGTGTTTTAAGATACATAGTAGTAACTTAGGCTGACTGTGTATTAACTTGGATAAGTTGTCGATGCGAGTAAATGTGAATTGTGGTGATTTAGACCCCTTTTTGAGATTTGACCTTTGACCTTTGCTAAGTTGAAATGTTGAGTGTGTGTTGAAAGGTCATGTGTAGTATTTCCATTGGAATTGAAGTTGTGTAATTACAGATAACTGAATTAAGATTTTGTTTAATTGTAAGGACTGGAGCTATATAAGAGTTAAGTGAACTTTAAGTAGAATACCACAGGACATTAAGTCAAATACTAATTGTTTTTGAGTTAAACTGATTGTTTTAGTTGATTCAAAATATTGATTACATGGCGAATCAGCCAGATTTTAAATTGCAGTCTGTGCTTAGAGATGCAGAAATTAGATGTAGTCTTCTCCAACATTTCCCTGAATTGGCTAATTATAGCATATTCCAAGATCTGGAAAGAGTTGAAGAAGTAGAAGACGAAGAAGAGAAAGTCCAAAGGCCCATTCACTTAGTCACCATAGCCTTCCACTACCAGAAGTGAAGTTAGCCCTAGAAAATGAAGAAGTAGACGAAGAAGAGGAGGTAGATGACGAAGAAGATGAAGAAGTAGAAGAAGAGGATGGGGACACTATGAACCTTGAGTATAGGGGAAATCCTATGTTTGTTTCCTACTCGGAAACCACGGACACCCACAGGTCATGCCCTGGTGATGAAATAGAAATGATGACGTCATTGCCCTTAGAAGAACCGCCTAATGTCACTATGCCTAGACGTAGTAAGCGCCTGTCTGGGTTGCCATCCACCTATTATGGTCCTGAACGCAGGGGTTCGAATCCTCAGGAAATGCACGACCAGAAGTCCTCATCCCGGCGTTTGACGACCGCCACCGCTAGGGGTCGCACCGCCACATTTGGTACCAGAAGTGGGGTACTTCCGGTTGCACTTCCGGTTATATCAGGACGTTCTTTAAGTCCATTCCAACCTTCCTCCCCGGATGAATCACTTTCTCCAGCCCGTTTTCAGTTCGCAGGCACACAGGACCGTGTTAACATGGACATGCCTGGTGTAATTGAGACTGAAGGTCATCTGCAGCATAGGTTGTTGCAAGATGATAGGTCAGTATATGAAGATGATCAGGGTAGAGATGATTATGATCGTAGACCTAGAGATTTAATTGCCTTTGAGAATGGTCAACTTTTAGATGTTGAGCCCCGTACTGCATTGGCATGGTCTGATGAATTAGACATTGATGCAACAGAGGTCAAGCAATGTCATGTCATAGGTGATAGTTCATGTGTGGGGATTAGAGACCCGTTTAGTCCTATCATTGATGATGACGAAACTAATCCAGTTTGTCTAGTTTCAGATTCGAAGTCAAGGCTTGCCACAGCCAGGGATCATGTCATTCACACACCCTTCGTGCTCAGTGCTCTAGATGCGCATCCCGCTCACGCTGAGGTCGTTGACCATCGAGACACAACCTTTCCCATCGTCGACCCATTCTCGCCACGTCCACTTGTGCGTCGTGCCGTGAAACCTAAAGAAAAGTCAACGTCAAGCGTCATGCCTCTCACTGCAGAACCCACATACGCCTGGTCTGACCCACAGATGCCATCTACGACGTCCTACCAACGTGTCAGGCCGTCTTCGTTCACGGTCACTCCACGTTCTTCGGTCCCGCCCGTCGACTCAAGACGCCTCATTCCAAGTTCATCATTCCAGCGCTACGTTCCACGTCATGACCACGCCCACAGTGCCACGCAATCGTCGTCCATCGTTACTCCGTATCCGCCAGCTACGTTTGTTACCACGAAACGAGGAATGCCTCAGAATCTACTGTTGCCAGGTTACACTCCACGTCTCCATTATGCTCACGACGCTACAATGCCTTCACTTACCACGCTCCCGCATCCAGTCGTCGTAGCCACCAGAACGGGAAAGCAACTGCCAGCACCACCATTGTCGAATTGTGGTGTCCGTCAACGCCAAGCTTCGACAGTATGTTGCCATAGTCACTATCTGCCAGGTGAACCATGTCCTGTGTTTACGACTCCAAAGGCACGTGACTTCGTCAGCGCCAGGTATGACTTGCCATTCAGTCATGCCAATGAGATGTCATGGCCGCCGGGCGAATATCCACCGCATCAGAGAGATGATGGCCGCCGCCAGTCGTTGCTACCGTCATCTCAGGGTCAGGGTGCTGGTATGTCAGACTATCTTCCGGTTGCTGAATCGTATCAGCGGAGAAATGCCACAGAACCTGCCGACTTATTGAGAGAGATAATCTAGTACAGAAGGTACAGACGTTAATGAAATCCTATGAACGACGAGGCGAATCAGAGAAACCTTCCCAGCGATTACACGATGAAACTTCCACAAGAGAGTCGAAAAGAGAGCATCCCTTGTCCACGGATCGTCAACCTGAGAAAGAGAAGGGGACGATGACGACGGTGAAAGATGTGCAGTCCACCGTGCCAACGTCTTCTGTCGTAACTAGGGCAGATATATCTACCAATTCCAAGAAGGAACCAGAACTCCCTCACTCCAATGATCCGCCTACCCCGTCCACCACGTCAGTCAGTGCAGAGACCACAAGAAAGACCACTTCGACTGTCCCACCACCTGTAAAAGCGAAACAGTTCATTAAGCTGGGCTTATTCAACGGAACCAGTTCCATCGACGCATTTTTAAGAAAGTTTGAGATATGTGCCAAGAACAATGCCTGGGACGATGATGAACGTTTGAACCAGTTATCGTGTTCATTGACTGAGCCTGCGAACCAGATTCTTTGGGACTTTTATTCAGAATCGGTGTTGACGTGGAAGGACTTGGTGCAGAAACTTCGTTCCAGGTACGGGAGCGCAGATCAGGCTGCTTTGTACCAGGCACAACTTGGAGTACGGAAGCAACGAGATGGAGAGGACCTGAGTTCCTTGGTACAGGACATTAGACGTTTGCTGACTTTGGCTTATCCTGGGCCGACGTCAGTCCACTCTGAAACCATTGCTGTCAAAGCTTTCCTGGATGCTCTGAAGGACAAACGCCTTGCATTGAAAGTCCGAGAACGTGAGGTCACGACCCTTGACCAGGCGTTTAAACTGGCTGTTCGTTTGGATGGATGCCGTCAGGCAGAAGAAGACCTGCATGATCAGCAGGAACGTCGGCCAAATAGAGTGAAAGCTATAAAAGAAACAGAACCTTCCTCAGAAATGCTCCGTCGAATGCTACGTGAAGAGTTGGAACCACAGCGACGCCGATTAGACCAGTTACGTGAAGAAATGGAATCACAGCAACGTCGTCAGTCGGAGAAGTTACGGGAGGAACTGGAACCACAACGTCGTCGTATAGAGCAGCTAGAGAAGGCTCTAGCGTTGCAGAAACCACAAATACCACGTCTACTAGACCAAACGTTTGTGAAAACCACTCCGCCTTTTGGTTGGTCAGCGGGGACGCAACCTGAACAATCAAGTGGACCGAGGTCAAGTAACAGGAACTTCCGCCGAATGACAGGTCAATGTTATGAGTGTGGTCAAGAAGGTCACTACGTCCGTAACTGTCCAGAACGTCAACGAAGAAGACCGGAAGTCGAGCCTGAAGTCAACCGATCCGATCCAGAACCGTCAAATGTCCGCCATGTCACTGGTAGTACAACGGCTTACCTACCGCTCAAGGTCAATGGGAGATCCATTCTTGCCTTGGTGGACACCGGAAGTGAACTTTCTCTTGTTCCGGCGTCAATGGTTGACAGAAGAGAAGTCACTGGATCACAGCAACTTCTTCGTGCAGTTAACGGGACTGAGATAAAGGTCCTTGGAGAAGTCCAGCTCCGTTGTCAAGCAGCAGAATTCCAGTTCATTGTCCCTTGCCTAGTAACTGAACAATTGTCAGAGCTGATTCTTGGACTTGAATGGCTTGAGAAAAATGGTGTGCAGTGGAACTTTACTGACCGTTGGATTAAAATTCAAGACTATGTGTTTCCATTATGTAGTCAACCACGCACTGGAAAGTGTCGGAGGATCGCCACCGCAGTCGATGTGAAGATTCCTGCCTTGTCGGAGATGAACGTTGCTGCCTATGCCATATTGCCAAATCTCCAGAAAGACTCATCGTCATGGGCATCTCAACCACAGGTTTTAAACTCAGGATTGATTGTGGCTGGAACGTTATTGCCAGATCGTGTCCTAGATCTTGCAGTCCGTGTCCTGAATCCGACGAAGCAAGACATTCGCATTAAGAAAGGTGTCCAATGCCTAGTCGAGGGTGTCACTGTAATGAGTCCAAGTGTCACAGAACAGTCGTCTTCAGGTTGTGCAGCCGTAACTGAAGTCTTTCGTGAGACGTCGGACGTAAACGAGGAGTCAGTGCTCGCACCTTTGTGGACGGAAGTCGATGAAGATGTACCTGAAGAAGTCAAAGAACAGTTACGCTCCCTCATTCTCTCTAACAGGAAAGCATTTTCTCTCTCAGAATGGGACTTAGGTTTCACCGACGTCCTCCAGCATGAAATAGAAACGGGTGATGCAGCTCCTCTACGTCAGCCATTACGTCGTCAGCCTTTGCCTCTATGTCCAATCCGTGATGACCAGTTTGACTCACTGCGAACACAGAGCCTGAATGATCCGCCAACCGCAACCGCGTCTGTTGTTAAACAGAAACGTTCCCTTGCGTTGCCTTTGTTGTTTTGCCTACTCGCAAGCCTTCTCCTGAGCCTTAACTCGTGCTGTGGACGTCGATATGTCGCGAATGACTTGTGGGGAAACGTTGTGTCGCAAACTCAGCGTGACTGGGATCAGCATCTCCCCCTCGTCATGTCCGCTTATCGCGCTACTGAGCACGAATCCACCGGTTATAGTCCCTGTCGTCTTTTCCTTGGAAGAGAAAATGTCTTACCACTTGATCTAGTTTTGGGAAAATGTTATGCCAATGATTTTGTTGCTTTGTCGATTGATGATTTTGTTGCTGCAAAAGAAAAGCAAATTAAGATTGCATATACACATGTGAGAGAATTTACACAGCGCCTTGTTACAGCCCGAGCAGCCAGGTATAACTTAAGGGTTAAGCCTGTAGAGTTTAAGATTGGCGATTGGGTGATGTACCATTATCCCAGGAAGAGAGTTGGAATAAAGGAGAAGTGGTCGAAATTTTATGTTGGACCTTATAGAGTCATGTCCCAGATTAGCCCGGTGCTATTCAAGATTCAGAAATCGAAGAGAGCTCAACCTATGTTGGTCTATATTGACAAACTCAAGAGGTATCATGGAGAGATTCCTAAGGATTGGGATGCTGTCCAAAGTAATGTCCCGGAGGAGGTAGATGTGGGGACCCTGGTAAATGAAAGTGACAGTGTTGCCCAACCCATGTCCAGGCCTAGAAGAGAGATCAGATGTCCCGTCAGATTTAGAGAAGATCTTGGGTAAGTTACAAGTATAGCCTATCATCCTTGTCCAAGTTTTGTCTTGTTAGTTAACTTTTTCTGGCTTTGTGAATTGAAGCAGGTATTAGTTTATACTAAGTTGTTTTAACATTTTTATAAGCTGAGTTCCTAATTGCTGTCAATGTGACTTGCTGAAGTTTTGGTTGCTATTGATGTATTTGATAAAGAGAGATCACTCAGATGGTAACCAAAATTTGGTCACGGGTTCCCAAATTTTGTCCAGAGGGGAGATAATGTAACGATTCTGTCGTCACAACGTCTCTGTATCACTGTTCTCGCTTTTATATATGCGCTATAGGAAGAGACATTACGTAATGGCTATTTTTAGCTCATCGCTGTTTCTGCACTCAGTTTTATGACGTATGCAGTTTGTGTGTTGAGGGAAGGTGATGATCACGTTGTTCGCTGGTGTTTCTGTGTCGTACAATTTCGATAAAAATACCTTTTTAGAAATCGAAGTTTTATAGGTTGAGGGTAACGGTGTATCGTTCGATTGTTTTACCCATCTGTGTATCGATTTAAAGGTTGAAATTAGTCGTAATTGGTAAGGTGACGGTCCATTAAGATTCCCCTGTTCCCAAGTCCATGATATAGGCCTAGATGTGAGATTGAAAGCGGCCATCTTAAGCGTAGTTAATGTTTGATTGTTTGATGACCTAGATTGGAATTATTTGTGTTTTAAGATACATAGTAGTAACTTAGGCTGACTGTGTATTAACTTGGATAAGTTGTCGATGCGAGTAAATGTGAATTGTGGTGATTTAGACCCCTTTTTGAGATTTGACCTTTGACCTTTGCTAAGTTGAAATGTTGAGTGTGTGTTGAAAGGTCATGTGTAGTATTTCCATTGGAATTGAAGTTGTGTAATTACAGATAACTGAATTAAGATTTTGTTTAATTGTAAGGACTGGAGCTATATAAGAGTTAAGTGAACTTTAAATAGAATACCACAGGACATTAAGTCAAATACTAATTGTTTTTGAGTTAAACTGATTGTTTTAGTTGATTCAAAATATTGATTACATGGCGAATCAGCCAGATTTTAAATTGCAGTCTGTGCTTAGAGATGCAGAAATTAGATGTAGTCTTCTCCAACATTTCCCTGAATTGGCTAATTATAGCATATTCCAAGATCTGGAAAGAGTTGAAGAAGTAGAAGACGAAGAAGAGGCAGTCCAAAGTCCAAAGGCCCATTCACTTAGTCACCATAGCCTTCCACTACCAGAAGTGAAGTTAGCCCTAGAAAATGAAGAAGTAGACGAAGAAGAGGAGGTAGATGACGAAGAAGATGAAGAAGTAGAAGAAGAGGATGGGGACACTATGAACCTTGAGTATAGGAGAAATCCTATGTTTGTTTCCTACTCGGAAACCACGGACACCCACAGGTCATGCCCTGGTGATGAAATAGAAATGATGACGTCATTGCCCTTAGAAGAACCGCCTAATGTCACTATGCCTAGACGTAGTAAGCGCCTGTCTGGGTTGCCATCCACCTATTATGGTCCTGAACGCAGGGGTTCGAATCCTCAGGAAATGCACGACCAGAAGTCCTCATCCCGGCGTTTGACGACCGCCACCGCTAGGGGTCGCACCGCCACAGTAATATTTTAATTTCTTTAAAATTACACTCCTTTTTTCAATTATTATTATCTTCTTATTACTTCTATGTTTCAAATTTTTTTCTATAATTGTTCACCAATGTAGACGCTTTTGGTTTTTCAATAAAGATTATCTATATAAATAAAGCCAGCTTTCTGTGTGTCTGTGTGTGTGTCTGTCTGTCTGTCTGTCTGTTTGACAGGGCTTAACTTCTACAATTTTGCACCTTTTCACTCGAAACCTTCACTAATGTGTCGGCCTCGTCTTCGGACACCCAGTGGAGGGGTTCGCGTCCTCCGTTTTCAACCCTACCATGGTGAAAATTCCCCCAAAACGCTACCCACCCGACCGTCCATAACGCGCAAGCTCGCCTATTCCACTGCCAAGCGGTTCTATTTATGGCGCCGGTATTCCCAACGTCATTAATAATCCGCTTAACGACAAGGCGGTTCTATTTATGGCGCCGGTATTCCCCAACGTCACTAATAATGCGCGTAAGTTGTTTACTTTCGCACAAAATATAATGACGATCGATTCGAAGTATATTCATCGTTTTACAGCAAAATTTTAACACATGTATGTTCAAAGACAAAGATCTAAATTATTTACAGTATATCAAACAACGAGTCTGCTCTACTAAGGGCGAGGCCGACTACAGACCGGCAGTGAGGGCTAGATTTCTGGCGTTTTCTTTAACACGCCAACGCCCGGTTCACCCTCTTCGACTGCGAAGCAGTCAGTCCACGGGAGACTGCGAAGCAGTCTCCCCCACAGGTCGCCAGACGCCACAAGGGCCTCCAAGACTGCCAAGCAGTGGCCTCCAGAGGGCGACTGCGAAGCAGTCACTTCACGGCAGAGGTCGCTAGACGCCAGAAGGCGTATACAAGACTGCGAAGCAGTCTCCGCTGTACGCCAGAAGGAGTCTACAAGACTGCGAAGCAGTCTCCCCACAGGTCGCCACACGCCACAAGGGCCTCCAAGACTGCGAAGCAGTCGCCGCCAGAGGGCGACTGCGAAGCAGTCACTCCACGGCAGAGGTCGCTAGACGCCAGAAGGCGTTTACAAGACTGCGAAGCAGTCTCAGCCAGAGGTCGCCAGACGCCACAAGGGCCTCCAAGACTGTGAAGCAGTCACTCCACGGCAGAGGTCGCTAGATGCCAGAAGGCGTCTACAAGACTTTCGAAGCAGTCTCTGCCACAGGTCGCCAGACGCCACAAGGGCCTCCAAGACTGCCAAGCAGTCGCCGCCAGAGGGCGACTGCCAAGATTGCCAAGCAGTCGTTGTTGTTGTTGTTGTTGTTGTTGTTGTTGTTGTTGTTGTTGTTGTTGTTGGTGGTGGTGGTGGTGGTGGTGGTGGTGGTGGTGGTGGTGGTGGTGGTGGTGGTGGTGGTGGTGGTACCGTGGTGGTGGTGGTGGTGGTGGTGGTGGTGGTGTGAAACTTATAACCCCGGGCAACGCCGGGTAATCCAGCTAGTTGATAATAATAACAAATCCCTTTACGCGCTAGAGTTCCTCGTGCAGTTTTTATTTACGTATAAATAAGCGCAATGCAAAGCGGCTGTGGGTTGGTTACTGTGTCGTTAACTCTGATTGGTCACAGTTGTATCATGCATATTAGGCTCCGCCCCTGGTCTTCGCCATGGTACAGATTGTATTTACGCCACCCGGTCGTCTTGGGCGCAGGCTGTAAACCGCTGGCTTAACGGTTCTTCGACAACCCCCGAAAACAGACGTGAGTCAGGTGAGGTGGAAAATTTATGTATAGCATAAAATTTCAGCTATTTTGCCATCTAGCTACCAAAAATTATTAAAATTGGTGGAAATTTGACGAAGTTCTGACAGAAACGATTTTGCACAGTTTATTTTGAGACACGGTGTATATTGTATAGTAAAACATTGATTCGAGTTAGGCTACATTTTAATATAATAAAACAGTAATAAATATTTAATGTCATTGTTCAAACCCGGGCTTCAATCGCGGTTAAACCCGGATTTTCGCGTTTCGTAAAATCCCGGCAACCCGGTTAGGCATAAACCCGGGTTTGCATTCCCTAATCGAAACCAAGGGTGTCAGACATAGTTACTCCAAGAACTCTCAAGCTCTTGACTCTGCAGTGTGAGTGAGAGAGAGAGAGAGATGGACATAGAGACGGACAGACAGACAGACATATAGACAGAGGTAGATAAAGGCAGAGAGTTATGCTAGTGTGATAATGACAATACTTGTTTTAGCATCAGGTTTTTCAGTTTCCGCAACTGGTGCCGAAGTGTATAATTATAATTTCCGACTTGGCTTCTTTGCTTGTGATTGCGGGAGCCATGGACATAGAGACGGACAGCCAGACAGAGAGGCAGACAGACATATAGACAGAGGTAGATAGAGGCAGAGAGTTATGCTAGTGTGACAATGACAATACTTGTGTAAGCCTCTGGTTTCTCAGTTTCCGCAACTGGTGCCGACGTGTATAATTATATTTTCCGACTTGGCTTCTTTGCTTGTGATTGCGGGAGCCATGGACACAGAGACGGACAGCCAGACAGACAGACAGACAGACAGACAGACGACAGACAGACAGACAGACATGTAGACAGAGGTTGATAGAGGCACAGAGTTATGCTAGTGTGACAATGAGAATACTTGTGTTAGCATCAGGTTTTTCAGTTTCCGCAACTCGTCCCGACGTGTATATATTTTCCGACTTGGCTTCTTTGCTTGTGATTGCAGGAGCCATGGACGTAGAGACGGACAGCCAGACAGAGAGACATATAGACAGAGGTAGATAGAGGCAGAGAGTTATGCTATTGTGACAATGACAATATTTGTGTTAGCATAAAGTTTCTCAGTTTCCGCACTCGTCCCTACATGTATATATTTTCCACCTTGGCTTCTTTGCTTGTGATTGCGGGAGCCATGGACATAGAGACGGACAGCCAGACAGACAGAGAGGCAGACAGACATGTAGACAGAGGTAGATAGAGGTAGAGAGTTATGTTATAGTGTGACAATGAGAATACTTGTGCAAGCATCAGGTTTTTCAGTTTCCACAAGTCGTCCCGACGTGTATATAAATAAATAAATTCTAGAGATTAGAGTGCCGTATATTCGTAGACAGTCGATAAGATCGAAGCAACGATTCAGAAGCACTTCGGTCGCTACGCAGTGGCTTGAGGTGGATTCGAACCCGCAACCCTCCGGTTACCAGGCACCGACTTTCACCACAACACCACCGCGTCACCCTAATATATATATTTTCCGACTTGGCTTCTTTGCTTGTGATTGCAGGAGCCATGGACGTAGAGACGAACAGCCAGACAGACAGAGAGACATATAGACAGAGGTAGATAGAGGCAGAGAGTTATGCTATTGTGACAATGACAATACTTGTGTTAGCATTAGGTTTCTCAGTTTCCGCAACTCGTCCCAACGTGTATATATTATCCGACTTGGCTTCTTTGCTTGTGATTGCGGGAACCATGGACATAGAGACGGACAGCCAGACAGACAGAGAGGCAGACAGACATATAGACAGAGGTAGATAGAGGCAGAGAGTTATGCTATTGTGACAATGAGAATACTTGTGTTAGCATCAGGTTTTTCAGTTTCCGCAACTGGTGCCGATGTGTATTATATTTTCCGACTTGGCTTCTTTGCTTGTGATTGCGGGAACCATGGACATAGAGACGGACAGCCAGACAGACAGAGGGCAGACAGATATATAGACAGAGGTAGATAGAGGTAGAGAGTTATGCTAGTGTGACAATGAGAATACTTGTGTTAGCATCAGGTTTTTCAGTTTCCGCAACTGGTGCCGATGTGTATTATATTTTCCGACTTGGCTTCTTTGCTTGTGATTGCGGGAACCATGGCCATAGAGACGGACAGCCAGACAGACAGAGGGCAGACAGATATATAGACAGAGGTAGATAGAGGTAGAGAGTTATGCTAGTGTGACAATGAGAATACTTGTGTTAGCATCAGCTTTTTCAGTTTCCGCAACTCGTCCCGACGTGTATATAAATAAATAAATTCTAGAGATTAGAGTGCCGTATATTCGTAGACAGTCGATAAGATCGAAGCAACGATTCAGAAGCACATCGGTCGCTACGCAGTGGCTTGAGGTGGATTCGAACCCGCAACCCTCCGGTTACAAGGCACCGACTTTCACCACTACACCACCGCGTCCCGACGTGTATATAAATACATAAATTCTAGAGATTAGAGTGCCGTATATTCGTAGACAGTCGATAAGATCGAAACAACGATTCAGAAGCACTTCGGTCGCTACGCAGTGGCTTGAGGTGGATTCGAACCCGCAACCCTCCGGTTACAAGGCACCGACTTTCACCACAACACCACCGCCTTCCCCCTAATATATATATTTTCCGACATGGCTTCTTTGCTTGTGATTGTAGGAGCCATGGACGTAGAGACGGACAGCCAGACAGACAGACAGAGAGACATATAGACATATAGACAGAGGTATATAGAGGCAGAGAGTTATGCTATTGTGACAATGACAATACTTGTGTTAGCATAAGGTTTCTCAGTTTCCGCAACTCGTCCCGACGTGTATATAAATACATAAATTCTAGAGATTAGAGTGCCGTATATTCGTAGACAGTCGATAAGATCGAAACAACGATTCAGAAGCACTTCGGTCGCTACGCAGTGGCTTGAGGTGGATTCGAACCCGCAACCCTCCGGTTACAAGGCACCGACTTTCACCACAACACCACCGCCTTCCCCCTAATATATATATTTTCCGACATGGCTTCTTTGCTTGTGATTGCAGGAGCCATGGACGTAGAGACGGACAGCCAGACAGAGAGACATATAGACAGAGGTAGATAGAGGCAGAGAGTTATGCTATTGTGACAATGACAATACTTGTGTTAGCATAAGGTTTCTCAGTTTCCGCAACTCGTCCCGACGTGTATATATTTTCCGACTTGGCTTCTTTGCTTGTAATTGCAGGAGCCATGGACGTAGAGAGGGACAGCCAGACAGACAGAGAGACATATAGACAGAGGTAGATAGAGGCAGAGAGTTATGCTATTGTGACAATGACAATACTTGTGTTAGCATAAGGTTTCTCAGTTTCCGCAACTCGTCCCGACGTGTATGTAAATAAATAAATTCTAGAGATTAGAATGCCGTATATTCGTAGACAGTCGATAAGATCGAAGCAACGATTCAGAAGCATTTCGGTCGCTACGCAGTGGCTTGAGGTGGATTCGAACCCGCAACCCTCCGGTTACAAGGCACCCTCTTTCACCACTACACCACCGGTCGCTACGCCGGTCACTACGCAGTGGCTTGAGGTGGATTCGAACCCGCAACCCTCCGGTTACAAGGCACCCTCCGGTTACAAGGCACCCTCTTTCACCACTACACCACCGGTCGCTACACCGGTCGCTACGCAGTGGCTTGAGGTGGATTCGAACCCGCAACCCTCCGGTTACAAGGCACCCTCTTTCACCACTACACCACCGCGTCCCCCTAATATATATATTTTCCGACTTGGCTTCTTTGCTTCTGATTGCAGGAACCATGGACATAGAGACGGACAGCCAGACAGACAGAGAGGCAGACAGAAATATAGACAGAGGTAGATAGAGGCAGAGAGTTATGCTAGTGTGACAATGAGAATACTTGTGTTAGCATAAGGTTTCTCACTTTCCGCAATTCGTCCCGGCGTGTATATATTTTCCGACTTGGCTTCTTTGCTTGTGATTGCAGGAGCCATGGACGTAGAGACGGACAGCCAGACAGACAGAGAGACATATAGACAGAGGTAGATAGAGGCAGAGAGTTACGCTATTGCGACAATGACAATACTTGTGTGAGCATAAGGTTTCTCAGTTTCCGCAACTCGTCCCGACGTGTATATATTTTCCGACTTGGCTTCTTTGCTTTTGATTGCGGGAACCATGGACATAGAGACGGACAGCCAGACAGACAGAGAGGCAGACAGACATATAGACAGAGGTAGATAGAGGCAGAGAGTTATGCTAGTGTGACAATGAGAATACTTGTGTTAGCATCAGGTTTTTCAGTTTCCGCAATTGGTGCCGATGTGTATTATATTTTCCGACTTGGCTTCTTTGCTTGTGATTGCAGGAACCATGGACATAGAGACGGACAGCCAGACAGACAGAGAGGCAGACAGATATATAGACAGAGGTAGATAGAGGCAGAGAGTTATGCTATTGTGACAATGACAATACTTGTGTAAGCCTCTGGTTTCTGTTTTCGCAACTGCATGGTGCCGATGTGTATAATCATATTTTCCGACTTGGCTTCTTTGCTTGTGATTGCGGGAGCCATGGACATAGAGACGGACAGCCAGACAGACAGCCAGACAGACAGCCAGCCAGCCAGACAGACAGACAGACAGACAGACAGACAGGCAGACAGACATGTAGACAGAGGTAGATAGAGGCAGAGAGTAATGCTAGTGTGACAATGAGAATACTTGTGTTAGCATCAGGTTTCTCAGTTTCCGCAACTCGTCCCGACGTGTATATATTTTCCGACTTAGCTTCTTTGCTTGTGATTGCGGGAGCCATGGACATAGAGACGGACAGCCAGACAGACAGCCAGACAGACAGCCAGCCAGCCAGACAGACAGACAGACAGACAGACAGGCAGACAGACATGTAGACAGAGGTAGATAGAGGCAGAGAGTAATGCTAGTGTGACAATGAGAATACTTGTGTTAGCATCAGGTTTCTCAGTTTCCGCAACTCGTCCCGACGTGTATATATTTTCCGACTTAGCTTCTTTGCTTGTGATTGCAGGAGCCATGGACGTAGAGACGGACAGCCAGACAGACAGAGAGACATATAGACAGAGGTAGATAGAGGCAGAGAGTTATGCTAGTGTGACAATGACAATACTTGTGTTAGCATAAGGTTTCTCAATTTCCGCAACTCGTCGCGACGTGTATATATTTTCCGCCTTGGGTTCTTTGCTTGTGATGGCGGGAACATGGACATGTAGACGGACAGCCTGACAGACAGAAAGGCAGACAGATATATAGACAGAGGTAGACAGAGGCAGAGAGTTATGCTAGTGTGACAATGACAATACTTGTGTTAGCATAAGGTTTTTCAGTTTCCGCAACTGGTGCCGATGTGTAGGCCTATAATTATATTTTCCGACTTGGCTTCTTTGCTTGTGATTGCGGGAGCCATGGACATAGAGACGGACAGCCAGACAGACAGAGAGGCAGACAGACATATAGACAGAAGTAAATAGAGGCAGACAAGTTATGCTGGTCTGACAATGACAATACTTTGGTAAGCATAAGGTTTTTAAGTTTTCGCAACTCGTGCCGACGTGTATATATTAGCCTTTTTTGCTATTAAACGACCAGTTAAAACGATTTTTGAGGAAATATCAGATGTGCTTTAATTCATTTTAGTTAAATATACACTAGTGAGTTATTTAAAAAAATTTATTTTGGCTTTAAGTATACATTTGCGGAAATACAAGTTCGTGTTTTCGTGCTGATGCCTCGGCTGTTAGAAACCGTAGTCTTCGTCTTGCACCATGCGTCAACTTATAGGGCCTACGGAATTACGCCGATTAACGGATGGCCCCCCAGCTTCTAACGCGCCTTCGATGTTCAAGAATCTGGACCTGAAGTTTCCCTCTTCCACACCACGTTTCTTCTTTGGAGTCCATGATAGCTTCTCTTCGCTTCTTCATATTTTCCTTCCACACCTCTTCCTGGATCAGACTCACTCCGTGACAATTCCGAGCCACACTAGATTGGCGCTATATCGTTTTTCTAGACGGCGATTCGAACTGGTCACCCTGACCCTTGGACATTGATCCCATAAACGACAACAAACTTCTGGGCCAAATCATTACTAGGGGCAGGATCTTTAGCTGCGGATACTTACTTTTAATTCTAATTTTAAAAATTTAGTATTTATATATTATATAATTATTTCTAAAATAGACATACAAAGAACTTAAACTAATCGAGATCATTTAAATCGTTTGTAGGGCCTACACTGTGTACACCCTACCTCACTAAGGCATGAGTCCCATCGGCAAAGGACCTGTTGGCACGGTTGTAAACTGAGGAGGCATCAGACAAACCAGAAGTTTTTTAACTAGCACATAACATGTATTTTGTAATAGCAGTGGCAATCATAATACAGACTTATTAAAACTAGCTGATTCATCGATAGTATTTTGGTAAGTTATAGCTAGAAGATTGTGAGACAGGGAGCACAGTTGTTTATAGCATAGGAATGCCTAGCAGTGATTTTAGGCAACTTCTTGGTTCGCAAATGAAGCCACTAAAAGCTTAGCATTTGGTTCACATTTATTACTCTTTGGGGGCTGAATAAATTTTTACATGTTTCGGCTGAGGGCTGAATATTTCTAACAAGTCCTTAATTTCCCGAAGATATTATATATGAATATATTTTTATATGTATACATATATGTGTATATATATGTGTATATATGTGCATATATATACGTATAAATGTGTATGTATATGCACATACTTATATATATATATCTATATTTACATATGTATATAAATGCATGCATACATGTTTGTACATAAATATATAATTATATATGTCCAGTCATATATGTCTAGTTATATATACATATATATATATATTAATATATGTATGTATCTGCATGTATATATATGTGTGTATGTATTTATATATGTGTATATATATATATATATATATATATAGAAATTTTATATGTTTGGGCTGAAGGCTGAATGTTTCTGCAAGTCCTCAGTTTCCCAAAGATTTATATATGCATATGTTTTTATATGTATACATATATACATGTATATATGTATATGTAAGTATATACATATATATACATATACATATTCAAATATATATATATTTACCTATGTATGTAAATGCATGCGTGCACACATGTTTGTGTATATATATATATATGTCCATTTACATATGTTTATATATATATATATTGTGAACTGAGTTTTGTGTACAGTCTTGCAGTGCGAGATATTAGCGTATATATTTAGTGCGCTTACTTTAGTTTCACGTGTATATGTATATATAATAGATGTATAACGTTTAGTCTTAGTGACACGCGCGGCCGGCCAATCTCGGCAGCGGCGCGCTATATGTATATTATTAGAGTTCGCTTATGCGCACAGAAGACAGGTGTGTCAAGAGGCGCGAAGAATTATGCTGACTAGAGAAGTTTGAATTCGAGTGTGTTCGCTGTAGTAGTGTGGCTGACTAGTTGAGTTGTAATCGAATTGAGTTCTGTCTGTTTGTTTCTTATTAAACTAAAAGATATTAAACTGTGTTGCTGATTAATTCAGGTTATACTTATACGTAGAATTAGTGTTCAAAAGGTGAACGTTAAATAGGCGTTAAGTACGAAGAGAACAAGGATTTAATCAGAAGGATTGTCAACGGAAGGATTGAGTTGACATTATTGGTGGCAGTGACGGTGTGGATAAGGACTCACGGTGGATAAGAACTCACGGTGGATAAATAACTCACGGTGGATAAGAACGCACGGTGGATAAATACTCACGGTGGAATAAATACTCACGGTGGATATAAACTCACGGTGGATTAAAATTCACGTTATCACCTCCTTCGGCGGATAGAAGAATCTACGACGGTGATAAAAGAATTTACAACGGTGTTAGAAGAAACTACGCGTTGTTGCTGTGTGACGTGTCTTCGATATCAACGACGGTGGAACACGAGAAACGGTATAAAAATTTCGTTGTTTTTCACGAACAAATACAAAAGAAATCCCGTTTGTTTATCGATTCACACACCAAGAAAAACCGTGACTTCTTTTAAAAGAGAAATCACCAAAGTAAACAAGTAAGATGGAGAAACTAAGTGCTGAAAGACAAGCAGATATTAAGAAGATGTCTACGGAAAGGCTAAAACAGCGTTTGTTGAAAGCCGGTTTTAAAGAAGAACAATTAGAAGGTATGTCACGTGGTGACATGATACAGGAACTCGCTGAAGTGTGGGTGAAAGAAGAAGTCGAAGAAGAAGGTGCCGTTGGCGGTGCCGTAGAAAAGGCTATTGAAAAGCCACCTGCGCCTATGTCTATGGAGATGTTGATGCAGTGGATGATGATGAAAGAAGATAGGGAGGAGAAACGGAGACAAGAAGAGAAAGAGATAAGACAGGAAGAATTGCGTCGTCAGAGAGAGAAAGAAGAGAAAGCAGAGCGTCTGCAGAGAGAGAAAGAAGAGAAAACGGAACTTTCAAGGCAAGAAGAATTGCGCTTGCAGAGAGAGAAAGAAGAGAAAGCAGAGCGTCTGCAGAGAGAGAAAGAAGAGAAAACGGAACTTTCAAGGCAAGAAGAATTGCGCTTGCAGAGAGAGAGAGAAGATAAAGCAGAACAAGTGCGTAAGGCGGAACTTGAATTGCAAAAGAATCAGTTTGAGATTCAGTTAGAACAGTTGAAAAGAGATAGGGAAGATGCTGAAAGAAGAAGACTGGAGCAGATGATTGAATTTGAAAGAGCTAGAAAAAGTGATGAAGAGGTTCGTCAGCAACAGATTGAAGCAAAGAGAATGCGTGAGGAAGAAAAAGAAAAAGCGCGAACGTTAGAATTGGAACGCGCAGAACAGATCAGACAGGAAGAACTCAAATTTCAGAAAGAAAGTTTGGAAAAGGCAGAGGCAGAAAGACAAGAACGTCTGAAACTGGAGAAATCAAAATTGACATTGAAAGAAACGCAAATGAGAGAAGAACGGGAAGCAGAAAGAAGGAAACAGCAAGAAAGTGAAACTTTGGTGTCAAAAATTAAGAAAATAGGTGATGCAATGAAGCATGTATTGCCTCAAATGCCAACTGATATGATGGAGGTGCCATTATATTTTGAAACAGTCGAGAACGCATTTCGTAGCTTTGCTGTGGAGAAGCCGTTTTGGGTGAAATTATTACTACCATTGATGACGCCGAAAGCTCGAACCGTTCTGAATAGATTGTCATACGATGATCTAGACAATTATGATAGAGTCAAGCAGCACTTATTAAAAGAATTTAAATTGACTTCGAGAGAATACAGAGCCAGATTTGTGGATGCTAAGAAGACAACAGAAGAGACTTATACGATGTTTACGGCAAGACTTAAGAACTTGCTAAACTATTACGTGAGAAGTCGAAACGTGAACAAAGAGTACGATACGCTCTTTGATTTGCTGGTAGCGGATAAGCTGAAAGAATGTTTACCGCCAGGTCCACTACAGTTTGTATTGTCGAAGGAAGGAACTGACTGTCTCCAAGCTAGTGCAGTGGCAGACCTAGCAGACATTCATGTAAACAATCGAATTGGGTTTGCATTTCCAAATATAAACAGTTATCCTTCTCAACGTTCCGTAAACCAAAGCCAGAGTGGAAAGTGGAAAAGTAATCCAGAAACAGGGAGTCAGTTCAAAGGTAAAGAAGTCAAGGCTAGTGTCCCTGTACCCAATGAGACCAGAGACGTGACGTTTGGTCGTCAGGGATTTAACAAATCGTCAGCGCCGTTCGCCAAGAGGGAAGGCAACACATCGTTTACGCAGTATAAGAGATATGAAGGAAATGAACAACGAGGTATTTCACAACCATACCATACAGTTGTGAAGCGTTGTCACAACTGTGGTTCAGACAAACATTTGGTTAAATTTTGTCCAGTTCCAGTGGCAGCAGCTAGTTCTAGCAGAAATCAAGAACACACAAGGGTGAATTTGATTCAAGTGGTTAGTGATACAGGTAATCAAACCACGGGTCAAGAAAACCAAGAAACTGAAGTAAAGTCAGTAATGAAATGTGGTATTCAAAAAGAAATTCTATTGGATACTGAAATTCAGAGAGAAGTCATAGGAAAAGATGACAATCGAATATTGAAGAAATCGTTCTTGCAATATGTCGAGGTTGAAATTCGTGGAGTAGACGGTAAAGAGCCAGTGAAAGTCAAAGCACTGAGCGACTCAGGTGCAGAAATTCCGGTGATTAGTGAAGAATTACTGGAAGGCATGAAGGTGGAACAAATTGGAAAAGTGAATTTGCAATGTGTGGCAGGAGATGCCATTCCTGCGAAGTTAGTGAAAGTGGATGTTAGACTGTGTGATAGTGACGTGGAAGAAGAGGGATTTCCGCGTAAAATCCAGTGTTCACTTACACCTTATGTCACCTTGATGTGTGCTAGTATTGCAAAGATGGGCAGTACAGAAAGATTCTTGTTGCATCCAGAGATAATTGCCGAATTAAAAGCCGTACCACAGATGAAAGTCAAAACGATACAAGGAGATGTGAGTGTACGAGCAAATGTAATGACGAGAGCGCAGAGTCGGAAACAGGAAATGGTAGATGTTGATGAGAAGAGTGAAACTGAAAGTTCAAGTGATGAGGAAAACGAAAGTAATGAGCAACGAAGCTTATCGCGAGATGGTGTAACATCAGAGATAAACGAGCAAGAGATGGCTGCATGCGAGAATGGCACATTAAATGAAACGGAAGAAGACAATGAATGTGATGTGGGGATAGGAGACTTGTATAGAGATGAAGAAATGGACGAAGAACAAAAGGTGCAGATTGCCGATTCGAAGAAGTTCGAAGAGCAACAGAGATATGATGAATCGTTGAAGCCGTGGTGGAAGTTAGCACAAGAGAAAGAATCTGAATTCTGTGTGATCAACGGTTTATTGCATAAGAAATATCAGATATTAGACCAGACGATATATCAGCTAGTGTTACCAAAAGAGAGACGAATTAAAGTGATGGAATTGGCGAATGAATCGGTATTTGGAGGACATCTAGGAGAAGAGAAAACAAGAGAACGAATAAAGTTGTCATTTGTATGGCCAAAGATGAGAAGAGACATCGTGAAATTTTGTAAGTCTTGTGAGAAATGTCAACTAAAGGCAAGGAGTCTGGTGATGGATAGAGTACCTATCACTCCGGTCTCAAGAGAAGAGGTCGCCTTCAAGAGAATGACAATGGACCTCGTTGGCCCGATCGATCCAGTATCTGCTGCAGGTCACAAGTATTGTTTATGCATTGTGGACTCGTGCACCAGATGGCCTACAATCTTTTTATTGAAATCGCTGACAGCGAAGGCTGTGTGTGAAGCGTTGATGGAACTGTTCATGAACGTTGGTGTACCGTCCGTGATCACCAGTGATCAAGGAACGAACTTCACAGCCAGTTTGACAAGAGAATTTCTCGATTTAATGGGCTGTAGTCCACGATTCGACACACCAGGACACCCAGAGGCTGCTGGATTAGTAGAAAGATGGAATCAGACATTTAAAAAGATGATCCATCATGTGATAATAGATAACCCGAGGAAATGGCACAAGATAATTCCTTTCACAGTGTGGGCATTACGAGAAGTGCCGAATGCAACTACTGGAGTATCACCATATATGCTTGTCTATGGGAAAATTCCGAGAGGACCATTGGCAATATTAAAAGAGAGTTGGACTAGAGAAATAAACTTACCACCTCATGTTGGAGTTAAACCAGAAAAGTATTTGAAAGAACTCAAAGAAAATATGGAGAAAGCATTATTGTTTGCAGAATTCTACTCTCGAGAAAAGCAATTACAATACACGAATCAGTATAACAAGAGAGCAAAGCACAAAGAATTTGAAGCTGGTGAGAAAGTCATAGTTTTGTATCCAACGTCAACAAACAAACTTATTTCTCGATGGCATGGTCCATGTACGATCATACATCGAAGATCAAAGTACTCTTATTTAGTCGATATGGGTGAAAATGGTCGAAAAATAATTCACGCCAACAAGATCAGAAAATATGTTACTCGAGCATTAAGTTGTGGTCTAATCGTTGAAGAAGATGAAGATTTTGGTTCAGTGGTTGAATTACCAATGAGGAATGAGGTTCAAGATGACAAGAATTCACTTAACCTCGATCCTGAACAAATTAGCCATTTGACAGTAACTCAGCAAGAACAGTTGTTGAAAGTCTTGAACAAATACTGTGACAGATTTTCAGAAAAACCCGGATTATGTACATTGGTTGAACATGAAATTGAACTAAAACCAGGATTTCGTGAAAAGGAATTTGCAGCATACCGAATTCCTTTGATTTATCGAGCAGAAGTGGAACGTCAGATCAAAGAAATGTTAAAAACAAACATTATTAAACCATCATCCAGCAGAATGGCAAGCCCTTTGGTTATTGTTAAAAAGAAAGACGGATCTTTAAGACTTGCCTGTGACTACAGATACATTAATTCATTCACAGTGGATTGTAAAATCCGATGCCGATTGTCAGAGACGTTTTGAACAAAGTTGGAAAGTCTAATGTGATTTCTATTTTGGACTGTCGAAGTGCTTATTGGACTTGTCCTGTAAAACAATCTGATCAATGGAAGACAGCTTTTGTAACACATAATGGACTGTATGAATTTACTCGTGTTCCTTTTGGAATGATAAATTCAGGCCGAACTTTTGTTAAGGCGATAAATTTAGTTTTACAGCCTATAAGTGACTTTGCAGAACCGTATGTTGATGACATTGCTGTGCATTCTGACAGTTGGAAAGTTCACTTACAGCAGTTAGATGCATTTTTGATGCAAATGAGATTGCATAACGTTACCTTAAATTTGAAAAAATGCATATTTGGTAAGCCTGAAGTAAGGTTTATCGGTCATGTGGTTGGGTCTGGTAAGATAAAGATGAATCCAGACAGAATTGAAAGTTTGACTAATTTGAAGATCCCAGAAACTAAGAAGCAAGTTAAGCAACTGCTTGGATTTTTTTAATTATTACAGACAGTTTATTAAGGACTTTGCACAGATTGCGAAACCTTTATCTGATTTAACTAGTAAACGTGTTTCTGATAAGATTGATTGGACTGTTGAACATCAGCAAGCTTTTGATTTACTTAAAGAGGCTGTGCGATCCAAAGTAGTGTTATATGTTTTTGAAGTGGGAAAACCATTCAATTTGTACTGCGATAGTAGTGACTTTGCAGTCGGTGCTGTTTTAACACAGATGGACGACAAGGGAATAGAACGCCCTGTGTCATTTATCAGTCAGAAGTTAACTGATACCCAGAAGAGATGGGCTACTGTGGAAAAGGAAGCCTATGCTATTGTTTGGGCTCTAAACAAGTTAAAAGAAATTATAATTGGATCAAAAATTTTCATTTTTACTGATCACAATCCTCTTACATATTTGACTGAGTCAATGTCTAAGTCTGCTAAACTTGTGCGTTGGGCGTTAGCCTTACAAACTTTTGATGTTGAGGTGAAGTACAAGAAGGGCAGATTGAATATTATTGCTGATTGTTTGTCAAGGTTATAAGTAATCGTAAGACTGTTCATTAATTAGTTAGATATATATATATGTTTCATGTATTTTGGTAATTTCGCAAATTTTGAAATTTAATTTGCTCAATTCCAGAAAAAGGAAGGAGGTAATGTGAACTGAGTTTTGTGTACAGTCTTGCAGTGCGAGATATTAGCGTATATATTTAGTGCGCTTACTTTAGTTTCACGTGTATATGTATATATAATAGATGTATAACGTTTAGTCTTAGTGACACGCGCGGCCGGCCAATCTCGGCAGCGGCGCGCTATATGTATATTATTAGAGTTCGCTTATGCGCACAGAAGACAGGTGTGTCAAGAGGCGCGAAGAATTATGCTGACTAGAGAAGTTTGAATTCGAGTGTGTTCGCTGTAGTAGTGTGGCTGACTAGTTGAGTTGTAATCGAATTGAGTTCTGTCTGTTTGTTTCTTATTAAACTAAAAGATATTAAACTGTGTTGCTGATTAATTCAGGTTATACTTATACGTAGAATTAGTGTTCAAAAGGTGAACGTTAAATAGGCGTTAAGTACGAAGAGAACAAGGATTTAATCAGAAGGATTGTCAACGGAAGGATTGAGTTGACATATATATATATATATATATATTTATGTATGTATCTGCATGTATATATATTAGGGTGTTTTTATGATGCACATGATTTTTTTAACTTAAAGATCTTTTAACGGCCAGTTCGAATTATCATGCCAATCAGCGTATAAACGCCATATCCGAAATTATATCGCGATAGCTGAACATTTAGGACTGGCGCAAGGCGACCGAAATTAGGAACCCGGTGACCTGTCTCGGTTTGGCCAAAATTTTAGACGTTACGATGTCTGTCCTTCGTGTTTTCGATCTTCAACATAATTATAGTAATTACTTAAGCTATTGTGGTTTTCTAGAGGAGACACCTGGTGCTACATGAATAGGATGGTATTTAACGCGAGTGGCTGTCTCCCTTGGTAAGAGTATGTGTTTGATCCCCGAATGAGTTTGTGCCAATCAGATAATGTCGTGGTTTCCGATCGGAGCAATCTCTCTACAACAATAATTCCCTCGCCCATGACAATATCGTGCAAGCATGGCGGTAGCGACGGAGGTTTCTCTGTTGGCAACATCATCTGAGGAAGAGGCGTCATTAAATAGCTCAGAAAGAGAACCAGAACCTTCAACGTCAGCTGGACCACGAAAGCGGCAAAAGGGAACAATCTCTGTAGTTACCCGTGATGTTGCAGCAGCTCTAGATCGTACCAAAACCAGCAGCAGGAATGCCTCTCACATTTTCTCTGCTCTCGCTGCATCCAATCTATATGCAGCACCAGCTGGTGAGCTGATCATCAGTCCTTCTGCTATCCATCGAGCAAGGAAGGATAACCGTGCAGCCCTAGCAGCTGAGATTCGTGAATCTTTCGATCCGAAGGTTCCCCTTACTATCCACTGGGACGGCAAGATCATGCCAGATTTTACAGAAACTGGACGAGTGTGCGTTGATCGTCTTCCAATAATGGTATCTGGTAAGGATGTGACCAAACTATTGGCCATCCCCAAACTCCAATCCGGGACTGCTGCCTTCATGGCAGATGCGTGTTTGGCCGAGATCAGAAGTTGGGGATTGGAAGACAGAATCGTGGCCATGCATTTCGACACAACGGCGAATAACACGGGTTGCAAGGGCGGCGTATGCATCAAGCTGGAAACGGAATTAGGAAAAGACCTCTTGAACCTTACCTGTCGACATCATGTTTCTGAAATTGTTCTGGAAAATGCATTTTCACTGCATGATTCTGCAAGGTCTCCAAAATTGGAACTCTTCAGTCATTTCCGTGACTTCTGGCCGCAAATCGATCAGACCAAGTATCGCACAGCAATGGAGGATAAAGACGCAGCACAAAGAGTCAAAGAAATTCGAGAGAATGTCATCACCTTCGCACTGCAGCAACTGAATGCTGAATACCACAGAGACTACTACGAAGAGCTACTAGAACTAACAGTCATTTTCCTAGGAGGAATTCAACCTAAAAGAATAAAGTTCAGGTACCCAGGGGCATTTTACCGCGCGCGTTGGATGGCACGTGCGGTTTATGCAATCAAGATGTGGCTTTTCAGATAGCAGTTTCCCATTCAACAACATCAGAGGGCATCTCGACAATCTTACTCTCAAAAGATGTGGAATCATCTACTTCGAGTTTCGCTTTTTGTGACCACAACCTACGTGGAGTACTGGTTCACCTGTACATCACCCAATGAAGCCCCAAGGAACGATCTTCAATTCTTGAAGGCAATCCATACTTACCCAGACAAGGAAGTCTCACAGGTAGCCCTAACAGCATTTTCCCGACACCTTTGGTATTTGTCGGAGACCTGGGTTGGCCTCAGCCTTTTTGACGATTCAGTCACCTTCGATGAAAAACAGCGCATGGTCTATAACATGCGCCACAATCAGGGATCCGACGAACCTCCAAAGAGGCTTCCATCTGGTTCACCATCTACAAAAGCGCTATCCGATTTTTTTACCACTTCTACCATCAAACTTTTCCAGCTCCTCAAATTCGATAACGCTTTTCTTGATCGAGATCCACAACAATGGGAGTCAGAGCATTCGTTCAATGAGGCGAAAGACATTATATCCGCCCTAAGAGTGACGAACGATTTAGCGGAGAGAGGAGTGGCTCTAATGCAGTCCTTTAATGAAGCCCTGGTTCGAAATGAGGAAGAGAAACAATTTGTTCTTCAAATGGTTGAATACCATTGAAATAGATTCCCAAAAACACTAAAGGGACTAGGTAATGACAAATAACTGAAGGTTCTTGGTTTGCTTTTGCCTTATCTTTTATGTTTAAGTGTTGAAATTGTTTGGATCTTCGAGAATTACAATGTATGACATTGTTTTCTAAGTGGTAATTTTTCCCGGGCTTTGCGCCAGTTCTAAATCTCTTTTGATTTTCATCTAATTTGGCAAATGTTAATGTTTCTCAAGGTGGAACAGAAAAACAAACTGGCCGATATTAATTTTGAAACTTCAAATTATAGACACACCCTAATATATATATGTATATATTTATATATGTGTATTTATATATGTATATATACATTTTCATATGTTTGGGCTGAAGGCTGAATATTTCTGTAATAAGTCCCCAATTTCCCAAAAATTTATATATATGCATATATTTTTATATGTATACATTTACATGTATATATATGTACAAATGTATGTATTTATGTATATATATGTATATACTTACATATACATATGTATATATATTCTTTGGGCGACTTATATTGACGCTTATCATTGATTGCAGCCCTCTACCCCTAGATGTCGACTTTCGTCGACAACCGCCCTTAGTGTCGACTTTCGTCAACAGCCGCCCCCAAAGAGTTAAACTGGATAACCAAAGCCACAAGTTCAAACGTAAAATGCAGCACACCAATATCGAAATTGTTCTATGGATGTCACAGTTTGCACATTGGCAACATAACTAAATTGTTATTCTTTCTAACTCACACCAACACGATACAGCACCGTCTAGAAGCCACATCAAGAACCGAGTTTGTGCTATACACAGTGATGGGCAATAGTTAACTAAAAAGTTGCTAACTATTAGTTTAACTAAAAAAATTTAGTTAAGGAAGAAGTTTAACTAAAAAAAATAGTTTAGTTAAAACCATAGTTTAACTACAAAAATTTAGTTGCTAACTAAAAAGTTTAACTAAAAAAATCAGCAATATGCAACTATTTTTCCACAGTGAACATTGAACACTGTCAGCAAAAAAACATTTTAACACTGCATGGTTTTAGCATTTACAGCCTGTGTTTTCAAATTCATACACTACTTACAGTGCACATGTAACTGTATGCCAGAACAGTACACATTGCATAGTTTGAAGGTGAAATTGTCATTGACGCTTTGCATTATTACAGTTCACTTAATGTCTTTTATTGCAAAAATGTTTGTTGTAAATAGTTGGAAAATAGTTGGAAAAAGTTTAACTACTTTTTTTAGTTTAGTTAACTAATTTCCAAAATCAGTTGCCAACTTTAGTTTAACTACTTTTTTTTAGTTGGAAAATAGTTTTAGTTTAACTAAAAAAAATAGTTTAGTGCCCATCACTGATTATACAATACAATACAACTATGTTATACAATACAATATCAACTGCATTTGATATTGACCTTCTTGCAAAGTTCAAAAGTGCACACACACCACACATGCCGCACATTGCGTCAAAATGAGGCAATTTTTTTAAACTGGACCAAATTTTGGATCATGTCTTTCAACTGTGTTACATCAGAATACATCTTACACGGAATCATCTTACAACGACAATGCATTGTAACGATACTCCATGGTAGTTATAGCACAAACATTGCCACCGAACTGTTACATCTAATTCGGGTCAAGTTGTAGTACGGCCATTGGTATTCATTCATATCTACCGCACTACAACGAGGCTTCGTCATGCACTAAAATTTTAAAGGACATGTTAAAGATTGAATCACAGTCGACTAAACAGATGCGTATGTACAACTGTACACTTATGAAATGCAGTTGAAAACAAAATCAGTAAGCAATAAATGCCAGTCCGTTAGCCATCCCAGTCAAAGTCACACGTTGCCCCCAGTTCGGCAATCATTGCCACAGACCACCATAGTTGCCCCAAAGGCCAGCAGGCAATGGTCCCCCAGCGGTGAAGAGTTTGGTACCAGTTTCGTCGAAACAGTGGACGTAGATGGCGTTAGGATACTGTTCCCCGGCAAAATAGTCTTGGTATGTATCGTCATGAGACTGCAGAAACAGAGAAACAAGAAAATGAATGAAAGCACATAAGAACACATTTAATGAACATAATTTCATTTTGTCATCTGCTAATTTGATGAATTCAACATCACAATGATCCACACAAAATGGAATTTCGAGCAAATATAAATTTTCATAAGCCTGAAACTTGTCAAACGTTGACAGATAATATCTAGGCTTTTCAAGGATCATTCACCTATTGATAAACTTGTTGCTTTTAATCGAGTCCAAAAAATCATCCAGGCCAGACTGAAAATAATGTCTCCCCCATTGCTTTTCAGTTCCCATCACAAATTTCATGCCAGTATTGTAAATTTAGTTTAAAACTACTAAATAATTTTACAATAAAGTTCGAAAATCCACCTGCTTAAAATTATCATTAACTTTAAAATAAATATAGCTTTATCTCTTAAAGAATAGTCTCCCCAGGGACAGATTATTTCAAAGGAATAAATATTTGTGTCCCTCTGCGAGACTGTTTTACAGCAATCTCCAAGGGTGAATTTATTCTAGAAAGATCCTCCAGGGGAGAATCTGTTCCGAAATAGATTCTCTGGGGGGACTTTGCGGGGAGACTATGTTTCACGATATCAGCAAGAAGTGCCTTCGAGAGGTATTTAGAAGACGATACAATACAATATTTGTTTATTCGATATACGATGTTGTCATAGGCCTACATGCAACATGTTACAAATGATGAGAAACATAATCATCATCTATGCTGTTTGAGAGAGAATGTATTTTGACAAAAACATGATCAAGCACAAGGTCCAAGAGACTAACTGGACTTGAATGTCTAGTTACACTAGTTACATTACGAAAATCTGTACGCATCCAGTTATTACCAGCCAGCCTTTTCCAACAGCCAGACTACGCGGATGACTGCAGTTCAAGTCCAGGTATTTGCCTGCTCGCAGATCGTAGAAAAAAATTGACCCTGCGCCCGTCCCAATTGTCATGATGTCCGACGTAAAATTCAGCGACCGGACGCCTGTCGAAAAAATAGCTAAGCAATTGTAATTGTAATCTCCATTGTAATTGCAATCGTAATCAGCACTGTAACTGTAATCGTAAACCTGCATAGCACCTCTTCAAGGAAAACTAATCAACAAGCTAGTTGACAACCAGTGGCCTGTACTTCACAGTCAATTGGGATCAGTGCGCACTGCATGATTTTAATCGCCATAAAACACATACACTGGAAACAACTTCAACAACAGACCTGTTATATTACAATGAATCTTGATCTATATTTTCTTTCTATTATTATATCATGCATTTATTAAATGCCACTATCCAATGACCAAACATCAATTGATGGCACCAAGCAATTATGAGTGAAGGACTTGCTCAAGGTCCCTAAGCAGTAATCATCTCATGGAAGGTTCGAACCTATACTCTTCACGTTACAAGACAAGTGCTCTAACAAATCTGCTACTACATTGGTTAGAGAAGATTGATTATTTATACACGTAGCAGGTACATAAATATATACAACACAGTTGGGAATTAGCTTTAGAGCATAACATAATTATAACAGCCTCGTAATAACAAGGTACTTATACATTAGTACTTGTTGCACCCTCATAAAACAGCGTTCTGTGGAGGGTCCAGTGTACTTGGCATGTAGCCCTGAGTAAGAACTGCTGAGAAAGGTATGAAGAATCCATGGTCGTATGTTGCACGAGTGCTAGCCTTTGCAGTAAAAACAAGCAGGTTCAAATTCCCTGAAACAGGTGATCAAAGGGAACTGAAAATCACTATTTACATGAAGATGCACGAAGAGATACCACCCCCAGCAGATTTGATGGCTACAGAAAACCTTCACAATACACCGGAAACTCGTTATTATGTTGCTTTGGGAGCCACATCAAGATTGTCTTGCAGTTTAAAATGAGGTTACTTTAAATGGCTGAACCAGATTTGGGATCCATATAATCATCATTTGTCGCATGCTCCCCTTGGCAGCATTGCTGTCTCCACAACACGCAACCAGCAGTGCCGGCCTTAGGATATTTCGGGCCCTGTGCAGAATATTTACTGTACATCCCCCTCCCCATGACACTAGTCAAATTGTTTTTCATTGCTAATCATTTTACTTTAGTAGATTGTTAACTAGTACAAGTCAAATTTAACTGCACACGAGAATTCTGGGATTTAGACGAAGTTGACTCCTATTGTAGTGAAAAAAGAGAAGATATAATCGAAACCATAATACTATTATTAGGGTGTCTTGGTCCGCAAAGGTTCACCAGTCACTCTAGTACAGAGTAAAACGGGGAGGCGACCTGACCGACGTCTCTGTTGAGCGTAGACTCGGATCCGACCTGGGCTGGTGAACCAAAGTCCTCCGTGCCCACCTTCTCGTGGTGCGGACCGTTGGTACCCTTCCTAGGAAGGGGAACGAACGGGCACGGCAGGCAAAACCAGGGGAAGGCAATGGCAAACCACCCCTGTTAACTTGCCAAGAAAATCGTCATGAAACACACTAAGCCAAAAACGGTGATAGTTGCGAATGGTGGGACTCCCAGGCCGGAGCGTGACTTAGAAGCTACTGGGGAAGAGCAAGACGGAGAGTCAAGGGCCCCTCGATCTAATGAAGCAACAGGACTAAAGCCGAAAGGACGTCTAGAGGTGGATCGATTCGGAGGGGAAAGACTCAACCTGAGCTGTAAGCAGAAGATGAAGTTGGGCACATGGAACGTGCGAAGTATGCAGAGCGGAAAGATGGACGTGATACAGGGAGAGATGAAGAAATTAGACATAGCAATCCTAGGATTAAGTGAGACAAGGTGGAAGGGACAAGGACATTTCAGTTGGAATGGATACAGGATAATAATGTCAGGACAAAAAGAGAGAGGAAAAAATGGAGTTGCAATCATGTGTGACAAGTCAAGCGCAAATGCGATAATGGGATATGATACAGTGAGTGATAGAATTTTGAGTGTAAGATTCAGAGGAAGAAAGGTCAACATAACCATTATACAGGTATATGCTCCAACATCGATATCGTTAGAAGAGGAACACGAGGGTTTTTACACCAGCCTGCAAAGTACAGTGGACAGAACTCCGAAGGGCGACGTACTAGTGATCATAGGTGACTTCAATGCGAAGGTGGGTCAATGCACCGGAGGCGATGGAGACACATTAGGTAGTCATGGCCTGGGTGAACAGAATGAAGCAGGAGAAAGACTTGTTGAGTTTTGCAAAGGGAATGGCTTAGGAATTATGAACACTTGGTTCGAACAGCCTAAGAGAAGACTGTACACATGGACGTCACCGAATGGGAAGCATAGAAACCAGATTGACTACATACTGATAAACAAAAGATGGAAAAGCACAATAAGAGATGTGAGAACAAGGCCAGGAGCGGACTGTGGAACTGACCATGAGCTATTGGTAGCAACACTGAGAACGAAATTGAAAAAGATAAAGAAAGGAGATCGATTGATCAGATACGACTGCAAGGGTATCACACTGGAATACAGGATGGAAATAAAGAATCGGTTTGAAGTACTAGAGAGAGATGAGATAGAAGAGGAAGAGGATTCGAACAACCTATGGGAGAGGATGAAGAAAACAATAGTCGAAGTCGCAGATAAGCACATTCCAAAGAAGAAGAAAATCACAACAACGACATGGCTATCGAGAGAAGCCATATGCATGGCGGTTGATAGGAAGGCTGCAAAGAAGGCAGGAGAAAAGGATAAGGTAAGGGCACTGAACAGTGCCTTCCAAAAACAAGCACGGAAAGATAAAGAAATACATCTAAACGAATTATGCAGAGAAATGGAAGACGAGGGAAGGAAGGGACGAACCAAGGAAATGTTCTCAAAAGTAAAGACAATCACGGGAAAATTTGCACCTAGAATGGGCTCAATGAAGGCAGGAGATGGAAATGTAATCTGCGATGAAGAAGGGATAAAGCATAGATGGAGAGAATACACGGAGGAGTTGTATAGGGAAGACAAACGAGTCAAAAAAGAACAAATTGACGTAACAGAGTATGAAAAGGAACCGGAGGTCATGGAAGCGGAGGTAGAATGGGCAATCAGACAACTCAAGGACAATAAGGCACCCGGTCAAGATGGGATACCTATAGAACTGATAAAAGCAGGGGATGATGCGATGATAAAAACAATAACAAAATTGTGCAATCAAATATGGGCAACTGGAGAATGGCCGGAGGACTGGAAGAAGTCGATCTTTATACCTATATTCAAGAAAGGAGATGCGAGGGAGTGTGAAAATTATAGGACGATAGCAATGATATCACACACTAGTAAAATATTACTGAAAATAATTCACAAAAGAATGGAAGGCACAATTGAAAGAGAACTTCCGGTGAACCAGGCAGGGTTTAGGAAATCTCGTGGAACTCGAGACCATATAGCCAACATGAGGTGGATAATGGAGAGACAAAGGGAGTATGGACAGGAGGTTCACATCTGTTTCATTGACTATAGCAAGGCATTCGACTGCATTAACCATGATTTAATGTGGAAAACCCTGCTTGAAATGGGAATTCCGAAACACCTGATAATGTTACTAAAGGGTTTATATGAAGACCAGATAGCGGTGATAAGAACAGAATACGGAGACACTGACAATTTCAGAATCAAGAAAGGAGTGAGGCAGGGATGCATCTTGTCTCCATTCCTGTTTAATCTATATGCTGAAAGAATAATGAGAAAGGCAGAACTGGAGGGGGCAATTGAGGGAGTAAAAATTGCTGGAAAGACACTGAATAACCTTAGATACGCGGATGACACAACATTAATGGCAAAAAGAAAAGAGGATTTGGCAGAACTGATAAGAAGGGTCAGGAGAGAAAGTGAAAAAGCTGGTTTATACTTCAACATAAAGAAGACAAAGGTCATGACAACAGCAGATTGGGATAGTTTTGAGATAGACGGAGAGGAAATAGAGGTGGTAGAAAGCTTCACATTCCTAGGATCACTGGTTGGAAAGGAGGGAAAGTGTGATCCAGAAATAAAACGAAGGATTGCTATAGGGAAAGCTGCAATGACCGGACTGGAAAAGATATGGAAAGACAAACATGTGAGCATAGAAACCAAAAAAAGGCTCGTGAGAGCACTAATCTTTCCTACGGTACTGTACGGTTGCGAGACGTGGACAATGACAAAGAACATGGAAAATAAGGTTAACGCTTGTGAAATGTGGATATGGAGGAAGATGCTGAGAATATCTTGGACTGAGAAAAGAACGAACGAATCAATACGAGAGGAGATTGGAGTTGAGAATGAAGAGTCGTTAAAACAAACTGCGACAAGAATGAAGCTAAGGTTCTTTGGACATGTTATGCGATCTGATGGTCTGGAGAAGGAAATGATGCTGGCGTGCGGTGAGGGGAGGAGAAGACTGGGTCGCCCAAGGAGGAGATGGATGGATGAGATACAAGATGTAACTGGCATGAATTTGGCGGAATTGAGAGACTTGTCATCGAATAGGAGATGGTGGAGTGTGTTCACCAGGACGGTCGCTAGAGCTCCACGAGCTGACAGCACAAGGTGACAAGGTGACTTGTTCATGTTAATTTCTGTGACATTTTCGGGCCCCCTTAAGCTGCGGGCCCCGTGCGACCGCATGGTTCACACGCCCCTAAGGCCGGCACTGCAACCAGCCATCTTTACTATTGGGTCTGTATCCAGGTCGTGTGCAGGCCATCGTTCTTCTCCATGTGTTTCGAGGGTGCCCAACAGGCAGGGCTGTAGTGGTAAAATTTGAGGTGAGTATACGCTACCGGTGACCAGCGGCGTCAAAAAAAATTTGAAGACCTTTTTTTAGGAAAAATTTCAGACTTTTCACCAATTCTTTGAAAATTTTCAGACTTTTTACGATTTCGTCTCTGAAAAAGTTGATGACCTTTTTTTTTTTTTTAGTCATTCGCCCTAAAAACCTCTGAAAACCTCTCTTTTTCCTCCAAATTTCATCTACAGAGGTAAGTATACACTGTATACCCGCGTATACCCTCGTCTACAGCCATGAGTATACACTCTCAAATTTCTCTAGAGGTAAGTATACACTGTATACCCGCGTATACCCTCGACTACAGCCCTGCCAACAGGCCTCTTCCAGCCACTCGGAGGGCTGATGGTCATCACTTGCGAGGCCTTGTCGTGGTCCTGGTCCAATTCACAGCTAATAGCTTAACACTTTAACAACGAGCTGCATAGACCTCATAAACACATTTCAACAGCTAAATATCAGTTCCATTGTACAGAGGGTGAGGTTCTAAGTCCTACCAGCCCCTGTCTGCTGCGACGACACATTCGACATATCCTTTGACATTCGGTCATCGACGAGGGTGATGTGCGATTGAGACCCGACGGCGTAAATTCCATGGTCTTTGTTTACAACCATGCACACATTCTCCCTCGCATGACGGAGTTTTCGACTACTTTTCTGTTAAACAGTACACAATAGTTGCATAAATAGTTAGAATAGTTATATATGTAACTGTATTAGAAGCGATTTGATACTTTTCTGTTCCGTAAGAATAACTGCCCTAATGCCCAATCTAATCTGTTTCTGTTAAAAAGCATAAACCCAATTTAAATTGTCTCTGTTATATAATAATAATAATAATAATAATAATAATAATAATAATAATAATAATAATAATGATAACAATAATAATAATCTAATCTTAACACATCTGTATTTTAACTTTTATACTTAACCAGCTTAAATAATTCCACTAATTTTTAATAGTAACTCGGTAATAATTTTCTACTGATTTTCCACTGAGTAACTGACACCTAACCCGATCTAATTTAATTAACAGAAATTTAATAATTAATTTACTAACTGATTTAATAAAAACTAACTGGAAAATATGGTCTGGAATCATGTATTTTCAGCCTTTCACGATCTCTATAGATCTGTCTTCGCGTGTAAATCCAGAAGCAAACTCACCTGTTTAAACGTTTTAGCATCCCAAACGTGTACAAAAGCATTTAGTGATAAAACAGCCAACTCCTACAACAGCAACAGAACGACTTCAATCAAAATTAAATCTGTCATCATCATCACCACTGTTAAGATCGTCATGGCTGTCATAATCATCATCTTCGTCATCATTACATACATCAAAATGCCAGACCAAAAGCGTTCACGCTTTCAAAAAATAACTGAAATTCTATGCTTGCGCTGACAATTGACATTGTTTAGGATCCCATAAGTAGCTCACCACTTACAATGCTATACAAATAGTCAACACTACAATCACCATAACAATTAAAATTATTCAATCAAGGTCACAGGCTGCTATAAGTTCAGCACTCTTCGCCCTGACCATCAAGATAAAGAGGGGCATGCAATGGTCGCAATCACGAAATGCGGCTTCTCTCTCACCTGTCTCTTGCTGTGATACGCAAGTGCTCGCACTTTTTCGGCCTTGTTGCACTCTGCGATCACTTGTGGCCGAATGTGGCCATACAAAGGCACGTCCATGCTACTGCCTCGGTCTTGGCTTGATTCCGACGTTTTTGAACTGGCAGCTGTTTCGTCGGATTCATCCTGAATCAGCCACAGTGCCATCTTACTGTCTCTTGATCCTGACAAACAGAAATTTAAACACATCATCAGCACTGAACCATAAAAAGCAAACAGAAATAAACCCACAAAAACACAAACAACACATTTCACACACTACTGGTACATACATACATAAATGCATACCAGGTATGTACATACATCACAAAAATGACATACATATATATACATTATATGCATATATAAATAATTATCTACATTACAAATACACCATAAAAACATGGCACATACATACATTGTTGGCAGATGAAGCTACATGTCTCAGAGACCTACTTGATCGTAAACTGACATCAGCACATTGTCAGTCCACAGCTGCTACTACCACTGGCGTAAACTTGTCAAAAATATTGGGGGGCATTTGGTTATTCATTCTACACTTATTGCATTAAATGTACAGTCCATCTCAATTATTGGGGGGCACGTGCCCCAGCTGCCCCCCCAGAGTCTACACCTATGGCTGCTACCTAAGTCAGCTGTGTTCTGTTCGGCATCCACTGACACTAAATATTGCCAAAGCGCTCGTCCATGCCTTCATCACAAGTTGCCTCGACTATTGTAACAGAGTTTACTTGGCATTGCCACATCATCCACCAAAAAATTCAGTCAACTATGAACAGGCAGTCATTACAATCATGGCATTCATTACATGCATTCATTACATAGCATTCACTTCATGGCATTCAATACATGCAATCATGACCTGGCATTCATTACATGGCATTCATTACATGCATTCATAACATGGTATTCATTACATACATACATTACATGGCATTCGTTACATGCATTCATTACATGGCATTCATTACATGGCATTCATTAAATGCCTCCATGTCTATGCACAGTCACTTGTTTCAATTTTAGTATGCAGTCTAAATGTTTTGATTTGGAAAAAATTTGAAAAGAAAAAATCCTATATATACTAAACATCCTTAAATAATCTTCATATACCGGTGACGACAAATTCGTCATCTAGCCACTTCAGGTGAAAGATCCAATCCTGGTGACCAGACTATAAAAGAGAAACTTTAAAATTACATACAAGTACCACTAGATCAGAATAGATATAGACATCAAATAACTTCAAAACAAATAAAATCTGAAATTTTTTCAGCTGGGAGGTCTAAAAAGTGTTCTGCCGAGTCTTCTTCTTTATGGCTTTGGCGATGCCCCAGCACGCAATAGCCGCTCATTTATGGTGAATCTCCACTTCTTCCTGTCTTGTGCTCTCTGTGTAGCCTCCTGCACGGATAGGCCCATCTCCTTGCAGTCCTCTTGAATCCCATCAATCCATCGCAACCTTGGTCTTCCCCTCCTCCGCTCTCCGTGTACGTATCCGTGTAGTGCTATGTTCGGGTATCTTTCATTTCGCATTCTTGATATATGGCCGAAATAGCGCAGTCTCCTGATCCTTATTCTGTCCACGATGTCCTGCTGTTCTGCCGAGTACCTCAGTGAAAATATCCATAAACCTCGGATCATGGTTCTCAGGAGTTCCTACAGAGGCAGTAAACAAGCAAGTTGCCTTTATCTTTCTGTCACCTTCTCGAGAAAGGCATTTAATCACAAATTCATATGCTTTTGTTAAAGGACGTCACGTCATAGACACATATATTTGTTGTTAGCCACGAATCTGATCATCTGATCCACATCTGATCCAGATAAGTAACAAAACACATTCTCTTGAAAGCTCTTTGCCTTTTATAACATTACAAACAATAAAAGACATCAGATCTTACTGCGGAGTACTCAAACTCTAGCTGAACAATCTTCTGGTGGAACAGTACAATCAACAGCAATCCCCAACACCTTTTTCATGTGCAATTGTGCATCGGTGTCCCTGATGCACCAAGATTCAAACTCTGGCACCTTTGCAATGAAAAATCAGTCAATGGAAATGAGATTGGCCCTCACTCCATAGGAGCAGGAAGTGCCTTTTAGGAATAGGAATGAGATCGAACCTCTCCAACACAAACAGGATCGAACGTTGGCAGACGGTATACTGCTAAGTCGTTGACACTTTCACCACCCGTAGCCAGGAGCGTTCATGACGGATTTACAGCAATGCTGTGGATTCCACATGGGCAATCGACCACGTGCTGGCTGTCATCTCTGCTTTTCAGCATCGGTATATGCACCATTTGCTTCGTGAGTAGGTCCAAAACAATCAGCTGCAAAAAGACCAGCATACATAGTTAACTATTCACATTCATCCAACTCATCGAAGATACATAGAATGTACCATTTTAAGTGTCTAAATAAATACATACGATTCAGAACAATCTAAGTCTTAATACTTCTTTCTCTCGATTTTTCCGTTGAGTGCTCTTCGTGCTTGCCGGTGCTACTATCAATGTACTCGTGTATTCACTAAAAAAACTGGTCTCTTTCACCAATGCGTCACTGAAAATGCTTCTAAAAACATATCTACAAAAGGCAGTGTTTGTGTTCACAGAAAAGAATGAATGAATACAGCTTGACAAATTTGGTCACTGCTTTTCAGATGAATTTCAATTATTTAAATTAAATTACTATGAAATACCTTGTTACACTTTGTGCCAAAAACAACCTGACGATCCGTTACCCATGTCGCTGCAAAAATTTTGTTGATTCTTTGAAGATTATATTCAGTTTCTTTTAGCAAAATTGGCAGCTGATTGGAGAAATACTGACCAATCAGAGTCTCTGGTTTCTGTGCTCTGCAGCCAATTGGTCGATACTTATGAGTAAAGAATAATATGTCTTTTCCTGGGAAATGTTTCAGGGTAAAATTGCTAAGCTGGTCATCCTTTGTACAGTATGAAGAGACTTCCTGACAACGATGATTGTACAGCCGATAATCTGAATGCATTGCCATCATGGCGTCGGCTCAACTGCTATAAAAAGAAGCAAAATAAAATATAAAATAAACCAAAGAAAATTTTAAAACATAAAAACAAAGAAAAAATAAAATTCAGCTATACCACACCTAACCGCATTCTAGCAATTTTCTATACTAACAATGCTACAATATTCTCATTCACCAATACAACTCAACGACAATGGCTGATGAACAATGCAAATTAACAATTAAAACATATGGAATTATTTACCGCATTGTCCGGTCAAGTTTACGTATTAAAAGCCAAGTCATCATCATGAAAATGCCTTGGAATAATAAGCACCAGAATGTACTTATAGAAACGAATCCTCATTGTAAAGAATATGTATCAGAGATCACAATGTGAGCTGACCAAAGATCCCAGCAGTGGAAGAAACAAGAGGGCTTCAAACAAAATGATAGCAAACAGGTAGACAATACTTCAGTTTGACTTATTTTCACTGACAGTATATTATGTGAGACTGTACAAACATCTGTTTTCGTTACATTGTGTTTTCTTACTCCATCAACACAGTACACTGATGTCATGGGTTGCTGCAGCTCTCGCTATAAGCGCATGGGCACTTTTCTCCACGTGAACTGTGTCCGTCAATATGTCCTGCGCGGATGTGTGGAGCTGCTCGACTTTTTTCTTTTGAGTTAAAGTTAGCTGCTGCCAACATCATTTCATCAATACTCATGTATTCGGTCACGGCGCTGTAGCAGATCGAATTCGATTTACGCTTAGATGCTTTATAAATACAAATACTCTTGCACCCTTATACAGCAGTATTATTATTAGAAAACGGTGTAAAATTGTGAAATACAGGACGCACGTCCTCACCTGTCACAAGTTACTGTACAGCGCTGCAATAATTCACAACTCCTTTTAAAACGTAGAAAATAATAACTACACTTATTTACATTGTTTTCATTTACGCGTTTCTTTCAACTTCACTGTTAAAAGCCGTTAACCAATCAATTCACTCAGATATCCTCAACGTGACCTAATTAGATTGAGTCGGTCGGACCAAAGATGTTATTAGGGAGGAAGATGGCCTACTGGCGACGAAAGTGCGAATCTAGGGCGCGCTAGTGCTTATGGTCTATCCACGGGACAAACAATGAAAAGTTCCTATCTCTGCCATGTTAAAACCCGTCAGTTTAGAGTCGTTTTATACGAAAAGTATCGTAATATGAAAATCATACAAAATTTTTATTGGTAGTACTTTATTCCAACTTTAGATATTTGGCCAGAAATTGACATCAGATAAGTCTAAAACTTACAGCACGCCATATGGCATGGGTTGTAGAAATCTGTTTACCGTGAATGATAGTGCATTTACAGTTGCTTTACGCCGCTGTATGTCACAATTTGTGGTAAGATGAATGAAATGCATCTCACACGCAAAACTATTAATGACATACATCGGCGTACACGACTTTGTAAAGACCAGTTTTCAGTCCAATAACTGCCATAAGTGCCACGTGCGTTGGGCATGGGCGTACAGAACGGCATGCGGTGTGATAATTATGGACCCGCTGTGGGCCGAACAGACGGGTACCGGCCCACTATTCCGGGGGTCCGCTATTCCGGGGGTCCGCTATTCCGGGGATCGGCCGGAGTATACATACATACAACATACATGCATGCATACATACATACATACATGCATACAAACATTCATACATACATACATACATGCTTACATACATGTATACATATATACATACATGCATACATACATGCATGTATGTATATATACATACATGTTTGTATGTATACATACATACATACACGCATACATTCATACATGCATGCATGCATGGATGTATGTATGCATGTTTGTATGTATATGTGCATGTTTGTATGCATGTATGTATGTGTGTATGCATGTATGTATCTTGTATGTATGTATATTCCGGCGGATCCTCGGAATAGCGGACCCCCGGAATAGCGGACCCCCGGAATAGTGGACCGGAACCGAACAGACGTGGATGTGTGGGAATTTCATGAAATAAAGTTATGGATCGGACAGCGAGCGCCGAAAGCGCGAAGCCCCTAACGATTAGCAGTGGGGTGCACACCATACATTTGTCCTCCTTCAAATTTTGAAGAAACGCCAAAAAGTCAAAGTTTTTCGCACGTGAGCGTAAAAATTTTTTGGCTTCTTTTTTGAGCAGATCAGTTCAAAAATCTTTTTTAAACCAGATCAGTTCAAAAGTCCCCTCCCCCTATTTTTGGCTTCCCACCTGTCAACAAGATTGGCACCAGTGTTCGCCTCTCCAGTCTTTACCTCCATTGTCCATGCCTTCATCTGCTCTGGCATAGATTACGGTCACTCCCTATTTTTTGGCCTCCCAAAAAGTCTGTCTCTCCCCTCTACATTCTGTTCTTAACACAACTGCAAGACTAATCACCCACGCTTCTATATTTCCATGTTCATGTTTGAACATATTCACTGGCTTCCTCTTACTGCTCGCATCCAATTAAAGGTACTCTAATCCTTATTTGCCGATCTCACCTGAGACTTGCTCCTAAATACCTCTGTGACTCAATGTCTTCCTGCCTCAGTTGGCTCTCTTCGTTCCTGTGATCGACTTAACTTATTCGTTCCCCAAGTGAGAACGGCCATGGTCCAGTCTTGTTCCTTTGTTAGTATTGGACCTTCATTTTGGAACCAGCAGCCTCTTTCGCTCCAGGCTGCACTACTATCTGGTGGTCCTGCCACAGCTTTTCGTTGTCTTAAAACTTGCCTTTATTCTCAAGGACTTTCGCAATGGGAGCACCTCTGATTGGTGAGCACTGGGTAGAGGCGCTTTACAAGAATTGGTATACTATACAATACAATAAGCTGCTTCTGTTCCTTCATGTATTTCTCTTTTAAGGTTTTGACTGGACTTAACCTTGAAATTTCGTGTGCACACCGACTACTTAGCACCAAGTTCTTGACTGATGCCTTGACCATTATTACTTATTAGAGTGGTGTTTTGAAGTTTTTGGCTTACAGTTATAAACATAAAAAGAGTGGTGTTTTGAAGTTTTTGGCTTACAGTTATAAACATCAAAAAGTGACATACAACACTGGATAAATCCATTTCTTTATTGAATCTGTTAAGCACTTATGGAGATTATTGACTGTAATGATCTCCCAAACCACACAATGATTCCCAGCTACACAACATGCTATAAGATGTTATAGTGTAGAGAAGAATCTATTTAGATTATATAATGTAGGATAGTAGAGCTACATAAATGTAACTTAATTAAAATGCCAGCAGCTAAACCAGCATTGTAGGGATTAATTAATATTAGATAGAGGGGTTCATCATATCTACGCAAAGGACAGCAGACGATGTGGACTCACCCCATTGGTCAGGACGAACAGCTGATCAAAACCGTTAAGGCGAAGCGGCTGACGACTCGGTAACCAAGCAACCGTGGTGACGTGGCGTGGAGATACGGCAGTTCGATTTTTGATTTCAACTGAACAAGACGTTCTAGAAATCTTGAGTGGATCGACTCGGTAGATGTTGGACTAAGTCGATGAGAGGGCATCGTTAGTCAGTTTGATCGGTTTTGCGAAACGATCGATGCAGTTGAGTTTATAAGTCGAGACGTTGGACAGCGAGGATCGAATAATTCGAGTGAAACGCTCTCGTAACAAACCGTTACGAAGCGTGACTTTCCATCATAGGAAGTCGACATTTGCGAAGCGATCTTGTCAACGGACTTAAGGAGTTATTCCGCGAGTGAAGTGTACGTTACTCTGGAGTAGTAAAGCACACACTCGGGTTGTAACGACGGTCTCTTTGGGAGAGACATCAAGCTACGAGAAGTCACGAGAACGGTGGATAGTCGAGCTTCGACGAGGGAGAAACAAGGCGATTTGCGAACGGAGCCGCGAACTCATCAGATGAACAAACGGATGAAAGACAGCTTTTCCACGAGGAACAAACTGTGAGAATATTCCGTGCTAAAGGGTCTTACTGGGAGGTAGCAATAGGCAATAAAATCTAGATAGCAAAGATGCTGGCTAGGTAGGGAATAAGGCAAAGTAGACATAGGATAACTAGACATTGAACTGTTACATGCTTTAACTTTGATATACATTATATTCATATTCATTTAAATGCATACACAGGTGTTCAATGTTCTTTTCCCTAGTCAAATAGATAGGCCTATGCATTTCCTTGTCCAGTAAAGACAAGATGAAACAAAACTAAAGTAGTCGTGGGTGTAGAACATAACACTAAGCACTCTTAATATAGGGTGGCGCTACATAAATGGGGGCTCGCTCTCGGGATTGAATTGTATAATCAATAAAGGACATTGATTAAAACGATCTGGGATCATATCTTAGACACAAGTGGTGTATTTAGATAGGATTGAATAAGTAAACAGAGATATTTACTTACGCGCTAGGTAGGCCTATAGCGTATTTTGTCGTCTGCGGTACTCATTAATACGCATGACGTAATTGAATTTTGAATTGTGACCAATCATACGTTGTCGAAGGTGAGGTCAGGTCAACGGTTGCAAATCGCAAAAGCTAACTATTGGTAAGAGTTAGGTCAGGTCAAGGTTCTTCAGTGTTTAAGTTATAAACAAGGTGAACTAGCTTTGAAATCTGAAATTTATCTTGAGCCTTATATCAAAGAAAATTGATATAGCGCAATGGCTGGTGAGATTCAGAAGTGGATTAAGGTGGCGCAGGACCTTGGATACGCAGAAGATGCTGTTAGAGAATATGTCAAGGACAGGCAGAATGAGATTAGGGAAGATAAAAGACGTGAGGCTGAGGAAAAGCTACGTCTAGCGGAAATGGAAAAAGAAGAGAAAAGACGCGAGGCTGAAAGGGAAGATAAAAGGCGTGAGGCTGAAGAAAGGCTACGCCTAGCTGAACTGGAAAATCAAAAGGAAGAGAAAAGACGTGAGGCCGAAGAGAGGCTACGTCTAGCTGAAATGGAAAATCAGAAGGAGATAAAACTTAAAGAACTAGAGCTTCAGATGACACGTGAGACAAGACGAGAAGATGGAGATAGGATAAGACTTGATGGAGATGGAGAGTATTCTGGTCAGGCAAATAATGCCAAATATGTTAAGATGCCCATCTTCAGAGAAGAAAAAGATTGTTTAGATGCCTATCTCCTCAGATTCGAGAGGACATGTACGGCATACAGAGTTCCGAATGAGTTATGGGTTCTGACACTAGTAAAGTCGCTTCAAGGCAAAGCGCTCGAAGTGTACGAAAGAATGAGTATAGAAGAATCTCAAGACTATGAAAAGTTAAAGGAGAGACTACTCATAAGGTTCAAATTGTCAGAATCGGGGTACAGAAATTTGTTTAAACAAAGCCCTAGAGAAAAAGACGAAACTCCGGAACAATATGTAGGAAGACTTAAGCGTTACTTAAGACAGTGGCATCAAATGTCAGACTTTAGTGAAGACAAAGAGGGTTTGGAACAACTCATACTGAGAGACCAGTTCTTCATTATGTGTGACAATGATATGAGACGCTTTCTAAAGGAGAAAGGGAAACTAAATCTTGAGGACATGTTGGAACAGGCCCAAAACCTCATAGAAGCGAGAGAATCGGATGAAAGGAAATGGATTCAAACTCAGAAGAATAGAGAAAAAGAATCCAAGATACAACCGAGAGATAATAAGCAGAAGAGTTTTGATAATACAAACAACTCTTATAACAAATTTAGAGAACAGAAGGAATTCAGAGATAAAAATCAATTCAAGAGCAATTGGAAGTTCTCCGACAACAAGAAATATGGAGTAGAAACAGAAACCCAGAAGACGGGATGTTTCCGCTGTGGATCAAAATTTCACAGAATAGCCCAGTGTAGTGAGAAAGATAAGACAGGGAGAGAACATAGAGTAGCAACAATGCAATGCGACGAGGAATCAAGTGAAAATGGAGATAAACAAGAGGCAGTAATTTCATACTGTTCTGCATACGTTGAACAAGAAGGAAAGTGTATAATAGAAGAACACAAATATCAGGGACCAGTTGTAATTAATGGATGTGAAACAAAAGGTGTCTTTGACACTGGTTCAAATTGTGTTGCTGTAAGAGAGAGTCTGATCAAGAAAGATGAATACATAGGTCGAAATATGATATGTACTTTCATGAATGGTACTAAACATGAGTATCCGATGGCAAAAGTCGCAATACAGAGCGAATACCTCACAGGCGTGGTAGAAGCTGCTGTGATCAAAGATCTAGAAGTAGAAACGATCATTGGATCAAGAGTAGAAACTATAGAAGATTCTAAATTGAATTTGTGTTATTGTGAGACTGAGGTAGTAAAGTGGAAGAAAGAGGCAGAGAGAGATACTGAAGAGTTCACTAGCAAGGTCAGAGTAAATGAAATAGATACTAAATGCCTTTATGATACAGGAGCAAATTGTGTCGCTGTGCAAAAGAGATTAGTGAAACCAGAACAATACACAGATAAATTTATGGTGTGCAGATTTGCTAATGGCAAGAAAGAAAAATATCCCATGGCAAGAATTAAGATTGAAGGTAATGACTTCAAAGGTGTGACGGATGCTGTAGTAATAGAATCCTTGGTGATAGGATTAATCACGGGTCCATGTTTGTACGAGAAGAGTATAAACAGAATCCAACCGAAAGGGAAACATGATGACGAGAAGACGGATAAATCATGTGAACCTAAAATTAGTAGAGCCAAAGAGGAGAAAAAGAAAGAATGGAATGTAAAGGGTTGTGACGCTGAAGAGATGAGATGCAATAAGGCTAACCCATCCAAGGTAATCCAAAACACAGCAGGACATGATTGTGAAATTGTCACAGAAACAGGAATAAGTGACGGAGTGGAACGAAATGGTAAAGCAGAAGTGGTAATAGCAGGATGCACGACACGAGCACAGGATGAGATAAAAGGGAGACGTGTCGAACGACCACTGAAAATACCAGAAGTAACAGGTTTAGATCTCAAACCAGAGGAGATAATGGAACCTATAGAACCCAGGTCTAGCAGAAGAAACCATTTAGAGGAGAACAGAAATAATGAAGAGAATAAGAAAATGGGATATGGGAAAGGAAGAAATTGGCAGGAGTCCAAGTCATATTACATGAAGACATCCGAGAGAGCGGATGTAACGGAAAAGAAGAATTATGGAAATGACGGGAGATTTCATAGGTCTGATCAACAGGCGATGCAGACAAATTATAGATACGGAGATAATAAGTGGAATTGTCGAAGGCCAAAATGTAAGTCAAGCTGGAAGATACATGAGGACTATGAGAAGAAAGATTACAGTAATGATAATAGAAAGCAGTACAGACCATGGAAGGCCAACAGATGGAGAAATTCTGGGAGAAACCTAGAAAGATCCTGGAGAAGAAGTGGAGAAGAGGAGTCTGTAAAGTGCAAAGGTGAAGATAGCTATTCGAGAAGTGATAGCGATGAGTCGGTCGGTGGTAAATGGTTGAGTTGGAGGGAGAGAGGAAAGTATGACAGGAAGAAAGGAAATCCCAGGTATCATATGACATGGAAATGTCGAAATGATTGGAGAACGGTTGAAAGATAAGCCCAGTGCGAGGTATTTAAGTAATTTCATGAGGCAATTTAACGAGGAAAATTCTGTAATTAAGGGTTATAGATATACAATTATTTTATATTTTGAGTTAAAGAAGTGGTCACTAGGCGTGATCTATGAGTTAAGTTACTCAAGAGCTACAGAAGAGCAGCTGTAGGGAAATTTAGAGAAAATAAGTAGAGGAGAGGTAGTGGAACTTAGTGTTGAGATAAACAGACATGAAGTTCAGGAGTTATTTAAAAAATAAGTAGTTGTAGAGGTAAGATGTAGTTAAGGTTAAGATGCAAGGAGAGAATCCTTGTGGTAAGTGGTCAGGTGAAACCTAACTTTGGTAGTGAGGAAAATTTAAGGAAATTAAGCAAGTAAGAAGTTTTCTGGGAGCAGTCAACTATTATAGGAAATTCATACCAAACTGTGCGATGATAATGAAACCACTCACAGAATTAACCAAGAAAAATGCCAAAGTAATTGTGGAATGGACTAGTGAATTGGAGAGTGCATTCACAGAACTCAAGAAGGTGTTATCAGAAGCACCAATATTAAAACTACCAGACCTAGACAGAGAATTTGTAGTTAGAACAGATGCATCGAATGCAGCTTTGGGAGGTGTACTGATGCAAGAATACGATGGAGTGATGCATCCGGTGTCATATGTAAGCAGAAAGTTGAGTGAAACAGAAAAGCGATATTCCGTAGAGGAACGAGAATGTTTAGCAATGATATTCAGGTTGAAAAAAATTTAACAGGTATCTTTATGAAAATGTTTCCATTACAAATTCAAACAGATCACTGTAGTTTACAATACTTGAAGACGGGTAATGTGAAGAATGATCGTGTGATGAGATGGAACCTGTTATTGCAAAACTACAATTTTAGGATAATATACATTAAAGGCAGTGATAATGTAGTGGCAGATTACTTAAGTAGAGGATTAGAATAAGCCAATTAGAATAGTCATAAGTAAGATAGTAACGTAAGTTATGACATGATAGGATAGATTATCGTTTCATGTATGATTAGTTAAATGATTAAAATGTGTGTTACTTTAAGTATAAGTTAAGGAATTATTAAGTCAAATTAATATATATTTCACTAGTTAAAGTTGGACCAATTGGAACAGTAAATGGTCTTACTAGATAACTGATATATGTTAATATAAGTTGTGTAGATAAGAATATTGTGTAGTTAAGTAAGGAGTCATAGTTATTTTAAGAAAAAATGTATTATTTCTTTGATTGTGGGGGGTGATGTAATGATCTCCCAAACCACACAATGATTCCCAGCTACACAACATGCTATAAGATGTTATAGTGTAGAGAAGAATCTATTTAGATTATATAATGTAGGATAGTAGAGCTACATAAATGTAACTTAATTAAAATGCCAGCAGCTAAGCCAGCATTGTAGGGATTAATTAATATTAGATAGAGGGGTTCATCATATCTACGCAAAGGACAGCAGACGATGTGGACTCACCCCATTGGTCAGGACGAACAGCTGATCAAAACCGTTAAGGCGAAGCGGCTGACGACTCGGTAACCAAGCAACCGTGGTGACGTGGCGTGGAGATACGGCAGTTCGATTTTTGATTTCAACTGAACAAGACGTTCTAGAAATCTTGAGTGGATCGACTCGGTAGATGTTGGACTAAGTCGATGAGAGGGCATCGTTAGTCAGTTTGATCGGTTTTGCGAAACGATCGATGCAGTTGAGTTTATAAGTCGAGACGTTGGACAGCGAGGATCGAATAATTCGAGTGAAACGCTCTCGTAACAAACCGTTACGAAGCGTGACTTTCCATCATAGGAAGTCGACATTTGCGAAGCGATCTTGTCAACGGACTTAAGGAGTTATTCCGCGAGTGAAGTGTACGTTACTCTGGAGTAGTAAAGCACACACTCGGGTTGTAACGACGGTCTCTTTGGGAGAGACATCAAGCTACGAGAAGTCACGAGAACGGTGGATAGTCGAGCTTCGACGAGGGAGAAACAAGGCGATTTGCGAACGGAGCCGCGAACTCATCAGATGAACAAACGGATGAAAGACAGCTTTTCCACGAGGAACAAACTGTGAGAATATTCCGTGCTAAAGGGTCTTACTGGGAGGTAGCAATAGGCAATAAAATCTAGATAGCAAAGATGCTGGCTAGGTAGGGAATAAGGCAAAGTAGACATAGGATAACTAGACATTGAACTGTTACATGCTTTAACTTTGATATACATTATATTCATATTCATTTAAATGCATACACAGGTGTTCAATGTTCTTTTCCCTAGTCAAATAGATAGGCCTATGCATTTCCTTGTCCAGTAAAGACAAGATGAAACAAAACTAAAGTAGTCGTGGGTGTAGAACATAACACTAAGCACTCTTAATATAGGGTGGCGCTACATTGACAGTGAATCATTATAGGTTATAATCTATAACCAGCAGACAGTTTAATAAACAGTTCACAGTATGAAATGAATTACCAGTAAGTAATTATGAAATATGACTCATACATGAAGCAAATAATATACCAAACCAAACTGGCAAGAATTTTTAATTTGTCTTTTTGTGTTATGCTCAAAAACACTTGTAAAGAATTAAGTAATCATGAAATATCACCTGTACATGAAGCAAATTATACAACAAACCAAACTGGCAAGTTTCTAATTTTACAATACCAGTATAGGTACTTACAAATATTTACAGATAATTACATATGCAAGATTCTTTCAATTTGTCTTTTTTTGTATTACGCTCACAAACACTTGTAAAGAATCATGAAATATCACTTGTACATGAAGCAAATTATACAACAAACCAAGCTGGCAAGTTTCCAATTTTATGATACCAGTATATGTCCTTACAAATATTTACAGATAATTACATATGCAAGATTTTTTTCATTTTTCTTGTGGTGGTACGGTCACAAACACTTGTAGTGCTTGTCACTTTGCTAGGTTTTAACAGCTTCCTGTTAGCAAACTTCACGGAATAAAATAGTCTCATCACAATATAAAGTTTTGTCAGTTTCTCTGATATGTATACAGCATGCTCTGGATGTCGAATAAACAAAAACTGGAAATTGCATTGAGGGTGAATTATTTTAAATAGTGTTGAAGCAGTGTTTGGTTGTGAAAGCAGCTGATTAAAATGCAAGCGGAACAAATGTTCCATTACATGTACAGCTTGAAAAAGTTCATCACAAGGCTCAACCAAACCAGTAGAGGATACATTTGAAAATCGTTTTTCTTTTATAAAGACATCACGTGGACGACAACTGTAGGAGTGGTCACCTAATTGTTTACTCAGAACATCCTGACACTGAGAACAAATTCCACATTTACGAGCAAGCCATCCAGACAAATAACTGACTAGTGATTCCTCCCCTTCTGTAAAAATTTCAACACTACTCTGGTCACAGCAAATGTCACTGTTTAGAATTTCATTTGACATTTCAGACCAAATTTCATCACCATAATGTGACAACCCATCATCTTTACTTTCTGAAGATGTACTTGGAACAGGCTCTGACACTACAGGAGAAGCTGATGTCAGATCAGAATGGTTTAGCAGAACAAAATCATCATTATTAATACAATTTTTGCCACTTGTGCAACAGTCTAAACTTGATAGAACCACAGCACTTCTGAAAGAAGTAAAGAACTGTGCCGGTGTAGGATTTTCATTCCATCCATTTTTACCTCTGAGACCAGCAAAAAAATTTTCAAGACAATCCTGGTTAAAACGGGCAGTGCAAATGTAGCTAAAACCCTGATCAAGTAGCTCGCAGGAAAGAGAGTGTATGCTGCTGATAGACATTTGCAAACCTTGCTGACACTTGATTTGTGACTGAGCACGAGCTCCTAAAAAATGCCACTTACCCACCCATTCCTTAAAGACAAGAAGCTGTTCTAAATTTTGATTTCTTTTACAAAGGGCCCATCTTGCTGGCCTATCACCCCGCCGCTTGCGAGAATTAAGGATATCGAAGAGGATATCCATTTTATCAACAAAAGCAGCAGTTTGAACAGCTTCAGGAGGTAACTCCTTTGTTAAAACGCGCATATGTAAACCAGCTGCAACGGAATGACTCAAAACCTGTGAAGCAAGACATACACGCATCTTCAAAACTCTCGAGGTGTCAATATGACGCTCTGTCAATTTTGGTGCAAGACGTATGGGGTACATTTGATCAACATGATAAAATTTCTCAATGTGTTTCCAGCTAGCTAATGAACCATCAACTTCAATATCATGCTTCATTAAATTGTTGCGTACATTTTTTAACAAATGCGGAACGTCAAAAATAACATGTACAGCGTGTTCTATTGTGTCAACAGTGAAATTTGGTGATGTTAATGTACTGCCAAGATTTTTTACAGCTGCTAAATTGGTTGCACCTTGATCACACACAATGCATCGAACAAACAAGCCAATATCGTGAACTCTAGTAATGCATTCTTTTATTAGTTCTGACAATTCTGAGCTTGCTATTGTGTGGTGTGTAAAGAAAAATGCAATGGCTTGCTTCCATTTACTGCGCAAACCCCTAATCATGAAGACTAATGCGTGTGTTGCTATCGTTCCATCATCCGTGTACCCTATGACTCTGTCTAAGTTCTTATCATATGTTAACTGTGATTTCAAAGAAATTTCATCAAATACTAGTGCACACTGACGTTCACATAATGGCAAACTCATGACACGTAATTTAAGGACCTCAAACATCACAGGTGTAAACCCACAATCAATTCTGCCAATGGCTGCACCTACAAACCTGCGTAACGTTGACAAAGATGGTAAAGCCAAGTGCTGTGATACAAATCGATATGCTGCAGCACTCTTAAAATGAAACTGTAAACCAAATAATTTTTCCTTCACTGACCACCTGTAACCTTTCTCTTTCCTCTGACTAGCCAACATCTGTGAATGGAACAATGCCAGTTGCAAAGGCGTTAAAAACTGTTTAGCAGCATTTACAATAACATCAACTGCACCAGACGGCATTGCAGGTTCTGTCGCTTTTTGGGGATTTTTCAGTCTTAATTGTGCAACTTTTCTTTCCAATCTCCAGCGTCTAGACTGTAGCTGATGTATTTTCTGCCTGAGCCGTTTTCTTAATGGAGTATCTGGTGGTCTGCATTTATTACATTTTACTTGCTTATTTGTGTCTGTAGTTATTTGCTTAATTATGTCTATATTTATATCAGATGTAGACACTTCTGATGAACCACAATCTCCTTCAGTAGCCAAAGTTGTTGCTGGAGTCATTTTGAACATCTTGGGCATTTCACTTGATGACAGATTTCTTTTGGCTTCGACACCAGCTTCCTTGTCTGTGCTCACAACACCTTCTTTTCTAACAGGCAATTTGCGTTTGGAACCAAGTTGTGCTGGAGGATTTGGAACCTGCAATAGCACAAAACCTATTAAAACACTAGATTTAATGATAACTATGTCAAGGTTCATTAAGGATGAAAGCAGAATTTATGCACAGTGCATTGATACTGACAATAAATCTTTAATTCTCATGCTGTTGGCAGACCAGATAATCTCTTTCCATTTGTCCTGAAAATAACCCTGCAAACTACTAACAATATTTAATATTAAAAGTTCCACATACATTTACTACCAAAAACCTTTGATCAATGGTTTAGGAAGAATCTTGAAACACATGACCATGAGACATGTTCCTCTAATAAATATCATTTATCTAGTGTACACACCAAGATCAGACAATTTAGCATTAGAACTTATGGTCCGTCATTTTGGAACACTTTACCGTTGAAATTAACAAGTCTTCTATCATTGTACCAATTTAAAAATAAATTAAAAGCATATTTATTGAATGCCTTGTAACTGTAAAATCAACCAATACTGTGACCTGTCAATTGAGTTTAATTGATTGATTGATATACATCTCATGGCTTATTTTGATTTTTGGCCCCTTGAACTGCGATGTAACAAAGTTTTCCTGCATGTAGACACTGGTATGACTTATTCCTGCAACACAATTAATGTGTTGAGACAGTGCACATAAAACATTCTACGATAATGATGATAATACTGATGTAGCACACTTTCAACAGTATCAGACCAATGACCACTAAAACAACAATAACATCAGCCTTGGAATAGAACTTTAAATGTGTTATATTAATAACTTTAAACAAAATGACTCACATCAAATAATGTGGGTATTGCATTCCAGTTGAGTCGGTTGTGTAATACATTTGTGAACTGGTTGTCTTCAAAGTGCGCACTACACAAAACGTGGTTCTTGTGTAATTCTGATGGATCTTTCTTATCGAGGTCCCCACGCCTGGTGTTGATGACCCACTTCTTGCACCTAACACATAAAATTTTATGTTACATACCGGGTAATACTTGTAAGTCATGTCAGTTCATGATCTGTATTAAAAATGGCCCTATGAATGAATGTTCATATACTTACTGGTATATATAATAAACTCCCGTCAGAATTACAAAATTATCTGGTGCACAGCCTATGAAATCACCAAACTACACCTTTTGCAACCTCTATAAGCATGTCTTCACCTCAAAACTTAAAGAACCTCTTCCTCAAATCCTATTTTGACTTCTGCTCTTCCCCTTAACTCTCTAGATGATCCAACTCTATACACGACCCACCGTAAGTGCCTGCTTGTATTGACCTTCAGATCTTGACATGAAACCGATGCTGACCTAACCTTTCTCTAGGAGGTGAAACTCCTATATGCCACCGACCCATGTATATTTACTTCTATGGCCAGTTCTCAGGCGTTGTTTAGGGGATTATTATAATATTAAATAGCAAAGGCCTTGCTTTTGGTAATCCTGGGTTTTAGCGTCCGAAATTATTTACATTGCATGAGCGATGAAAACGTTTCACAGTGAAACTCAAACAAGAAGTTGGAAGATTGATCAAAATATCAATGAAACTAGAAGCCGGATGATCGATTAAAATATTACATAGTTAAAGTCAAACTAGAAGTTGGAATTGCGATGAAAATATATCGGTTTAGTGCCGATATTATTCCCGTGTGTGACCGATGAAAACATTTTATAGAAAAACTCGAACTAGAAGTTGGAAGATTGACGAAAATATTCACTAAACTAGAAGCTGGATAATCGATTAAAATATAACTCAAACTAGAAGTTGGATGAACGATGATTGTTTATTGTATATTGTATTAGAACGTTTCAATGAAAATAATTTCGGACGCTAAAACCCAGGATTACCTTGCTTTTTATATCTAATTAACAAGTTTATTGTAGTGTACTGAAATTGTGGCTAAGACTTTGGTTAAGAATTAATCTGTATTAATAATGCAGTACGCTTACCGTTCAGCTTCTTTTGGGAAGCAGAAAAACGAATTTCCAAGATTTTTTCCGCTTGCTTTGCCACAATTAACCGCTGCACAAAAGTGTGGCATGGTACAGAACTTTCTATTTGGCGAAAATGATGAATTCTATTTAAAGGCTTTGTTAAAAAATGACTTTTAACTGATGCGTTTTAACAGAATAATAGAAGTATTTCCAAAGATCTTAGAGTCGTAGATCTTTGGTATTTCGTTGGACACTATAAGATGAATCCCATTATGATACCGAGTCATGTAAGTAAGTAAGTAAACTGTTAATAATGCAAGTCAAACGCTCACAATTTACAAAATTGCCTGATGGTGTAAAATGTTACCGTTGTTCGATCACGAAAAGCCCAAAACTGTCAGCTGTTAGCGTTAAGATGGTAAACTGTTCGAAGTATGGCGAGTTCATTGTTTACCGATGACGCAATCTACATATTTTCGTAGTATAGTGCCTAATAAGACAGCATTCGTGATATTCTTGGCAATAGATGTGGTTTTGCTGGAATCTTTATAGTCCAGTTCTGGAGGCTCACAGGAGAAGCACATGGAAACTCCTGAATATGCGTTTTTAGTTGTTACCAACCACGTGGTGGCTGCCATGTGGTGATGCTTGTAGGTGTTATTAAAATGATCCAAAACCACGATTCCACGCGATTGATTTGACAAGCATCAAAAATATCTAAAGTTGGAATAAAGTACTACCAATAAAAAATTTTTATGAATTGGATATTACGATACTTTTCGTATAAAACGACTCTTAACTGACGGGTTTTAACATGGCAGGTATAGGAAGTTCTCGTTGTTTGTCCCGTGAATAGACCATAAGCACTTGCGCGCCCTGATTCGCACTGCGCAAGCCTAATTTCTTTAAGTGCGCCATCTTCCTCCCTGTTAAAATCTTTGGGTCGGACTACTATCTGGTGGTCCTGCCACAGGTTTCGTTGTCTTAAAACTTGCCTTTATTTCTTAGGACTTTCGCATTGGGAGCGCCTCTGATTGGTGGGCACTGGGTAGAGGCGCTAAGTTTTGAAATACAGTACAATACAATGCAATAAGCTGTTTCTGTTCCTTCATGTATTTATCTTTTAGGTTTTGACTGGACTTAACCTTTAAATTTGGTGTGCACAGTGACTACTTAGCATCAAGTATTGAATTATGCCTTGAACATTATTAGAGTGGGTTTTTTAAAAGTTCTTGGCTTACAATTGTAAACATCGAAAAATTACATAAAACAATGGATAAATCCATTTCTTTATTGAATCTGTTAAGCATTGTTGGAGATTATTGACTGTGAATCAATATATAGGTATAATGTATATAAACGGAGTCAGTTTAATAAACAGTTCACAGTATGAAATGAAAACAGTGGGAATTAATTATGGTAATTATGAAATATGACTCGTACATGAAACAAGTAATACACTGGCTAACACTTGTGACCAATTAAGTAATGACGAAAGATGACTTGGACATGAAGTAAAATAATACATCAAACCAAAGTGACAAGTTTCCAATTTAACAAAACCAGTATAATTACATACAATTAAATATTTACAGATAATTACACATGCAAGATTTTTCATTTTTGTATTACACTGGCAAACACTTGTAATTACAATTAAGTAATCACAAAAGACGACATGAAGCATATAATACACCAAATCAAACTGGCAAGTTTCCAATTTACAAAAAAAGTATAATTACGTACAATTAAATATTTACATATGTAAGATTTTTTTCATTTTCTTTTTGTGTTATGCAAACACTTGTAGCGTTTGTTGCTTTGCTAGGTTGTAAGAGCTTTCTGTTAGCAAACTTCACAGAATAAAATATTCTCATGACAATACAAAGTTTCGTCAGTTTCTCTGATATGTACAGAGCATGCTCTGGATGTCGATTGAACAAAAGCTGGAAATTGCACTCAGGATGAATTATTTTAAATAACGTAGATGCAGTGTTTGGCTCTGAAAGCAGCTGATTAAAATGCATGCGGAATAAATGCTCCATTACATGTACTGCTTGAAAAAGTTATTTTTGATGTTCCGCATTTGTTAAAAAATGTGCGCAACAATTTAATGAAGCATGATATTGAAATTGATGGTTCATTAGCTAGCTGGAAACACATTGAAAAATTTTATCATGTTGATCAAATGTACCCCATACGTCTTGCACCAAGGTTGACAGAGCGCCATATTGACACCTCAAGAGTTTTGAAGATGCGTGTATGTCTTGCTTCTCAGGTTTTGAGTCATTCTGTTGCAGCTGGTTTACATATGCATGTTTTAACAAAGGAATTACCTCCTGAAGCTGTTCAAACTGCAGCTTTTGTTGATGAAGATGGGACACAGACAAGTGAAATGGCCATGACAGTAGAAGGAGGCTGTGGTTCTTCAGAACTTAGTACTTCTTACATAAATACAAACATAAATGACCAAATAAAACATAATAAATGATTTCTTTTGGCTTTAACAGCTTCCTCGTCTGCACTTTCTTCTTTTTTAAGAGGTAACTTGCGCTTGCAACAGAGTTGTGCTGGAGGATTTGGAACCTGCAATAGCACAAACACCTATCAAAACAATAGATATGATAACATGTGCAGCTATCCCGGGGTCGAGAGAGACAAGAGCCCCACCTTTAACAGTGGGGGGGGGGGGGACACACACATTCCCCCAATTTGAAGAAACACCAAAAAAGGTCAAAAAAGTGTTTGACCTCTTTTTGGCAAGGTCAGTTCAAAACTCTTTTTGACCAGATCAGTTCAAAAGTGCCCTACCCCACCTGTCAAACAAGATGATGATAACTATGATGTCAAGCATGTAAGGTTCATTAACGATGAAAGCAGAATCTATGCACAGTGTTAATGATAATCACAATAAATGTTTAATTCTCATGCTGTTGGCAGACCAGATAACCTTTCCATTTGTGCTGACAATAACCCTACAAACTACTAACAATATATTAGCATTCTAAGAAGTTACTTATAAATTTCCATATGGAGGTCTCAAGGCCAGCAATATCACGGCAACCTTGGATAGAATGTTAACAGTGGGATGTTGTCATAGAGTAAAACTTGGGTACTGAGACCATCGGTATTTCAAACTTCCTGTTATATTGAACTGTTAATGATGGTCCCTTGAACTGCAATGTAACAAAGTTTTCCTGGATGTAGACACTGGTATTACTTATTCCTGCTACATAATTAATGTGTTGAGACAGTGCACATACAAATTTTCTATGATAATGATGATAATACTTATGTGGGCAACCATCTGTGGCATACTTTCAACAGCAACAGATCAATAACCATTAAAAGAACAATAACATCAGCCTTCGAATAACAACTATTTGCTACATATATTAATAATTTAAACAAAAAGACTCACATCGAACAAAGTAGGTATTGCATTCCAGTTGAGTCTATTGTGTAGCATGTTTGTGAACTGGCTGTCTTCAAAGTGAACACTACACAAAAAATAGTTCTTGTGGAGGTCTGATGGATCCTTCTTATCCAGGTCTCCACGTCTGGTGTTGATGACCCACTTCTTGCACCTAACACATACATTTGTATTAAGGAACTTAATACAAGTCATGAATTCATGAATCTGTCATGAATCTTATTAAATGGCCCTTTGAACGCCACATACTTACTGGTATACACAATAAACTCCTGTCAGAATTACACAAACAAATCTGGTTTACACCCTACGAAATCACCAAACTACACCTCTCACAACCTCTTTAAGCAATTTTTCCACTCAAAACTTTAAAACACCTCTTCTTCAACTCCTATTTTGATTTCTCCTCTTGCCCTTAACTGTAAATGATCCAGTGTTATACACCACCCACCGTAACTGCCTGCCTGACCTGAAACCGATGCTGACCTAACCTTTCTAGGCGAGATTCCCATATGCCACGGACCCACGTTTTTGTAGGGGATTATTGTTAAATAGCAAAGGTCTTAGTTCTAATTTAACTCATTGTAGTGTACTGTCATTGTGGCGAAGACTGGTTAAACATTAATCTGTATGCAGTACGCTTACCGTTCGGCTTCTCTTGGGAAGCAGAAAAACGAATTTCCCTGATTCTTTCCCCTCGCATTGCCACAGCTCAAGGCCGCACAAAAATGCGGCATTCTACCGAACTTTCTAATTCGTCAAAATGTTAGATTCTATGTAAAGGCTTCGTAAAACCGCACTTTTTACTGATAGTTGTTAACACGCAAATAATAGACCAGAAGATTTCCATACGCCACCGAGTCATGTAAGTAAGTAAACTTTTAATAATGCAAGTCTAACGCTCACAATTTACAATTTACAAAATAGCCAGATGATATAAAATGCTGCGTCGTTGGATCGGGAAAAGTCCAAAACTGTCGGCTGTTTGCAGTATGGTGAGTTCATTTTAGCCGATAATGCAAAGTCTACATATTCGTAGCTTAGTGCCTAATCAGACAGCATCCGCGATATTCTTGTCAATAGATGTGGTTTTGCTAGAATCTTTATAGTCCAGTTCTGGAGGCTCACACGAGAAGCACGTGGAAACTCCGTACTATTCGTTTTTAGTTGTTACCAAAGAATATACTTACTTACTCACTGCCACGCGGTGATTATGGGTGTCATTAAAATGACCCAAAACGCAGATTCCACGCGGTTGATTAGACAAGCATCAAAAACATCTAAAATTGGAATAAAGTACTACCAATAAAATTTTTTTATGGATTTGTTATTACGCTATTTTTCGTATAAAACGACTCTAAACTGACGGGTTTTAACATGGCAGAGATAGGAACTTTTCATTGTTTGTCCCGTGGATAGACCATAAGCACTAGCGCGCCCTAGATTCGCACTTTCGTCGCCAGTAGGCCATCATCCTCCCTAATAACATCTTTGGATAGGACTCTGGGCCATTGATATGTATAAATAGTACTGGATAGCTAATGGGCTCTAAAAGCTCGGTTATCGCTCAGTCCATTGATATGTATTAAGAGTTACTATTAATAAATATCCTCCCTGACCATAGACATCAACGATCTCTATTAATAGCTACACATCAGCGATCGACATGGCGGTGCAGACGACAGGAGGCTTGTTGAAGTCCGTTCTTTAACTTGTAGTTTAACTATTCAAAGGACTTAATTACGAAATCCATTCTAACTAAAATTTCGATATATCGTAAAATGTAAAGCATTATATAATTTCGCTGCTTATTATACGTATCAAAATGGTTAGCTCGTGTTGTGCTATCGGCTGCACAAATCGATTTGGATCGTACAGTTGTGGGAGGAAAATAACTTTTCACAGGTACGCTGCTAAAACACACTAGTTTGTGTAAATCTTAGTTCTGTAATAACACAAATGATTGCATATTTGGCACCTACAGCAAACTTCACATGCACGTCAAGCAAATAAACAAGACGGCAATGCGGTTACTTTAAAACCCTTTAGGCCTACCAGGTTATTGTGTAGTCAAAGTTCTCTTGTTGGCTGCATTCTAGTGATATTAGCATTCTTTGACAAAAATTGTGATAGCATAGATTATAAGCAAACAGTTGTGCAGATTTTGGAGAAAAACTTCATCATTTTATCCATGTTGCAAAAGCAATGACTTCGAATTTTGAACTTTATTGTTTTCTTGCATTTTTGCCATACCCCATTATAATGATAAAGTATCAACAATTGTAATCAAGCGACTGTGCATTTGGACATGAATATAGTCTCTAATTTAACACACAAAATATTTGTGGCATTATAGGGTGAGATAGTGTTTGCTGTAAACGCTAGATATTGTACTTCAGGATTTCATGGCACACTATCAGAAATAATAGTACAGCTGTAGTACCGAAACATGACTATGGTAGATTTTGCTTGTTTAGGTTTCCTGCTGAGGAGATGCGACGATCAGCCTGGGTGAAAGCATTGAATCGCATTGACCCAAACAAACACAACATTTGGAACCCTAGTACAACTGCTTTGTTGTGCTCTGAGCACTTCATGATGGATGATTTTCTGTTTTATCGTGGAGCAACAGTGTTGAAGAAAGATGCAGTCCCATCAAAGTTCAGTTTCCCACAATGCGAGGTATGAAATCTGTAAAAATTAAAATCTCAGGAAACATTGCCAGCCTCTTAAGTGCCAAAAATATTATAAATAATGGGTCGTATTTGGTGTCAGTATGCGGTACCAGCAACAATTACACGAATTACATTGCACGAAAATTGCTGATAAGTTGAGAAAGAGGTGCATTCGTGTGTTAATGGTGCAGTGATCGTGGTAAGAGGAAATACAAATAAAGCACTTTACCCAGAGGTAAGAACAATTTGTATAAATAAACACTAGCGGGATTTATAAGAAATTTTACAGTAACCTTTATAATAAATCAGAGCAACGGGAGCATGATTTCACATCCTGTTTATCAACCCAGTTCGAAAGTTTAACATAGTGCTTCTGAGTTTCTTGTCTTGACTCTGACATTTTGCTAATTCTTACACACTGTTATAATGGTGTTGCAGATGGAATCGATACAGTTCTTCAGATAGCATTTGAACTGATTTATAATTGGCTTGAAATTAATGGTTTTCAGGGTATCATTTACTGTGCACATGAATTGTTCACATGAGTGAAAGCCAGTTCAAACTCTACTGTCCCATTGTGCTGTGAAGCTGATTCTTTATAAGTTTCAGTTTTGAAAGTGAACATTCCCCTGTACAGTTAGTCACAGTTAGTCTTGTTGTCCTCAAGACCAATGCCTTGGTCTCTGGTGCACTCGAATTCATTTTAAAAAGTCTTGGTCTTGGTACTCTGCCATCCCTGCACTCATAGCTAAGTTTCACTTGTGCCACCTGTGTAGTTCATGGACACATTATTCTTTGTTTTCTTTTGCATAGGCTACGAAAGCGCTCGGGCACTCATCAAATACCAGCACAGCTGCGATGGCTTCAGTTCCTGTTGCTTCAAGTTCCACCTCGGTTCCAGATCAACCTTCAGTTCCTGTTGCTTCAAGTTCTACCATGTTTCGAGTCCAGCCTTCAGTTCCTGTTGCTTCAAGTTCTACCATGTTTCGAGTCCAGCCTTCAGTTCCTGTTGCTTCAAGTTCTACCATGTTTCGAGTCCAGCCTTCAGTTCCTGTTGCTTCAAGTTCTACCGTGTTTCCAGTTCAGCCTTCTTTTATCAGCAAAGAGCACTCGTATGCCATACTGGCCAGCCCTCGGACGTTGAAGCGTAAAAGTGAGCATCTTGAAGAAAGACTGGTTACAATGAAACAGGCTCTGTACAATGCGGAACGTCGAGAAAGTCGAGCCAAATCAAAGGTTCTGCATATTTTAGAGGAACTGGAAAAGGAACGGCTACTAACATCTGAGACAAAACAGTTGCTTAAAGTGTATGAGGACATTCCCATTCATCTATTCGCAAAAGAAACAGTGAAATATACAGAAGAACAGCGTCAGTTTGCAACAACGCTACATTTTTACGGTCCAAAAGCATATGCATTTTGTCGTAAAAACTTAAAACTACCTGCCGAAAGTACGATAAGAAAGTGGATGAGCAGAATCGATAGCAATCCAGGCTTCTCAGAACAAGTCTTTGCAAATCTCAGAGACAGGAAGAACAGCAGTGAAGGATGGCAGTATAACGCTTGCTCAGTCATGATTGATGGAATGGCGATTAGGAAACATGTTGACTGGGATGCGAAAACTCAGAAAATGATAGGCTTCGTTGATCTTGGAGCTGGTTCAGTTGACAGTGACGTGCAACATGAAGCTACTGAGGCATTGGTCATAATGGCTGTTGGACTTACAGGTCACTGGAAAGTAACTCTTGGTTATTTTTTGATAACAGGAATAAATTCAGTTGTTCAAGCCAAATTAATTCAAACAGCTTTAATAAAACTAGGTGAAATCGGAATACGTGGTTTGGCATTGGTCATGGATGGACATGCTACTAACCAGGGCATGGTTTCCCAGTTGGGCGGATCCTTGTTGCCAAATAATATTAAAAGCAGCTTTCCACATCCTTTTTTCATAAATGAACACGTGTACATATTTTTTGATGCATGCCACATGCTGAAGTTGTTGAGAAATGCATTGGAAGCTTTAAAAGAAATCATGATTCCTGAAATTGGCAAAGCTCGATGGTCGAACATTGTTCATCTACATGAATTGCAGGATAAGGATGGTCTTCGAGCAGGCAACAGGTTGACAAATGCACATGTGGAATTTCAAAAACAGAAGATGAAAGTACGATTGGCAGCACAAACTCTCAGTTCATCAGTTGCCAAGGCCTTGGAATTTCTGGATGTCAACAAGTATCCTGGATTTTCCGGCACCTTCGGGACCCGAAAATTTATTGAAACTGTTGATCGGCTTTTTGATATCTTTAACAGTCGGTCAGTTGTAGGAAAGGGATACAAGAAGGCCTTGACATGTAATGGACTCAGAGCTGTAACTCCATTTCTGAATGAGTCTAGGCACATGTTCTTGAATATGGAAACTAGCAGTGGGCAGAAGGTTTGCGAAAGTCATCGTCGTATGGCTGCATTAGGCTTTGTTGTAAATATAGATAGCCTTATTCATATTGGAAATGTCATCTTTTCTGAAGGAAGTCCATGCCATCAACGCTACCTGCTGACCTACAAACTCTCTCAAGATCACCTGGAACTGTATTTCGGTTGCGTACGAAGAATGGGTGGGTGGAATAATAACCCAAGTGCCAAACAATTTTCCAGTGCTTACCGTACTCTGCTGAACCGAGCCTCAATTTCTCCCACTACCAATGGAAATTGTATGCCACAAGACCAAACAGATCTTCTTCATTTACATCCATCAGATGAGGAAACAGATAAATTTTTGCCTCGTCAGTTTGATCACATTGACCACGAGCATGATTATTGCACTTTAACAAAGCTGTCACCATTTGTTACAAATATTTTGTCATATATAGCCGGTTGGATTGTTCGCAGGCTGTCAGCAACTATTTCATGTGGTGATTGCTTATCAGCATTGGTTGAAAGGGCAGGACCAAAAACAAACAGTCTGTTGGAAATAAAGAACAATGGAGGACTTGTGACACCCTCAACTAGTCTTGTGAAAATTGTAGAACATGCCGAGAAGGTTTTGAGATCCAACGCTGATTTCCATCATGTGTCGAAGCAGGATCAATGGGGAAAAGCCTTGGAAGCAAAAGTATTAGAGAACATTCCAGACAATCTGTTCAGTGATTTGAGTCAGCACTTCTGTGACACACTTTATGGTATCGAAAGTCATTACACTGATCTTGTTCGTAACATCTGTAGGGTGTTCCTAAAACTGCGGCGATTCCATGCTGTTAATTTAACAAACCAAATGCTACAGCGTTCTTCTGTTCGTCACTCTTTAACAAAAGCTATTTTGTTCAAGAATCAGTAATACTGTGAAGACAGAATGTTTCAAATGACTGATTAAGGTTTCAAGTCTTTTAGCCATTTTAATTACAGATTATTCACTAGCATTGATGTAATTGATTTAGTTACTTGTTTAACTAGCTTGTTTTTTTACTTCTTGTGAGCAATATTTTTGTTAAACACTGGACATTGTATCAAAAAATTAACTGTTTCACATAAACTATAACTATTTAACAGAATACGTAGTGATAACAAAAGAGTAGCAGAAAATCTGAAGTTTTCATTAAACACTGTTCAATAAATCAAACAATTGTTTCATGTAAATTGTAACTAACGGTCTACTTGGTAATAACACATAACTATACTTTGCAGCTTAGCCTTGTGAACGAATCACTTTTGTTCCTAATGATTTGTATGTGTTCCCATTGTATTTGAAATTATTGTAATAACTAATGTGTCTGTTTTTATTTAATTTAATGTTCTTAGTTGAATAAAGAAAGAAATAAAATATCAACAGTTATCAGTCACTGTTTTTAATTAATTTAATGTTCTTAGTTGAATAAAGAAAGAAAAAAATATCAACAGTTATCAGTCGCCTCACAATCTCAAAAAACAATCATGAATATAAAGACTAAGATGCTGACAAAGTGCAGGGAAGTTGAGCAACGCTTGATATAGTTAGTGCTTAGATGGTAATCATCCATACAATACCATCCCATATGGTCAATTGACTCGACATCTATCTGGGTCAGTAAACTAATAACAGAGCACTTTGGGCAAAACTGGGAACGGCGGTCCCAAATTATAAAATTAAATAAATCGGTATGTAGTAATGGGTTCACATACCTACATACATAGATACAAGTATGTACACACATATAGGTACGTATATATATATACATACATAAACACATACATACATACACAAATACATACATACATGCATACACACACGTACATACATACATACATACATACATACATACATACATACATACATACATACATATACATACATACACACGTAAATATATACATACAAACATACATACATATATATACATACATACACAGGTACATACATACATACATACCTGCATAGACACGTACATACTTAAATACATACACACGTACATACATAAACACAAACCGATTTTATAATTTGGGACCGCCGTTCCCAGTTTTGCCGCACTTTGGAATGTTTAACATGTATTCCATGCTGTTGGATTGCTTGGGCTTCAGCCAAAACATACTTCAATCCCAAGAGGAAAGGCCATAAAAACACGTAATAATGAAATTAATTTTACCTAAATATTTGTTGACACATCATCACACATGATCCGTAAAGGCCAGTCAGTGCCATGTATGGCGAGATTACAATAACATTGCGCAATACAAAAGTTCTACAAACTTACCTTTAAAATTAAATAAAATGTCATATAACTGGCAATATACAATACAGCGCATATTAAATATGATGCTTTGCTCTATATGGGCAATTGTTTATAGCTTAAAAAATAATTATTCGTTGATTTTCTTCGTAGAAACCGCAACGCATTTGTTATGTGAACACGACGCTATACATCTTTGCCGTTAGGGGCACCACGCTCCACAAACGCCATAAACACGACGTTACACATCTTTGCCGCTAGGGGCGCGATGCTCCAAGGACGCCATAACTAGTCACACGCCATTAAATAAGGACTTTCCATTCTTCTGCACTGATATGTAACTATTAATACATTTCAATGTTCTTCTGTATTATGAGTCTTTGCCTGGACCGGAAGCCACAACTGAATCGCGATCGGACATAGGCCAATGACTGAAGCTTTATCAATCCAGTAACTATTAATACATATCAATGCTCTGGGCAATAGTCTGCTGCAGCTGTTTCCGGCTGGCAATTGTAAGTAAGTAAACTGACTACCGAACTCGAGATCTACAGTAAAGTGTTAGGATATTCCGTGGTTTAAACTATTCGCAATGCATATCTTTTTCGAAACGATGAATACTTCTGTCATTATCATTCATCATCACTATACCTTAATGACGCATGGTCAAGTCTGTGGGTTCATAATAATGATAATAAACGTAATAATAAATATAATAACAATAACAGTAATAATTATATAATAATAATGACAATAAAAAATAATTTAAAATTACTAACAATGGACGTGTTTGAATGATCTTTAGACTGTAAACATGACCATGCGTCCATGCCAGTCCAACAGGATGCTTGGTTTCTCACAGGGCTGTACCGAATATTCACTTCGTATTCGCTTCGGGGCCGAATAGTGAGCCAAATAGCTATTCGATATTCGGCCGAATAGTAGCGGTCGGACCGAATACGAATAGTGGTCACGTGACATCTGTTTCTGCATACGCGGCTGCTAAGCGAGTGGAGTGAACATTAAGTAAGTGACAATTTCTAAGTTTAGTTAAATTAGTTCCATTCCTAGTTTACATAGACTGGCAGAAGGATGCAAAAATTGCATGTAGTTAACTGTTTACTTTTAGTTTTATGCATCAAATTTACTGAACTGAAACTTTTGCTTACATTTGAAATTTTTAATGTTGTCGGTAGACCTATTTTGTACACTATTCGTATTCGTGTTCGTATTCGGCCGAATAGTTGATCCATTATTTGTATTCGGCCGAATAGTGATAATCACTATTCGGTACAGTCTTAGTTTCTCAGCTTGCACTTACCTTCATTTACCTGCTACAAAAGGATGGATCAATAAAATGGCCTGGTGACCTGCCATCTCTAGCAGGATTTGATGCTGCATAACTTTGTTGTGTTAAATTCACTCAGGGCAAAGTGGGCAACCGCCCAGGGCCGCCGATTTTTAGGGGCCGCCAATTTTCCAATTTTCCAAAAAAATTTGATCATTTTTATAAGCTAAAAGAGGTGAATGACTAAAAAAAAAAAGGTCATCAACTTTTTTTTTGTGCTTAGGGCCGCTGATGTGCGGATTTTCGAAAAAAAGTTCCTATTATTACGTGCTAAAAGAGGTGAATGACTAAAAAAAAAAAAGTCATCAACTTTTTTTGTGCTTAGGGCCGCCGATTTGCCGAGGGCCGCCAAATGTCTTGAGCCGGGCCTGAATTCACTGCATGCTATTCAAGTGTCATTGCTATTGAGGTCATTGCTATTGAGGTCATGTTCAGACTCTTAACAAGGTGCTATAATAAAAATATCCACAAAGACTAACAATTAAAATTTTTTAAAGGTAAAGTTTATTTACACAAAGCAAATACTTGTAAATTCAGAATTACTTTTACAATAGAGGCAGTGGACTGAAGGGAGCATCCCCAGTGGATCACCGGGATATCTCTTACTATGATGCTTAGGTTGAAGCCATGATATCGAAACTGCTGCACTATGAGGTCATGAATTTCCCAGGATTAACAGTGGGCTAGTTTCCCCACTTCCGCACAATACAGAAATTAAATATTACGGATAAAGGTTTGTCAGACAGTAATAATTTCAGTTTTCGATTATCTTCTCAACCTATACATAATAATTATTTACGACATTGTCCATGTACATGCATCTTCTTACTTCAGTTGAATTATGGTCATCTAGACTCTGTTTCTGTCGAAGAAGTGGTTGTGTTGATTTTGTCAGCACAGTCTGGATTATTTGGTTTCTGAGCTGCTACAAGCTGCTGAATCTGATTTGGGTCTAGTGCCAACTGGCCTCCACTCACTTGAACGAGGCTCGGCATACTAGACAGGTGACCCGGTGTCAGCATCTGACCCGGATGTACGTTAGCCAAGCGAATGCTTGTCGGTGGGGTTATGATCCTTGCAAAGACTGGTCCTGCCTTTGCTCGTGCACTTGGCCCAGCCATGGTTGCACCACATTTATCACCCGGCTCCACTGCAATTGACAACGACTGAGAAGTTGGATGTGTCAACAAGATAGCCGTCTGCTGTTGTTGTTTGCTGGCGGCTGGCGATATCAGCGATTTGATCAGTTGAATGTTCTGTTCAGATTTTGCATTTTGTGCTATCAGAGTTGAATGAAGATTTCCTACAAATAATGAAAAAAGCAGTCTACTGTTATAAATTCGCCTTCAATTCACTACCTGGATGCTATATATGACTCTTAACAACTATTTGTAGACTAGGTCTGTATTATCCTAGCCCGAACGAGCGATATTGTACCAGAATGCATCCTGATTCTAATAAATGAATATATTATATAAAATCTTGTTGATCAAGTGCATATATGATTCAATTTGTAAATATTGTATGGTAATGCTTTCCCTTAGAATGACATGAGTTTTACATGCATATAATAATAATAATAATTATAATCTTTTCTTTATTTAAGCGCCTGCTAACCGCACCGTGCTGTACAGTGAACATACATATAGTAGAACGGCAGCCACACAGGGCGCCTTACATACATGTATACAGCAGAAGCACATGATAAGTTTTACAGGAGTCGAATATAACTGTTTTATACGGCAGCCACAAGGGCGCCAATCACGGCCTACTATTCATTTAACCACCGCCGCCACCTAGCGAGTGGAAGGCTGAATAAACCTTACGGGGGTCTTACGGGGTTCGATCTTGGTACCTACAGCTCTTCATGCCAGTGTTATGCATTACTCTACGGGCAACATTACTCTATATGCAAAATGTATTCTTATTGATTTCATAAAAGAAGATTTAATAGGGTGGCAACAAGAATGACATCTATCTAAAATCAGTGCGGGAGAGGTGAATGTATGTATGTATGTATCTGGACTTTTATAAAGCACATTTTATGAACCCCTCAAAAGCGCTAAGAACATGGCTGTACAAGGGATCCGTGAAGAGTATTCAAAACAGGAAAGTTTGTAAGCTTTACACCAAACAAAATCAACTAAAAACTGAAGTACCTTTTGGTCACAAATAATCTAATTTTAATCTACAGCAAAACTTTGTTACATTGAAGTTCAAAGGACCATCGTCAAAAGTTCAACATATCTGACGTTTGAAATAAGCAAGATATTCATGCCAAGCCATCAGACTCAATGTGAACTGGACCAATTTGGACCAAATGAAGCATCAACCAACCAAAACTAGGCTAACAGCATTGTTAGTTGCAGTGAATTGTAGGTTAACAGCAAGTAATCAAGAATAAACCCATATGTGAGAATTCCACCATTTGGCAGCCACAGACAGCATACAGCATTTAAGACGAATTGGAGCAGGAGGTTGTCGGAGACGTTGGTCCTGCAATGTTTTGCATTACCAGGGTCAACCTTGAATACATCAAGGCTGAAAAGGCAAGTGATAGGGTGTGCTAATCTGCTGCAAACTGCAGAAGCAAGTTCAACACCTGTTCCTTACATGCTCAAACAGTCCATTTATCAGTTAAGGATACACCCAGATTGGGACAGCAGTGAAGGTGAAGCAACAGCAAAAAACATACATTAGGTTAATCCAAGTATCAGTGATTACTGATGGCATAAATAAAACTGCAGCATATTTGAATATTAAAGAATGAACACTGACCTGAACGAGAGGCTTGTTGCTGCAAAGCAACGTTAGTTGGCTGTTGAAGAAACATCTGCGTTCCAACGATATTTGCAAATGAAGTTACGACATTTGCCTTTCTTTCAGCATTCAGATCTGTGCAGAATAATTTTTATTTGGTTAGTGACTTGTATTGACCTCACTCAGTAGGTCAAAACAGTGCCAAAATAGAGCCATAATGACCAACAAATGTGAGAATCATAAATAAGTGTAACTGACTGCTAGGCAAGACTCATAGATGAGTCATTCAACTCGATCCATGATTTGCTTCAACTGCAAATATTAACATTCCTTACATGATTGCAGACACTGAGAAGCCAGTGAAGCCCACACAAAAAATATTCCACTGATTTAGATACATAAAAGCCTACTTGTAAGATGCCTAAATCCAAACTACTAATGATACTGGATGCATAGACCAGGTGCTAATTAACCAATAACCACCATATAACCAAAATAAGTGACTGACAAACAAACTGTGTCCTAAACAAATAGCACAAATTACTTTGCCATGCAACAAACAACCACTAGGAAGCACATGGTACAGCATCTTACCAGGCACAGACTGTGGAATTGAAGCAGCCATGACCAGGCTGCTCTGATCCGGTACGATGATCCGTGTTCCTTGGCTGAGGGCACCTGTTGGAATGGACATGAGCCTCATCTGGGTTCCTGCTGGACTGGCAACTCTTACTTGTTGTCCCTGAGCCCCTGTTCGCACTGGCTGCTGGCCCGAGATCATCACCTGACCGTTGCCGGACACCCTAACAAGACCTCCTCTAAGCAGCCCCTGCTGAGATAACAGAGTTCCAGATTGAAGAATCTGTGACACAAGGCTTGGGGAGGCAGTCGACTTTGGCGTGTTTGCCACAGTAACAGTAGGCTGTAGATATCAAACAAACCATTTAATAAAATTACGCTGGTGACAGAAAATGGCAGAATATTTTAAATGGCCATAAGTCAAAATATCTTTACAATCTTATCTAAGTATAATGCAACCTCAATATAATGAGTAAGCGTATGACTCTAAAAATTCATGTTATACAGAAGGTTTAGTGTATTTAAGTTACTGAATTAGCTTAACACAATACAGAAGTCCAGTAATGTGCTGGTGACGAGAGTCAAGCAGTACAAACCGCATGAAAGTGAAATGTGTGCTAATGAATTACACTGAAAATCTCAGAATCTGCATATTAAATGTTCCTACAGAGTAAAACTCTTGTCCTTACATGCATTCACACTGTCAGTATGTAAACTTATTCACTTGATATTAGAAAATACACATAGAAATTCGCAATAAAACGCTACATACATGTACATAGTAATTTTTAAAAGGTATAATTCATGCTCAAGACATTTACATTAACTTGTTTGAAAGATTATTTTCATAGTTAGATTAAAATAGCACATCCACATGGTTTGTTAGCAAAGGGTATATATATATATATATATCATGTACCAAGAGCTGCTATCACCTCCACGTGTACAACCTCCTTATGTACACATTGTACAGCATCATTAAAATGTCAGCCTCATTCAATCAGTCATCTCCCACTAAAATCACTAAAGTTTAGAATTTTTTTAAAGACTTTAAGATATAATTGGCTTTTTTTGTTATGCCTCTCCTCAGCAGACTACATGCATACGGCTTTGTCTGCATCTGGTTGTGCAAAATAGGTTTCTATGTTTTTCTGAGGTCCATCAATGGAATCTGTATGTCTAAGAAAGACCTGTAATTTGTCCTAACTGTTTTGGCCATCTCTCTCTCTCTCTCTCTTTAACCGTCCTCGATACGAGGGTTGGTCGCATTGTAGACGATTCTTCTCCATCCTTTCCTGTCCTCGGCTACTCGCAGCAACCTCTCTGTTGATAATCCCAACCATTCGCCAATGTTGTCCATCCACCTCTTCCTTGGTCTTCCTCTTGTTCTTGTTCCCGGTACCGTTCCCTGCATAATTTCTTTCTCTAGGCAATCTCCCTGTTTCCTCATTATGTGCCCAAAGTATGACATCTTTCTTCTTTTGATTGATTCCTATAGGTTCCTTTCTACCCCCGCCGTCTCCAGTACCCATTCATTTGTTTTCTTCTCTGTCCATGATATTCCAAGGATTTTTCGTATGCATTTCATTTCAAATGCCTTTATTCTATCCTCCTCCCTCTTTTTGATTGTCCAACTCTCACAGCCATACATCATCACCATAGCCATCAGAAATAATCCTTGAGAAACTTGACAGGTGGTTTTTCTTCCATGAAGAAGGCACTTTAATGCTTGCCCTCTATCAGTATCATATCATGCCAAATCAGAAGCCATCTAAGTCTCTAATAATTATCTTTTTCAATAACTACATACATATACATGTAAGTAAAACAGTGAGAGGTTAACAGTAAAAATATAAATAATACATCTCAACAATAAGCGAATTAGTGCATAGATGGAACGTGTGTTACTGGACTTTTACTCATATTGATATTATTGACACTGATACAAAATGTAAGTTCATGCACACTGATGACATTCACCTGGCTGAGAACACTGACTCCTGATGATACTGTTCCAACCGAGGCTCCAGATACAGCTTCTAAGATCTGGCTGACTTGACCACCGCCACTGCTGCCTCGACTGATCAGCATATGTTTTCCACCGATGCTAAATGGTTTTCCAGAGGCTAATATCGTTGCTGGTTTTCCCCCAATAAAAATGGGCTTTCCCCCAATTGGCTTAAGAATCTGGGCAGCCAACTGTTGGGTTAGAATAGGTGATGATGAAGATGTCATAGTAAAAGCTGAATCAGATTTCATCGCTGTTGATGCAGCTGAAGTACTGGACATAACCACGATCCCGGATGGATTTGACGACCCCTACAAATAAATTATGACATATTACGTAGGTAATTATTATGCCTGAATTTCACATGAACCACAACTCAGATAAACTAATTTAGATCATCGCAAATCTTTATAAAAATTCACTTGGAAAAACTTTACTAAACATATCTATGTATCACTGAAATACCGTTGATCATACCATGAACTACCATCACTAATATGAGGCTGCAAGTAGGCATAGACTTGTTGATAGACATGTGTCAACTACCATCAATAATATGAGGCAGCAAGGAGGTACTAAGACAGTCCAACAGTGCAACCATTGGGACATACATTGGTTCATACATAGTTAAGCAATAAAACTGATAAAGAAAAGTCATTTTGTTGTTTCATTGTTCAGTTGCCTTAGAAGCTTTGGTCAAAAGAAATCACTTTCCCACAATCAAGTCATCAGGACTTCTCTCAAGCTTACCAATCTCACTACCCTGACCTGCCAAAGTGTCAAGCAGGGCAATAAAATATAGTATTACATAACTGATAATGACTGCTGGTAACCCTCTATTGGTGGTAAATCACTAATATGTGTCAATTCCAATGCACAAGAAACTGATACACTGTAAATTGAACTATACATATACAAACCTTGTAGCCCACAATAATAGGTGCCAGGCTGTTGGTTTGATCCTTTGTATCACGTTTGTAATTCAGCTGAAATATGATGACTCTCAGGACTAACATTGATAGACATGTGTCAACGGCAAGCAATTTCTCCACCTTAATCATGCCCAATATAAGTAAGAACTAATTAAATGTAAATTTGAAAACCTGCCTCGCTAGTGATAGACGTTGCACTATTAGAGAGTGCTAAACCATCTTTAAGTTCGGTTAATGTTGAGAGTGTCGTTGTGAAGGGTTTTCCAGCAGCCGACCCAACAACTCCGGACTTTCCACTAAGTATGTTCTGTCCAACAGAGGCACCTTCAAAAAGCAAAACATTAGCAATAGCATAAAAAATGTGACCAGTACAACAATTCCATCTAAGCTAATATGGAAACTTCTACAGCATTGTTATATTGTAATGCAAAAGGCAACAATCAAAGATGGCTGTTACACAAAGCCTTATTCCAAAATCATAATCCATTTGAAAGAACGAATCGAGATCCCTGCGGCTTAAGGAGACCCAAAGACAGGCCATGATCTATACGCAATCTGAAAAGATGAGACTTCAGACTTAAACAACATCACAGAGTCAACCGCAAGGATCGCAAAACTCTGTCAGCCAGTCATCTGTTCATTCTTTTGTGACAATCACGTGTGGGCCTGACAGAATGACTAGAGTACAATTTCTTGTAACATGCTTCACGAATTCTTAAACTTATAACATGGTCAAATACATGGATCCCAAATTCAGTTCAGCTGGAAAAATTATCTCATTATAACCCAACTTAAAAAAAGCGGTTTTTGAAATGGTTTCCATAGACAGCACTTTAAAGACGTTCTTGCACATGTCTGATTCTAACCCATCACATATAAACAGCATATATAACTGAAACGTCAGCCAAACATAACTGTGATCAAAGGTATGGCCAGTGATCCAAGTCAAAATTAAATCACAATTTCTTCAATCCTGTAAATTTACTCACGCAAACACGCTGATGATAAAAAGTAAGTTATAGCGTAACTTCAAAATAATCATCAATACCTGTCATTTGGATAACATTTGACAGACGTTGTTGGTGCTGAATAATTCCTGTCATAAGTGGTTTGGTTGTTGTTCCAGCACCCACAAGACGACTGGAAGTCTGCAGGACAGCAATTGGTGCATGGGCAGAGGTACCTGGATGTTGCTGAAGAGCCTTTATCTGATGCTGCAACTGAGATGCTGTGGATGGCAAATGGCTGGCCTTTGCCAGATGTTGCAGAGAAACTATCTTTGGTTTTGAACTGTCTGCCTGTGATGAAGGCGATGGGAACAAAATTGCTTTTGACTGAGGCCAGACAATGTCCGAAGGAGTGGTGGAGGAGGAAGTAGAAGACGTAGAGCAAGGAGCAGAATTAGTGGCAGTTTTTGGACCAGTCAGAGACTGAATCAAGTTGAAAGAAACTGGCTTAGATCCAGATAACAGGTGATGCTGAATGTTTGAAGGAAGCGTAGTCGTAGCAACCGGCTTCTGCTGCTGGACCAGCGATATTGTGAATGGCTTGCCAACAGATGACACTTGATGCAGCCTGACATCAACATTGGTTGTCTTGGTAGGCATTGAGATCAGAGCATCACCAGCCAATGCTTTAGACATGGATGAAGGCACAGATGCTGCTGCGGTTGCAGTGCTCATCGAAATGGCCAGGCCCTTCTGGCTTCCTCCAAGAGATATGATGTTGCCAGAAGATGACAGATAGGCTGCAACATCGTTAACACCCAATTGTGCATTTGCTAAAGAAGCCACAGGCATAGTGGACGAATAAGCACCAGAGGCCTGCGATAATACAACTGAAGATGATGAGTCAACGGCTGATGATTGGACCATGAGTGTCTCCAGCAGCCTCTGAGCTGCAGTGCCTGGCTCTTTTGTCTTCTACAAACAGAATGTACAAGTCAGTTAAACCAAAGCAGAAGGAGACCACTGTCTCCTGCTATAAAATTCAGACAAAATTAGACAAACAGCTAAATCCCATTCTGCTGGCATCATTGGCACTCTATCCTATTATGTTGGCATTGTGATATTCTATTGCATTCTGTTAGTATCACGTAAGAGAGTCAGCAATCTTTTGGGAACAATCTTTTTAGGCAGTTCAGGAACAAACACTTCGAGTATAAAATTGTAAATGTATGTGCACATATGCATGTATTGGGATATTTTTAGTGAGCCTTCACTGCCTCTTTAAGGCTCTCTGTCAAGTCAAACTCACATGAAATTATCAATCTTTACTAATGGATATCAGGTATCCCAAAGTTCTACATTGGTTGAATTTCTTGACCACAACACAGCACAACAACGCAGACTGTCAAGCTAAAGTAACTGAAAATCTCAAATGAATGCAAAAACAAGCAAGAACGATTGTGAAACCTACAAGAGATGAAGATTACAGACACCTGCCAATCTCCTTTTCTTGGCTCCTCTCCACTTCTTGGCTTCCTTTCTTTTCTATCATTATAATTACTTCAATACTTTAAGTACTTTATTCGATAGACATAAATACTGATCTATCACATCTTTAAACCAGAAACCAGCTGATTCATGAAAATAGCTTTTCAAGAGCCCTTGCTGCATATTAATGCCATCTGCTATGTGTCAATTTTCATACGTCAGAAGTTTATTAAGTCTCCTCTAACACATCTTTCAATTACAAAATATTGAAAAATGATAAAAAAAACAATATGGAGTTGATAAATGCTAACGAAGAGTTATCTTACTTTGGCACTGGATGGTTTGACTACTTTTGACTTCTTTGGCAGAGCCATTTTCTTTGCTTTTGCTGCTGCTGCTTGAGCCTGATGAATCTTCTCTGTAAAGTCACCAAACAATCATATAACATAACTATAACCACTGAAGATATTCAGGATTTTAAAGGAATATGATTCCAGAACAAATGTCAGTTTGGAGTGACACACTGTTGTTTGAATGGTGAACACAAGTAGAGAGCACATCCATCAAGAGATGCACAATGTCTTTCTCTGTGTCAGTCTCTCAGGATTAAAAAAAGACAGCCAGACATTTGATTAAAGTGGAAGCTCAGTAATTCATCATCCCAAGCAACTATCTACTCAGTAATATCCCTCCTACTGATAAGTAATCAAATAACACAATATTAGTGAAGTTTCCGTTATTTTTCCCAGGAAAATGTATTGTTAACGAGAATCTTAAGTTTTCATTACCTAAAACTAAAACTAAAAATAAAGATAACTATTTATAACTTAATTTAGAAGGGAATAATATACAACTAACAATACATATACAGTGTGGACTTGTGAATGCGCTCCCTGATAATGCCCTGTTCCGCTTAGCGTGAAGTGGTGCTATGTCCACCAAAGCTATTAACTTAACGCGCCGTATCTGTTAAATGATAATCAGATGGACAGTCGGATGAATGGACTGATGGTTGGCTAAGACAGACTGATGGTCAGATGGATGGACTGATGGTCGGATGGATGGACTTACAGACAGACGAATGGGTGATGGTGTAAAGTAGATGATTTAGTACGCCTGGAAGAGAGTGAAGGCAGAAAGATATCATGAGTTACAAGTGTATAATTGGCATAGCAATGATGATCAATAGAAGATGAGAAAATGAGTTTACTCAGTGGGGAAGTGTAAAGAATGAACAGCAGATGACAAAGAACAGAACCTTGAGGAACACTGCAAGGTATTCGGATTACATGAGTGACCAGCGGCATTAACAGTGAATAAATGCAAGGAAAGGTATTACTTGATCCATGATATGGCAGTACCAGAGATTCCGAACACAAAGGAAAGGCGCTTAGTAAGGATATCATGATCTACAGTATCAAAGGCAGCAGAGATGTCAAAAAGACATAATCAAGAGACTTGTTGACAGTCACCCTGACAAGTTAGCTATATAGAGAGGTGAGAACTGTTTCAGTGAAGTGATGTTTGGTGTAGGCAGATTGATTTGGCTTTAGGAGGTTGTTTGAGGTAACATAGCTATGCATGCGAGACAGGACAACCCGTTTCGAGAGTTTCGACAGGAAAAAGATTTGAAATTGGACGGTAGTTGGAGCAGTTCCTTGTCTAGGGATGGTTTTTAGAAGTGGTTTAATGACGGCGTTTTTGAAAAGCATAGGAAACTTACCCATTGATAGAGACACATTGATGATCTTGGTTATAGTAGGAATGACAAGGGCTTAAGTAAAGAGGTTAACCAAATATTTGAAAGCCAATGAGAAATAATGAGTTAGTTTTGTAGTGTTTCTAAAAGGAAGAAAAAGAGTTAGAGCATCGGACAAATATTGGTAGTCATTATATATGGTTATAGCTAAACCATCACTACACTAACAATGTCTTGTGAAAATCGAGTACAAGAAGCAACACAAAAAACTCCTCAACATGTTCTCCACAGATCCTTCCAACTTACCAAATTCCTCCTCAGTTCGATTTCTGTGGCGATATATCCACAGTTTGCGTGTTCCGTCATATTTTACACATGGGTCCTTTTCATAATGAAGTCTGTCCAAGGCACCACTCACCACGGTGTTTATCTAAAATTCACACAAGTTAACTTTGTGTAATTATAGCCTACACAGGTGCCTAGGTGTATGTTATGGTGAAAGCTGCTACTATCGGGTGAATAACATGAGAACAAAACAAGGTTGGCTTGAAAGGGAAGTATGAAAAAAGCAACACAGTTTTTGGCTAGTACTTTCATGGTTTTGGAGTTGATGGGAAGCAAAAGAGGACTTTCCAAACTAATGTTCTGCATTCGAAAGGCTAATTGATGTTTATTTCATCTTTGACAACTATTGTTTAAAAATGTAACAAGATCTCATTTTGATTCTGGAGATAGCAAAGAATTAAAATCTAAAAGTTTCCCACAGTTCAGAGAACCCCACTGAATCTCATTTGTAACCCCTTATAGACACAAGCTGTAACAATCACCTGTGACTCAGTGACTCCAGGAGCCAAAAACTGGGAGTCCTTCAGCAGCTCACAAATGTCGTTACGCGTACCTTCACCATTTGGCAGCCGAGCAGCTCCATCGTGAACTGTACAACAAAAACATCAACTCATGCTAATACACTGATGTCACAACAACACACACCATAAGTTTGAAAAATCCGTAAGGATTAGTGCAGCACTTTTAAAGATAGCAAAATTCTAGACAGGTAGATCATGGAATTGTAAATCATACCCAGTGTCAATATGGTCACATAGGATGGTCTGTCTTTGATGAGCAATGCATGCTCACGAGCTTTTATGATTGCACTCTCTTTGGCATAGACACCTTTAACAGGTCCCACAACAGACTCATAGCCATGCATGCGATATGTATAAGCCTTGTGCGGGTTGCTAAATCTCTCCTTCTCCTAAAATGAAAAACAACAACATAATCACCACCTTTTTCTTATTTTTATCACCTCAACAATGTCAATAGCATGGTTTTTCAAAACATTATCATCACTATTTCCATTAACTAAATCATCTGCCACCGCAACTTTTGTAAATATCAGTTAGCAGAGCCAAGTTTTTTAATGCATGTTCCTCAGTGCAACATCTACGATATTAGTCAAAAAGAATGTAAAAAGGAATCACGTCGAATGAATATGAATAACATACATCCACGAACTACAGACCTTTAACTTGAATGACTTGGGGTTCTGTATCTCACAAGTATAATTCAGTGTAAAACAAAGTCCACTCTGTCAGCCAGTTTCGAAGTATATTTATAAACAAAAGTCTGTCAGTATACCTCTTAAGTGTACACAGGAGTTGGCTATAAACAGATTAAAATATAGCAAAATATAAATTATCAAGAAGCAGTTGAAATACCTGTGCTTGAAACTGAAGTCTCTCATCTTCTGTTGAGGGTCGTACTGTATAATCAGTTCGCCTAAAAATATAATACATGAATCTTAAACTTAATAACAAAATAGAGCAGCTCTATGCTACATGGAATACAGAAATCCTTTTACAGAATAAAAAACCTACAAATGCTTCACAACAAATAGACAGAACAGGTTAAGAGCTTTAACAGCTAACTGCTTCACTTTACAGCTGATCATCAGAATAGGGATTCTATAAGTTGACCAATAATGGTCATATTCCTTTTCAAATCTGTCTGATTCTGTTATGTAATGTGTTAATGCAAGAGCATAATCAACCAGTTAATGTGAACATACATTCTTGGCGGTGGAACCGGAGCCATTCTGTCCGACCCAGAATCCAGTTGCTCTGTGTCACGATTTTCTGCCCAGTGAGTGTACAAGTTGGCGAGATCCTCATCGGAATCGCGTCCCTGTCCAATCCATCTCCACTGCTGAGCCCTTTCCTTGTAATCAAGCAGTGGAATAAAGTTGTCCAGTGATAAACCTACATCAAAACATAAATCAAACCAACCACTAGAACATAAGATGATACCAATTAAACTAAATCATCTCCACAGGTTACTCATTCATTCAAGGAATTTGTATAGCACCCCTTCAAGATACCTACCCAGATACCTGCCATCACTGTACTCAAAGAATCATGCAAACAATGGTTGCAACTACCATGGTCAGAAATTCAACCACAATCAACTCCTCTTTTCCTAAGTAATTAATGATTTTCTATCATTTGCCAACCTCTCTACCTGTCATTATAGATCTATCACAGAACTGTAACATACTAAACAACAAAAAATGAGCCAATGAATGTACAGTACTAATTTAACAACTAAATTTAATACAGATAAGTAATCTTACCAAGGATATCGCCTGAGAGAAACTTGAGAGAAGAAGAAACAAGGTCAACCCAGCTGGGCTGTTCCTTGAACCAAGGATTCAGCTCAGGAGCCGAGTCAGATTCCTGCCACTCACGCACTTTCTCCTCCAACTGCAATAGAAAGACTTCTGTCAATCAGTCACCAGGCTTTACATGTCAGCAAGAACACTGTCATTTTAAGCTATTTGGTAAAAGACTTTCATCAATTAAGTTTTTTAATCTTCTGCACAAATTTAGTTCAGAAACTTGATTTGCCAACAATCAACAACACAAGACTGCCATTCCAACTGTGCACTGCATTATCTACACAAAGCTGAATTCTGATCAGAATCTAAAACCATTACATCTCTTACGAATGCCATTAATTTATGAAATAACCAGATTAAAAGTAGAATTCTGAGACCAGTTGCACGTTTGAGCATATGTTGTGTGTGGCACAGGCCGAGTGGAATACTCAGGCCAATCAGCTCTGCATCTGGGCTTTAAAACCTTAAAAAATTAGCAATCAGATCCAGAATGAGGCAACTTTTAAGCAAAATATCAAGTCTAATTCATAATTCACTGCGTGTTGCCAAGAATTTCCAAAGACGTTTAATTAAAGACAACATGACAACCTTGCTGGTAACAATTTTCTCTTCCGGATCCTCACAGACGAGTTCCTTGAGAAGCGAAAAGAAATTCGCATATCGACCAAAGTTATGCCTCGAACCTGTCACTCTGTTTTAAAACATAACATAATAACTTCAAGCAATTATTATAATATTCATAACAAACAAAATGAGTAGAATCAAATAAATAGTTGCATTGTGATTACATTTTCACAGATGTATAGCAGTAGCAGCCTCTTGTAATAATTGCACTGTGATTTCATACAAGAAATACTGTCATGTTGTCTCTTGCAATAATCGCATTGTGATTTCATACACTGTATATTTCCATAGCAACATCTTGTAATGTTTGCAATGTGATTTCACAGATAATATATTGCCACCTCCTTTAGTAAAAAATAATAACAACAAAGTGATGATGATGGTGATCACACTGATGATAATGCTTGGTAATTGTTTTGAATCTTGAGGTGTTCCTCAGATAAAATAACAATGGGCAAAAACAATGGGTATGAAAAGTGGGGGGTACTGTGCCCTCCTGTCCAAAATGTGGGGGTACGGGTATGCCTATGATACTGATGAACCCAGGCTAAGAGTGGAAATAACCTTGGTCAATTCGGCCAAATACAGGATCTACAGAAGAGCTCCAAGCTGCATTTTTAAAGTTAGTTAAATGCCTAATGATGCTTCAGTTGTTTCAAATATACCGCTTAAACAACAATTTTTATATTAATACTTTTAACTAACTTTTAAAATGCACACATTACTGAGTACTGAAAAAAGGAAATTTTTAAGTCACATATGTTACTTTAGACAATGCAAAAAACACTGTGCATTTAAGGAGAATTTAGCTGCACCTATGTTATTTTAGTAAAGACTGTAGGCATCATACCGTGCAAATGAAGAACAATCCTGCACATCAACTTCTTCATCAGATTCTTCTTTTTTGATAGACAGTAAATCGCCAACATCCAATCTATCTATCTGTGACATACATTCCACACCTGGAGAGACTGTCACCTGGTTTAATGTTGGAGTAGCCAAAAAGGCAGATGCAGTCACGTCTACCTCACATTTCACAGGTACCTTCTTAGTTGCGTCTGACTTCTTCAACTTCTTCTTACAATTAACTGTAAAAACAACAAAGAATAACTAAAACTGATCATAAGGAAGATGGACTTCAGCCATCAAAGCATCAAGAGAATTCAGTTCACTGTTTCTCAGCCGCCTTTGCAATACTACAGCAATAATAATCTAGCCAATCAAAAAACCAGACAGAATACACACATCCCTTATCAGCTCAAGACTAAATGTTTTTAGTTGACTTATCCTCTGTAGGCTCTCTCTGTCTCAGTGGACTGATCTTCAAGTAACTGACCTGATAATAGCTTTAATTAATTGTGTCATCAGTTGAGGCCTTGTGTCTAACGGACTGACCTTATGCATGTTGACCTGATTATAGTGTGGTTTTATGTGCCAACAGCTGATGCCTAGTGCATTAGATACCGGCTCGACAGAAGTTACTAATTAATAATAATATTAGACTGGCATTACAGAAGATGCTACATAATATTTATAGTATCAGAATTTGAGACAGCTCAAATGTAGTCAATTAATTTATTTGGATTCATCTGATGCGATCACAAACAGATTTAAACATGCAACTGAAATTTCCCAGCTAACACAGAGCAGCTGACAAGGCACTCATTTAGTTATAGTACAGTCAGAGGGAAGCATCAGCTGCCATACCTTAGTTCATGCTTAGCCCTCACACCACTAAATATTTTTGTCAAGTGTCTGACACATTGACTCCTGCTGTAATCTTGACTCTCAGGGTTTTCGCAGCTTTGGGATTCACTCCCTAGCTCTGCCTGAATTTGTCAGCACTTTAATATCAATGAATTCTAAACTAAAACTCTACTAACCCACCACAGCTTCCTGGCTTCCCTGGCCTGCTAGATATGACTAAACTTCTTCATTTGATTATGAGTGTAGTCTTATAAAAAACAATCAACTGGTGCTTTGCTCATTACAATAATAACAATATTTAAGTCAAATGGTCAAAAACTAGATTAACTTGACTTGTGTTCCACAAACCTGCAGCTGTGGTCTTAACTTTCTTTGAAATCTGTGTTCTTGATATAATTTCATCCAGTGTCAGTCCTGCTGTATCCAACTCTGGATGATCCTATTTATTGAAAACCAAACAGCCAATCAACATCAGACTGACAATCTGTAACCTAAAGTCAGTCTTGAGTTAATCCTTCCTTAGAGGAACGCATCATATTACAAAAAACCTGCTACAGCTGAAACATGACCATGTGACCTCGGTTGAGAGAAGGGACCACTTGTCACAAATGGACTTATTAGCATTTTCCACAAGCTTACACCTTAGGTAAAATGAGGAACAAATTTCAGAGCGTTCGGCCCACAATTTATGCACGTTTTTTAAACAAAAATATAAAATATCATTTGGCAGGAAATCACACACACAAATTTTATGTGTCTCTACCCAATGCATTAATGCCTAAATTTAGCCTTAACACATCAAGTAGCATAAGATTCGTTGCTATACAGTGAGTCCGAGCTGCAGACTGATTAATTAGAGGCAAAAATCAATATTCGTGGTCTCGTGTAAAAACGCATTTTCCGGCTATTCTACAGTAACCGACAAGTGGTCCCTTCTCTCGTCTGAGGGCACATATAGAAAACACCAACATGAATGAATGCTACATAAACAGCATAAAGTTTTATAGGAAAAAATACCCAACATCAATCAGCATTTACTTTACAGACACACTCAATGTCACACTCAAGTTTAAAAATGTTCAATAACTCAATCTTATTGGTACAGTAAAGCATACTGCAGTCTCAGTCTATAGTCAAATCATTAGCAGAATGTATGAAATCATTTTCCAGAGACTCACTGGATATTCTAACTTCCGTTTCTTGTGCTTTCGGATCATGTCTTGATAGTCTTCACCAGTTACATCCATTATTGGATGCTTACCACAGTTCAACCATTTCTTCGACACTGAAAAATAACACATAATATGAATCAAAGTAAAATAAACCACCCAAAACACCACAAATCACATCAACTAATTAAATTCGAACAAACCACATTAAGAATGAATGCTGTCTCAGCCAGAAATCTTTCAGTAGATTACACACATCTAACGTTTAAACCTTGTTCATTTAGATGTAGTGAAGCAGATTGGAATTGTTACCTGGAGAGCCATTGCTTGTTATGGCTGGTGCCTGAAGCAGAGACCTTGGAGCAAATGTCTCTAGAACAGATGTCCTGTTAAAGTCTGGTGAATCTGGTGCCATGATCTGCACCTTAGGCGCTACCTGTCTTTGCTGCTGCAGCTGCTGCTGCTGCTGTTGTTGGTTTCGACCAGATAAGAAAACTGTGCTAGCAGCACTAGAATCTTCTTCTTCATCAGATGACGTTTCTGCCTGCCCACACTCTTGATTCACCTCACGAATTAACCTTAAAACCATCATTTAGTTACACAGTAACAAGCCAAAAAAGCGACCAAATATAAACAATCACAATCTTCACAATTAACTCAAAGCATAATGCAGAAAACATTAAAATAACTTAAAATGACTCAGCTGTGTTAGAATTATCTTGAAATAACAGTTGCAAATATATTCTAGTTTTTCTAAATTATTTGCCTCTTATCTTGTTAATTCAGATTAATCCTTTTCATATTCTAAGAAGTATCTGTAAACAAATTAAACATACTTTTCCTACTTATCCTAAATTGCAGCAGGTTTCATTTGGTGCTTTGTATATGCGCACTTACATAACATTTCAATATACAGAGACAGAAAACAGCAGGAATTCAGTTAAAACAAGACATACTGATGACATTTCTGGTTGACCCTGTAGTTGAGATTCTGATTTTTTGGTTTGGATGGATTATGACTCCAGTAGATGTGGTCGAATTTAACAGGTTCTTCAGGTGGATTTCGATACAATTCATCACGTATTCTCTACAGCAGAAACATTCTTCAACATTCAAATACAAACAAAATCTGTACGAATGAATAAAAATATTCTACCAAGGACCGAAAATATGATCTTTGAATTTTACTATAAATTATTTTATCTACTCCTTCAGTGCACAGAAGCAGTTACTTTTCAGTCAGAAATTCCATTTACTCTAACTCCTCCATGCAGCCAGCTTCTTCTGAAATAATTTAGTTTCGAAACCAAACTTTTAAAGCTTGCATCTCTTCATAAGGCTCATTTTGGTGAGTTTTACCATGATCAAAGAGAAGAAAACTAATACTGTATTAAAAATTATAAAGATAATTCTCTAAAAAACACGAATCTAGAACTGCACACAAACTGCAACAGTGTTGCATATAAGATAACGGTTGAATTGGAGTGTTACTGTAGTTGCGAGTTCAATAACTTCGGCTTTAATACAACTTTATTGCAGGCATAGTATAAGGACTCTGAATACAAAGTCAAGCTCGGATGAAACTTTCATCAGTCTTAATCAAACTATCACCAAATGGGACATTCAGAAAGTGATTGAAGAGATATGCGTGTTTTGATAAAATATATAGTAAGTTAGAGAATCAGCATCGGGTTGGGTTGCAGCGGGCGGCTCGCTCTGATTTGCGAGCCGGGCTCGGTAGGCCGGACCCGGCAATTTCTGCCCGCATAACTTGACGAAGGCCGGGCCATGATTTTCAGCCTGCGCTCATCTGTATTGTATTGTATTGTATTGATGCATTTATAAAGCGCCTCTCGCAGTACAACCTAATCAGAGGTGCTCCCAGTGAGCAGAGCTCCGTGAGAAAAGAAAAGTCTTAAGACATCGAGAAGTAGCAGAAATTCCCCCAGTTAGAATCTGAGAACGAGTCATAGGAGGAAGATCATTCCAGAGGGACGGGCCAGCAGATGCGTAGGCACGTTGTTGAGCCATAGAAGTCCGGGTCCGAGGGACCAAGAGGTCATGTCGGTCTAAAGAACGGAGAGGACGGCCAGCGGCAACCGACAGAGGTCGACAGATAAGATCACAGAGGTAACGAGGAGCTTTGCCCTGGAACGCTCAAGAGGCAAGAAAAAGAATTTTAAACTGGATACGCGCGGTGAGCGGAAGCCAATGCAATTGCTCAGACATAAAAGTCGAGATATGAGAGTAGCGTGGAAAGCGGGCAATCAGGCGAGCAGCTGCGTTTAAGACCGATTGAAGTGGAGACAGACGGGATTTTGGGAGACCAATGAGTAATGAATTACAGTAGTCAATGCGTGAGCAGATAAAGGCATGAACCATGGAGGTGAAAGTGGAGGAAGGAACAGAACGCCGTACAAACAGAAAAGCTTATAAAAACAATTAAACTTCAAAACAACTTCCGAATGGAATTCATAGGTCCCATTTATTTATTTCACAAAGAAAGCTGCCTGTGACCACAAGTTTCTCATAAATTATATAGCAGACTGTAGAAATTATTGATCACCTGACGATTCATCAGAATTTCACACAGCAGATTCTCATAATAGACTTCCTGCTGAAACTGGTATTCTTGCTGCTTAGCCTTTCGACAGAGCGCAACATATCTCGCAATGTCTGGGAGAAATCTCCCATCTAATATGTTCAAAACAAAACGACACAAATGATACTCTTAAACCAAGGTGCTGACTGACATCCATCTGGTTTACACACAATGTACTTAACTGGCATCTGTGGCACAAAGCCCTGATGTCTTAATGAGGTCAACCAACCCTATGATGGATTGTGCTTTAATAAAGCAAACCAAATGGTGATTTGAGTTAGGCAAAACATTCTTGACCAATTTAATGCAAATTTAGCATAAGCTGCATTACATAAACTGATGACAATACAAAATGCTGTAGCATAAACTGCATGACATAAACCAAAGAAAATACAAAGTGCTGTTGACCTTTTAGTTTCTTGTGGAACTGTTTAAGCGGATTTCCAAATTTGAAGTTCTTTCCCGTAAAGAGCATTCTAAGAACAGAAACAAACAATTCTGAAAAAAGAAATACTTCACAAAAAATAAAGCAATATACAAATTTACAAGTGAATCTTTTCAAATTAACTTAAGCTTCCATTGAGTATGAGAGCAGATGAACAGGATGCTCATATAAATGTGTACATGTGTGTGCATGCTTGTAATGATAGCTAGCTAGCTGTGACAACAAAACATTGACATGTTTATTATGCAGCCAGTGTCATGTATGAAACAAACAATATTCTCAATTGTCATGAAATTAGCTATGTCCATTATTTCAGCAGATGAGGTCATTTCAACATATCAGGATGAGCCCCATCATGTAACCACTCATTTGATAAACTTATCAATACATGCATAAAAGATCATTTACCAAACCTCCTTCAAGAGTGCCATAACTTTTTGGGTTACAATACATTCCTTAGTAGTGCAACAGATTCAGACAGTGCAAAGGCAGAGATTTGGTTATGGTGTGATTCCGATTGGTTTAGTGTAGAAAGTGCAGCAGTACAACAGGGCTGCAAACATAGTCCACACCTGTTCTTGCTGCCAATGGACCATATCCTGAGGCACACTGTTGCTCAAGGACATGCAGGCACATGCATTGGATTTAAGATGTTCCCGAACTGGACTTAGCCAATTATATAGCTTGTAGATCCTGGTCCTACTCTTAGAAATACTGTACAGGAAGCACTCTAATTCTGGATCACATACAGGTTGGGGAATACACAGTGAAACTAGCAGGTGGGTCAAACGTCAAGGATGATTGCAGCAGCGAGCCTGAGGTCTGATGGCAAATAGCAAATGCCCACGACTGTATCAATTGCCTTGATCATGGAATTTTGGGTACAGACATTGGGCTTGAAATTTCAGACAAGACCATGCTATGGCACTCTAGTCTTGATTTCCACCACAACCCAGAGGAGCTGGAAGAGACCAATAGGATAATCAAAGCACATATATGGATCTGGACAGTGACAGAGCCTGGAGATGAGCCCAAATTCAGGACAGTTGGCAAAGGGTTGTGGAAAAAGCAATGCTCCAGAATGAGGAACACCACTAATGATGATGATGGAAAGCAGAGATACTCTGGTCACGAAGAAGTAAGAAGATCTCATCAAGCAATAATTTTCTTACTCTAAAGTTTTCTGCTTTTCTTCCGAATCATTCTCAGGAAACTCTGGCATCAGTTTCTGTTTACAAAACAAAAATTTACTTAACTAATAAAGAAATACAACTTACGTTGTTTAAAGGATTTGTAAAGGCTAGTACAACAATGAAATCTGTTTGGACTGTCTTTTACTGTTTCTTTGGCAGTTCGAAATGGAATACACAATGTGACGAAATCAGATAAATAGCTAATCAGGTATGAGATAATAACACATAATTAAATGTATGATATGCCACTCAAGGCTGGATTTTTTTATCTATGCTTTTATTAAAAAAATTCTAGTTTTTGTTGGTAACAAAAACACTATTTTTGACTTTGGTTACACAAATAGTTATGTTCCTCTGCTAAATATGCAACCAAAACAAAACGTTACAAGCATCAAACTCAGGCTTATAATAAAAAGTATTCCTCTAAGCTAAGACAAAGAGTGAAACTATCTTACAACTAAAGCAGATCTTTGGTCATCTGTAAGTGAAGCCTGCCAATTCTCTAGATTGATAACTTCAGAAAACAGCAGCCCCTTCAAGCATAAAAACAAAACACATTTATCATTTAAAAAGTCTGCACCAGATCCCTCGTCACTAAACTATCCATGTCTCTAGATCAGTGGTTCTTAACCTTGTTTGGCACGCGACACACCTAAACTTGCAACCAAATTTGGCGACACACCATGCAATCGTCGTATGTGAATATTGTGAGAAAATGTTAAAGTTAAACTAGTTATTAATTTTAAATCTTAAATTGTAAACATTTTTAATTGATGAAGCTGTTCATATTGAATTCTTTCTATTTTCTACATTAACTTAGCAACAGTTAATGGGATTTTTACTCTTGGATTTTTCTTTGAATCATATTAAAACGAGGATCCACAATATTTCAAGTAGTCATCGTGCCACTTGCGCACAACAGATTTCTTTTTTTCATATTTTTCTTGGTTGGTTTACTGAAACTAGCAGTGGCAGCAGCATCGTTTTCGTATTCAATACTGTTGGTGCGAGAATCCGTCTCATTGCTACCAAAACCTGATTTCGTACCATCAGATGTAGATTCGCAAAATTTTCATTTGCTTCTGATTAATTTGTCCAATTCGAATGTTACATTAATGGGTAAAAGTTTACACCGGCGCGGTCGTAAACGTGTATACTGAAGTGGTCATGATGTTTACCTTATACGTATAAGGTAAGCATCATGACCACCTCTGATTGCGATATAATAGAATAGATAAATAGAGACCTTAAGAAGACTCACAGCCGACGTCCGCTAAGCTTTAAGTGTACTGCAAGAATGACGGATGTAGGCTGTGAGAATTCGCGACACACCAATTTTTCGCGACACACCAACGACACACCATGTTTACACGACACACTGCCAGTCGATTCGCGACACACTAGTGTGTCGCGACACACCGGTTAAGAACCACTGCTCTAGATTAGCATCCTTGCTCTAAGGCATGCTAAATTCAGGACTCAAAACTGATGTTTAAAACATCCTTGATCAAATTCCTTCCTGTATTTTTCCTGCAATACTGAAATCATTACCCACCTAACCACCCATGACAAGAGGATCTTTATGCATAACTTCTCTGAACATCAGTCTGGGTCTAAAATTGACCCAACAAACTCATAGAATTCGATCATGTTAATCAAAGACAAACACATGGAGGACGGTAATAAATGACCAAGCACTTCGATCCATTTGTTGTAAAACTGAGTCCATATCTCCAAGGAAAACAACTCAAGTGCACTAATCAAAACAGTAATGCAGATTAGTCCCCGGAGTCAGTCGCTAAGCAGTTACCGACTGACTTGATGAGTTAGCGACTGACTTAGCGACTCAGTCGACTAAGTCGCATGCTTATCGACTGACTAAGTCGCTTAGACTTATCGACTGACTTAGCGACTTGCTATCAACTTCTCACGTAATCAGGTATGTCTATTGGACATACCTGATTACCTAACAATATAATGCATTTCACCGCACATTGTACTGACCGTGTCATCATTTCCGTGGGCATTAGATATGGGATCCTGTCACCCATATAAACTCTATACTATACGGGTCCAGTATGGGAATATGGGTCCTACATGGGCTCCGCTCCATGTGGGCATGCTGACAGAGGACAAACCGATGACTGTGAAAATTATTGTTAATGTGAATTTGTGATGCATTTAAGTGTATATAAAAAATAAAGCATGCCACTAAGTCCAAGCAAGTGATATTTCAATTTTGAGAATAATTATAGTTTCAGTTTTAACTCAGTTTTGGGTTCGTAATTTCCATTTCAGTTCAAGTTTCAGTTCTGAAATAATTTCAGTTTTTATTACAGATTAAGTTCTGAAATAATTTCCGTTTTCATTTCAGTTACTGTAAATTTCAGTTCACTTTCTACTTAGGTATATTTGCATTGATAGACAACAACATGGACGTACAATTGATTATATGTTATCAGCTGTTAACTAGTAGAAGCACTGTTCTGTGATTGTTTACTTGGAAACCGCGATTAAAACAAGCAAAATATTAAATGAACGAAGTCGCTAGCAGTCGATAGCTTAGCGACTGGTTTCGACTTGAGGGCTTAGCGGCGGCGGCGGATGGCGGCGGCGCCGGGGACTAATGCAGATGCAAGGGAATGTATTTTAATGCCAATTATTATATGACCTTCAGTCACCAGAGGCATCTTCCTGAGGTTGAAGAGAAGGATATTTCAAAGAAATCAGCTCAGAAGTAGGCAACTGTAAGTAACAATCTTCCTTTATGGCAGTGCTAGTTTCTATTTAGGCCAGTACACAAGTTTGTTTTAATTAGCGCTTCATGCGATTGCCTTGCGGAAGTTGCCGTTGAGTAAAAAATATATCAGCTAACTTATTTCTAAGCAATTTCTGTGGAGGTGATTCTGCCACTTGGGGACCATACTTCTACCATATGAGGATCATTCTTTTAAGCAGACTTTTCTATGGAAGTACTATGTAAACAACTGCAGCTTAACTCGGCTAAGACACAGCTTATCTGGCTCGGCACGCCCCAGCATCTCTCTCTAAAGTAGATCCGTCATCTCTTGCCTTTGGAGTCATCCTGGACCAGGAACTTACATTCACGTAGAACATAAATCTCTCCCGCAGCTGCTATTACCAGCTCCGGCAGCTCAAGGTGATTTACCGTTCTCTGTCCCTCGGTGCAGCTTCCACGCTTGTCCATGCATTTGTCGATTCTCAGTTGGACTACTGCAGTGCCATATATGACGGACTCCAGGCCTGCCGGATTGAGCCCCTGAATAGAATCCTGCGTTCTGCTGTCTGCCTTGTATGCTGCATCCTCAGGTTTGGCAGAGTGTCTACATGTGAGGGATGTCTTCCACTGGCTCCCCTACCCACAGTGCATTACTTACCGCACCTCTGCCTTTGTCCGGCAGTGCTTTAAGGGCTTGGCCTTCCATACCTGCGGCAGCTCTGCTGTCCCACCTCATGTTCGCAGCGCTGTTGCTCTCTCCGCTCAGCTGCAGAGAGAGCAACACAAGCTTATTGTTCCCACGCATGGACAGTCACACAGCAGCATCGTGCCTTCTCTGTGGCTGCCCCCATGACCTGGGAGGGGCTTCCTACCACGCTCTGCCAAATACCGATGGTCATTTCACCTTGTTTCTCATTGTCCTCAAAACTGCGTTGTTTGACCATGGTAGGGCTGGGCCTGGGAGTGCTCCTGAGTAAGCAATCTTGAATTGGCGCTATATAAAACAGTGCCACCTTTACGTAATCCTAGACAGGAATTGCCAATTTTATAACAAAATGGGAATCAAATATCAGAGGCAGACACGAAATGCAGAAGCATTAGCAACCTATCATCCACAGCAATTTCACGATTGATATTTGTAAACTTCCGGACAATAACTGGCATAAGCCTTGTGACAAAAACCATCCTCTAAAATACTAACATCTTCCATTAGAAGTTCCGGCAGCTCAATTTCTTGTTTGCCGAACAAGCACTTCTCCATTCTCAGCTCCGATGATTGCTGACATGCCCTTACTTCTGAGCTAGTTTCATCCTTAGCAGCCATTGTATACTACAATATAATGATGCACACTTCACAAATTTTAAAAATAGCCAATTCATAAAAACAATTTCAACAAAAAGATTTCCTAACATATATATTTTAGAGTAAAGATTCCAGTCCTCAGCCTCAAGACCACCCTATAAAAAAAGAGAAAGATGTTACATACCTCAGCTGTGATACACGCATCATAACTGATCAAAAAGGCACCTACTTAACTCAAGATATCAAATTATTTAAAAAATAAGACAAAGAAGAAAACTGTGAAAAATGACACAAGTGACTTTGGTAACAACTTCAAAAAGAGGTCAATCCATTAAAAACAAGTTAAACAATGGTTACGACAGCCACATCTCCACTAAGTAAATTCAATTTTTGGACTGTTAAATCACAATAGAAGCATAACGAATCCTGGAAAAAACCCAAATCCCTGAAAATTAATTTACATCAGATAACAGAAAGCTATTTTCTAAGTGATAACAAAATTATCTAATGCCTTGGGCTATTTTCCGAATATACTCAGGATAGTAGCTCACTTTTGGGGATTTTGAATACTTTGCACCTACATTGTTTTGGGGAATTGGATCTGCACCTACATTGTTTTGGGGAATTGGATCTATTTTAGATTTTCATCACATTCAAGGAAACTGTTTTGGGGGATTCAGGTACCATCAAAAATTCACAATAGAACTGCTAACAACTAAAGCATGAACAAACTAGTAAGTAACTAAGTAGCCTTTATCTGCATCTGACAAGCTCACACGCACACACATCAAAACTTAACAATTTTGTTTCAATTCTTGCAGGAAGCAAACTTTGTTTGGTAATCTGCCATTTTATGTGCTTTTTGGTTTACCACTAAAAAAAATTGCCAAGCATTGTAATCATGAAGACTGAGTGCCTGTGTATGTAAACAATATGGTTGCCACTAACTTAGCTCCGATAGAGCGCTGCTACCTACTAGCCACATCCCACAATGCAATTCGCTAAGTAAGTAAAATGCACTTTAAGTAAAACAAACTTCAATTTGCTTGAAAATTATAATATACGCAACATCTTAAGAAATGGTTTCTTAGAATATATATATTAGAATGTTCTTATGATCCCTTAGATATATATATACACACCGCACGCGGCATTATACTACACCAGAAAGTTAACAGTGTCTTCCAAAACTATGCTAAAATTAGAAGTTTACCAAACAATGAACTCTTTGTAAATGACCGAGTGTAATTCGGAAATTGCATTTTGGGCGATAGGAAATGTATTTGGGCACCTGTGCTTGTTTTGCGCTATACTGTTTGTAATAAAGTGCGTGTTCGTTTTACCTACTTACTTAGCGAAATGCATTGTGGGATGTGGCTGGTAAGTAGTGGCGCTCTATTGGAGCGAAGTCAGTGGCAACCATATTGTTTATATACACAGGCAGTCAGTCTTCGCATTTACCCAACGAATATTCTATTAAACGAAATTACTAGTTTTCTCTCCTTTATTCTACTAAATACTGACCTAAAACTAGTCCTTTGTATTAGGCATGTGCAGACATTACGTAAGTGGTTCGATAGCCAAGGTCTAGCGTCTCGTAACTTCTGTTAACTACGTGCAATGGGTACGCATGATGCCTTTGCAAAAGATAATAGGGTAAAAGTTAAAACTGTAGTGGGATTGTATTTCTCTAAACAAAAAATTGCCAAGTGTAAATATACATTTTCAAGCTTTTTCATTTTTTAGTCTACAGGTCAGGTGCTACATAAATTGCCCTAATGAAACACTCGTCGTTGAAGTTCTTTATATGTTTATCCATGTTTCTAAAAACTAAGCGAAGCTATCATAAGAAACAGTGTAAATTATAGTTTAAAATACCTTTACAATATTAACAAATGATAATACTTATTAGCAAATAACTAATATCTCGTTTACACCGGAAATACCACGATCTCTTTCTAAGCTCAGTTGCCATAGCTGGTCAGTTAACGTTATAGCGCATTTCTTTTTGGATTTTCAGCATTAGGCCTAAAGATTAATCGCGTTAAAAATAGTCAGAGAATCGTTCACAGTCGTAATATCTAATGTCACCAAAGCCATGAATGTTGGCCCTGCTTTCGGCTATGTCGAATATCATTATATTAGCGTATTGCAGAATGCATAGCGTGCACTCCACGCATAGCCTAGGCCTAGTTTTTCTGAATGATCGCACATGCATATTAATGTAAAATGTAACTGTAGCCTAAATGTACAAGTTTTTATATAGCGACCGTATAATATCCTCGACCCTGCCTATTCTTCAATGAATTGATCGGGTGAGATCTTTCACTACCGCTCTATTAAAAGCCAAGTATATATGCCTAGGCCTATACTTTGGCGGCCTATAGGCCCTATGTTAATATTAGGCCTATGTATCATATAATTTTCGGCATTTATGTTGTAGGTAGGCCTATACATAGGCCTACGTACTAGACCTATCTAGCAAATAAATATAAAAGTACTGTAAATAGCAGCATAATATAGGCCTAACATAGGGCCTAAAGTATCATCGAATAAATTAATTAAAGTTGTTAATTTAGTTTGCTGATAATTTGTTGAATCCTAGCCTAGCAAACGGGAAGTAGGCCTATTTAAACCTGTAAATCGTCTTTTGTTATGTGTAGACATGATGATAATTACCAAAGCATATAAGAAACCTTTAAACTATATATACATAGGCCTACATAGTAAGACTATTAATGTTAATCACTCGATCGTCATTTCAAACATATTTGTTGTCAAAATTAATAGGTGACCATAATAAATGGGACTTCAGTCTCTTCTAGGTCTGTTTTTTTTATCCCTGAAACATATTTCCTACGCTGCATTTTGTAATGCTTGTCTGGGGGGTAGGCCTAAATTAAATTAAATTAAATTAATGAAACTATGATGAGCGAGTACACTGGAATCACGTAAGATGTAACACGAAGCAATATGCTGTAATATCTTTCTTGTACAGCGCTGTTCGTTGGCTATAGCGTTTCTTAATAAAGAATATACTTACTTACTTACTTACTTACTTGCTTGCTTGCTTACTTACTGACTTACTTACTTACTTACTTACTTACTTACTTACTTACTTACTTACTTACTTACTTACTTACTTACTTACTTACTTACTTACTTACTTACTTACTTACTTACTTACTTACTTACTTACTTACTTGCTTACTTATTTACTTACTTACTTACTTACTCGCTCGCTCGCTCGCTCGCTTGCTCGCTTGCTTACTTACTTCCTTACTTACTTACTTACTTCCTTACTTACTTACTTACTTACTTACTTACTTACTTACTTACTTACTTACTTACTTACTTACTTACTTACTTACTTACTTACTTACTTAGTTTTACTTACTATACAAGCGTCTTTGCACGCATAGATAATTATAATAAGCTTATTAGCTAGGCCTATGTTTGGACGTCGTACAGTTAATTTTGGCCGCAGCCTATTAATTATGACAAACGACCTTTGCTACAGGCCAAAATGACGCAATCATTGCGTCATCATATTGTCACCATCTCAAATTATCAGTGTTTCCAGTAATTCCCTTGAATTTGTCTGCCGAGCTCAGATCTTGAAGGAGACAGCCGCATTCGTACATTTTGCGACATTTCCAGAATCTCCCGTTCTTAATCGAAGTTCTTCCGATTTCTGCTCCGCCAACTCTTGCTTCGATCGAAAGGTATCAGGTCAACCCAGATAATTACAAAACATCGAATTTTTTTTATCGAAATTTGCAAAATAAGTTCACCTATTGTAATCGTAATCTCGAGATTTCTACAACGTTCAAAATGTGAAACGATCTCGCTAATAGGCGGTTTTTGGTGTCACTCCCGAAGGCAGAGTTATAGTTAATGTCAAAGTTTCCTTTGTGGTAAAGGCTATCCTTTTCTTGCCTGAATCGAGTAAGCCTAAGCTGATTCTGAAGTCATGTTTCTTTAATTAGTTATTGGCCATGAGTAGGCCTACTCTCGGTTTGACTTTTTTCCACTAAACTAGGTCTCACGACATTGATTTCGACACTGAAATTAAATTTGCACTGAGTCATAATTTTCTGTCATCTCTACAAGAAAACATTCAGTTTCCTTCGACCAGAAGACGGCGTTTCGTTGAAAAGAGATCGCAATGAAGAATGTTGATGATGATGATGATGATGACCATCGATGATGATGATGATGATGATGATGATGATAATAATAATTATGCTGATGATGATGACGATGTTTTTAATCAATCAATCAATCAATCAATCAATCAATCAATCAATCAATCAATCAATCAATCAATTTTTATTGCAACGATATAACATCCATCAGTTGTTGATGATGATGATGAGGATGATAATGATGATGATGATGATGATGATGATGATGATGATGATGATGATGATGATGATGATGATGATGATGATGATGATGATAATAATGACGATTTATATAGCGCCTGAGGGGAGCCAAGGTCGAAGAAAAGGGCGCTGTACATGAGTTTAGTATTCAGTATATCAGTATTCAGTGTTTAACGACAGCTTGCCTGGTTATGGCTGCTAGGATCGTTGTCGTCAAACTTACCTCATACCATACGTGACAGCAAGAAATTGAGGGAAACAATGTTGTATATATATGATACAAAGGTTGACTTCTTGATGCAACCTTATACACTTCGACAACAGAGAATTAATGTTGCATTTATTATGCAACACTGATTGTACACTGTCGGTGGGAAGATGAGACGATGAGGGAGAGGACTAACCAACTGCCCTCATATGCCGAGGCTTAGAAAATGAAATCGCTGACACTTCGAGGGACTGGCCCCTCCATACTTGCGGGAGCTCTGCCGCCCTACCACATGTTCTCAGCGCCGCACCTCTCCGCTCTGCTGCTGAGACTGAGGTCATTGTTACCCGTGCGCGGACATCTATCAGGCCGGCCGCGCCGTGCCTTTTCTGTGGCGGGCCCTGCGACCTGGAATGGGCTCTCTGTCACGTTCTACCAAATACCTACTGGCGTTTTTATTTCGTTTCTTGCTGCTCTTAAAACTATCTTGTTCGACTGAGATTGGGCTGGGAGCGCTCCTGATTGGGCGACCTTACCTTGAAGGGGCGCTGTACAAAATTCTTATAATTTGAGCCATGTGCCTTGATAATGGCTTCAATCAAATATTGATTGATTAATCAATCCATCAATATTGAATATTAGTGATTGGTAATAATAATAACATCCATAGCCATGGCTGCCTCAGGACTAGCCTCAGGGACTGCTCTCCTTCTCCTCCTCCTGCTGCTGCTCCTACTCCAGCTCCTCCTGCTCCTGCTCCTGCTCCTGCTCCTCCTACTCCTCCTCCTCCTCCTCCTCCTCCTTCTTCTTCTTCTTCTTCTTCTTCTTCTTCTTCTTCTTCTTCTTCTTCTTCTTCTTCTTCTTCTTCTTCGGTTTGCATTTTTCTTCGCATTTCTTCTTCTTCTTCTTCTTCTTATTCTTCTTCTTCTTCTTCTTCTTCTTCTTCTTCTTCTTCTCCTCCTCCTCCTCTTCCTCTTCCTCTTCCTCTTCCTCTTCCTCTTCCTCTTCCTCTAGCTCTTCCTCTTCCTCTTCCTCTTCCTCTTCCTCTTCCTCTTCCTCTTCCTCTTCCTCTTCCTCTTCCTCTTCCTCTTCCTCTTCCTCTTCCTCTTCCTCTTCCTCTTCCTCTTCCTCTTCCTCTTCCTCTTCCTCTTCCTCTTCCTCTTCCTCTTCCTCTTCCTCTTCTTCTTCTTCTTCTTCTTCTTCTTCTTCTTCTTCTTCTTCTTCTTCTTCTTCTTCTTCTTCTTCTTCGCATTCTTCTTCTTCTTCGCATTCTTCTTCGCATTCTTCTTCTTCTTCGCATTCTTCTTCGCATTCTTCGCATTCTTCTTCGCATTCTTCGCATTCTTCTCCTTCTTCGCATTCTTCTCCTTCTTCGCATTCTCCTTCGCATTCTTCTTCGTCACATTCTTCTTCTTATGATATGAATGTAGGCCTAGGCCAAAATGTTACTTAGTTGTATGAAATACCTTCAAATACGTTCAAATAGTATATAAATGTATCTGAACAATTGTATAGCGCCTTTTGAGTATCTCAAAGTCGCTGATCGGTGTTGTTGAAGTCCAAATTTAGTTTGTTCTAATAACTTCTATAGCGCAGACATAAAAATGCATCAATCGAATGATGACTTGAATCGTAGACATAAATCGTAATCCGTTGAACTGTTGGTGTTCGCTTGATAACAGACACGAAATAAATTCTTCCCATGGCAGTCTATAGTCAGACTTGGTGACTTGGTGACTTTTAGAGAACCAAACTAAATCGGTCTGTTGTTTTCGTTGTCGGTAGAATGATCGCTGCTACGTTTTACTTCACTATCGTCGTCTGGAGTCGCAAGGAACCGTCCTGGAAATCGACATCAATCGACAGATGGCGGTTATCCTGCGTGGAACAACGAACGACAGCTGGCAACAGCTGTACAATGTATCTGACAAAAATCGTGAGAGTATCTAGACCAGGGGTGCGCAACCTTTTCGTTAATTTCGGCCGCATTACAGGTTCATATTCTCATTACGGCCGCATGGGCGGCAATCCCGGGGTCGAGGGGAATAAGACTCCCACCTTTATCAGTGGAGGGACACACTGTACAGTTTTCCCTCGCCCAAATTTCGAAGAAACACCAAAAAGGTTCACACATTTTTTTGCGCGTGAGCGCGAAAAAATTTTCACCTCTTTTTTGACCAGATCAGTTCAAAAGTGTCCCGTGTCCCTTCCACCTGTCATACAAGATCGCCGCCAGTGCACGACCGCCAAGATATCTGCTACCATTATTTAAGAGTAGGGCTATAATAGCATAGAGGTGAGGAATTTATTGTCACTTAAGCAGGGCTGTAGTGGTAAAATTAAATTTTGAGGTGAGTATACGCTACCGGTGACCAGCGGCGTAAAAAAATGTGAAGACCTTATTTTAGGAATTCGTCTAAGAAAATTTTCAGACTTTTAACAAATTCCCTTAAAATTTTCTGACTTTTTACGATTTCGTCTCTGAAAAAGTTGATGACCTTTTTTTAAGTCATTCGCCCTAAAAACCTTTAAAAACCTCTCTTTTTTTAAAAATTTTCGTTCCCAGAGGTAAGTATACGCTGTATACCCGCGTATACCCTCGTCTAGAGCGCTGAGTATACGCTCTCAAATTTCGCTAGAGGTAAGTATACGCTGTATACCCGCGTATACGCTCGACTACAGCCCTGCACTTAAGGAACAATTTATATTCTTCATGGAATAGAATTCCACAGTTTCCTATTTATGAATTAATCTGCACACGGCCGCCAAAACATTATCATTAGCTCAACTGTCCACGGCCGCCAAGTCTCCCTCTGACGGCCGCATGCGGCCGTACGGCCGCAGGTTGCGCACCGCTGATCTAGACAGTTGCTATTAGGGCTGTACCGAATAGGTGATCATCACTATTCGGCCGAATACGAATAGTTGGACCAACTATTCGGCCGAATACGAATACGAATACGAATAGTGTACAAAAGAGGTCTACAGACAACATTCAAAATTTCAAATGTAAGCAAAAGTTTCAGTTCAGTAAATTTAATACATGAACTAAAAGTAAACAGTTAATTAGGGGCTTACGTGTAATTTTTGCATATTTCTGCCATTCTATGTATACTACTAGGAATGTAACTAATTTAACTAAACTTAGAAAATGCCACTTACTTAACGTTCACTCCACTCGCTATAGCAGCCCTATAAGCAGAAACAGATGTCACGTGACCACTATTCGTATTCGGTCCGACCACTACTATTCGGCCGAATACCGAATAGCTATTTCGGCCACTATTCGGCCCCGAAGCGAATACGAAGCGAATATTCGGTACAGCCCTAGTTGCTATGGAAATTGGCATAGCGCCTTACTAAACGGAGTCTCCCTTTCCGTTCCTGTAGAGCAAGAGGACGAGTTGGCTTGAAGATCGGGTAGTATGCTTTCCGCTCGATATTTCACCATTCCATTTCCAAGACGAATAGGAAGGGTGAAGTGTTGAGAGGAGAAGTGGGGTTAAGACGATGTCAGCTTAAGGTGAATAATGTAATCTGTTAGCTTCTATAACGCATTGTAGCTATGCACAAGGCAATAAGTAGGCTTCTGCGCATGTCAAAATCAGAATCGTTAGATAAGAATCAGTCGAGGCGATGATGCTCTAGGGACCGGAAAAGAGGCCTCGAAGGATAAGCGCAGTCCGAGAAACTAAGATTTTATCGCAGACCTCAAACTCACTAGAAAACTTAAAGAGTGGTGCACAATGAAGACAGTGAATTCCAGAGCCTCGGACCAAGAACTGAGAAGCCCAGGCAACCCGATGCCCTTCCGAGAATGGCAGGCAGATAGAATGCAAGAGATTAAATTTACTGGAAAGATCGTTGAGAATAAAGGAATAACTGACGAGGGATGCCTTACAGGAAAAAGATTGAACCTATCTGGGTGAGCAGCGAGCTGACTTCAATACGACAAAGCGACCATGAGGTGAACGGGGAAAGACCCCAATGAGTTGAAATATAGGGGAAGGTGAACTTAAGTTGTACGGAGAGAGACCCCAATTACTTTAACAATAGGAAATGGTGACCACAATCTGTACGGAGAGAGACCCCAAAGAGTTGAAACATATAGAAAAAGGTGGCCATAAGTTGTACGGATATAGACAGAAGGAGTGTAAACATAAGAAAGGGTGATCTTCAGTTGTACGGAGAGAGAACCAAAGGAGCTTAAATATAGGAAAGGGTGACCTTAAGTTGTACAGAGAGCACAGAGACCCCGAAGAGCTGATAAATAAGAAAGGGTGACCATAGGTTGTAGGGAGAGTCACCACAAAGATATGAAATATGGGAAAGAGGTGACGTTAACTTGCACGTATAGGCCTACAGACAACCAAAGGAATTTAAAAAATAAGAAAGGGTGACCTTATTTGCACGGAGAAAGACCCCAAGGAGTTGAAACATAAAAATGGTAACCTTCAGGTGTACGGAGAGAGATAGGAAAGGATGACCTAAAGTTACACGGAGAGAAAATCAATTCAAGGATATGAAATATAGGAAAGTGTGGCGTTAAGTTATACGGAGAGCTACTACAAAGAGTTGAAATATAGGAAAAGGTGGCTTAAGTTCTAAGGATAGATACCCAAAGGAATTGAAATATAAAAAAGGTGACCTCAAGTTGTACAAGACGAGACCCCAAGAAGTTGAAATAAAGAGTAGGGTGACCTTAAGTTGTACGGAGAGACCACAGGAGTTGAAATACAAGAAAGCTGACCTAAATTGTACGGAGAGAGACTTCAAGGAGTTTAAATGTAGGTAAGGGAGTAGTCAATTTAAATAGAGGTTTTAAGGCAGTCAATCAAAATCAATCAATCAGTCAATCTACATTCATATTACACCCATTCAAGATTATCTACTCAGAAGCGCTCTGATGCTCTATATATTTCGTCTTGCACTAAGTCGGGCTTTGGGAAAAGTCAATCAACCAGTTAGGAAAGCGCATTTCTCGTTAGAGCTACCCGATGTTCGGATACCCCACAGGCGAGTCGAAAGATAAACATCTATGTAACCGAGATAACTATAGACAGCAATCGAGAAGACAGCAATCGAGAAAACTATAGACAGCAATCGAGTAGAAAATGTAACATCTTGCCAGGATATTCCGCAGAGACGCAACACTTTCCAACAGCCCATTAGCATCAGGAAGACCAATGACAGACCTACAAGCGTTCGAGAAGGCCGTACGCAACTTGCAACTAGTCGAGAAGGACAGACACAACTCGCGAGTAGTCGAAAGACCAACTAGCAAGATACCGAAAGATCAACCACAACCAACGAGCACTCGACGGACCAACCACAAGTCGCGAGCGATAGGAAACCCAACCAGCAAGATATGGAAAGACCAACCACAAGTCGTGAGCGGTAGAAACCCAACAAGACCGAAAGACCAACCACAACCAGCGAGTACTCCAAGACCAACCAAAATTCGCAAGCGGTAGAAAAACCGACTAGTAAGATGTCGAAAGACTAACCACAAGTCGCGAGTAGTCGAAAGACCAGCAAGATACCGAAAGACCAGCAACAACAACCGAGTACTCGACGGACCAACCACAAGTCGCGGGTAGTCGAAACTTGCCAGTAATCGAAAACAATGAATTAAACAAATTGTATCCCAGAGGAAATACAGATACTTCCGTATAGCCATGGCAGTCCAAGCAATATTTGCGAGTGTGGGGATTCGGACCAAGAAGTCTATAGCCCACCATCTACTGGACGAAAACGCCTTCGAAAACAACCTCCTGTCCGACATTTCCCGCGTCGACTATCTGGCGGGCCACAAGAGTCGTACACATCTTCGCCCATCGGACGGTCTGTCGACATTTGTGGACGACGTCTACGGCTATCTTCTCCCAGAGGATTTCGTGGAAACCAAAGGCCAGATTCTATGTACTACTGGGGACAACAGCTGCGCAGAAACATCTTGTCGCGTATCGTACTCGCGGCTCGTACGGCGATGGGCAAAAAGTTCGACGAGGGCGACGATTCTTCCGTCCACAGCCGTCGTACCCATACCAATATTCTACACACCCTCCTTATCCACAAGATTGGAATTGCTGATAGCGCTATACGCGCCACAATTGCGAGGATCGAACGAAACACGAGGAATGCGGCCAAGACAAGCTAGCAACATCTATACGACAACAAAGAACTAACCGGTCTATTTGTGGCAAAGGTAGACGTTTCCGAAATTCCCATGGAGGAATTGCAAGTGCCGATATTCGAGAGGCATCTCTTGTCCCAAGGCTATGGAATATATTCTATCGACTACACACAAGATTTCTCCGGAGTCCTAGATCGCGAGGCTCTCGTAGACAACTTGCGAGAGAAGAAGAACTTCTTAGAACAGGGTGGCCCATTCGACTCGTTGTGCTGCGAAGAACAGGCTACAATTCTAGCCAATACAGATTGCGTCGGAAACCACGTTTGCATTTGGGTGCAAAGCAACCAATGTGGTGGAACCTCTCGGGCCAAGATCTACAACAAGGTAGTCTCGAATTTCGAGGCCGGCGAGGTACATGCAACGATCAGCAGCCATCTAGCCGAACACGTAGACTTTTCGAACGAGCATCTTCGCAAAATGTTCCAACACCCCGATGTACAAGAGTGGAGATGTTCTCGCTATAGAAGTATCGCTGTACGGTTGTTTCGGCGACCAGCTTTCCACCGCAACCGCCAGAAGTGTTGAAGGCGAAGTATCGACTTGGTGTCTCCCAACGACATCGCAGGACTCTTCATTGTCCAACTCCCAGAGCAACAGTGGAAGAACCTCGCTACATGTCTCGACAGATGCCTTGTATTGGTCAATCGACCAGAAGGCGAGATCTTTGTAGCCTAGTACGCCCCACACGAAGACTGGTAGAGTAGCGAGTATACGTGTTATTCCAACACCACATGTCATAGAACAAGACGAAAAGTGGGAGCGCGCCGTTTCTGGGCAACAGGAGATTTCGGATTTCGATCCTGCTCCATATTCCGCATCGATTTACTCACCGAAAACAGAGACAACATCGAGATAGCGCCCTGGCGATGCTGCACAAAGGTACCGGGATTCCCACACAATTCTATCCACCAGCAAGAGACCAACGCAACTACATCACAATGCCCCAGATTCCGCGATACTTTTGCCAGCTTTTCTGTATGTGTCGTGGAAATGGCGAGAAAAAAGAGCCACCTCATTGGTGTAAAACAATCCAATTTCGAGCTACAACACGTATTCTCGGACGGAAAATACAGGCTCTTTCGAAGGCCCATCGAGAGGCGCGAATGCGAGACATAGAAGAAGCTTGCTAGCGCACGAGTAGGGGCAACGAACGTTGGAATTGCGAGAGACACAAATACACCGCGAAGAAGAGCAACGCCGAAACAGAAAGGCCGAGTTGGAGCATTTGCACAAGTTCGTCGAGGCTCAGCGAAGACACAAAGCGCTATCTACCAGAAGACACGAGGAAACACTATCCGCATTACGAGGGCAAACCGAGAAAGTCTCGAACCTAGAAGAGTTTGGGACGCAGAGATATCGGGTTCTTGGATACAGACTACCCCACATCGACGATCGAACATAAAACGACAGTCGACGCACTATCGCCGTTCGAGTCGTTCTTGGCCATTGTACTAACGATAGCACCACAGCTCTGTGGGCCACGAAAGGTCTTTCGCAACTTCTCGAAGGATGCGTCGAGAGTTCCAAATGGAGACGTACAAGAACAATCGCGCTCCTGTATTGGTTGCCAGCATACGAAGAGAACGGTCTCTGTATCGATATTCTACCCGCAATGATATTTCTGGCTTTGGCACAAGGGAATGGACCAAGTGCAAACATACTCTGGAACCCAATCGAAATAGTTGTAACGCCGACACCAGGCAAAGAGGCCTTGCTGCAAAAACTAGTCGACAGAACCCAGGAGAACCACGAGAAAATTGAAGTGTTGGAGCTGGAAGAGGCTTGTACACGCATGTTTGCCACCCCAGCCCTACCCACCAAAGAATTACCAGTGCGATCGATATGCCGGACGGGGAGTACGGTGTATCGATCGCTCTGGTTATTCTTTTTTGGATGGGACTGGGGTGGCAAACATGCGTGTACAAGCCTCTTCCAGCTCCAACACTTCAATTTTCTCGTGGTTCTCCTGGGTTCTGTCGACTAGTTTTTGCAGCAAGGCCTCTTTGCCTGGTGTCGGCGTTACAACTATTTCGATTGGGTTCCAGAGTATGTTTGCACTTGGTCCATTCCCTTGTGCCAAAGCCAGAAATATCATTGCGGGTAGAATATCGATACAGAGACCGTTCTCTTCGTATGCTGGCAACCAATACAGGACGCTATTGTTCTTGTCCGTTTCTATTTGGAACTCGTCGACGCATCCTTCGAAAAGTAGCGAAAGACCTTTCGTGGCCCACAGAGTTGTGGTGCTATCGTTGGTGCAATGGCCAAGAACGACTCGAACGCCGATAGTGCGTCGACTGTCGTTTTATGTTCGATCGTCGATGTGGGGTAGTCTGTATCCAAGAACCCGATATCTCTGCGTCCCAAACTCTTCTAGGTTCGAGACTTTCTCGGTTTGCCCTCGTAATGCGGATAGTGTTTCCTCGTGTCTTCTGGTAGATAGCGCTTTGTGTCTTCGCTGAGCCTCGACGAACTTGTGCAAATGCTCCAACTCGGCCTTTCTGTTTCGGCGTTGCTCTTCTTCGCGGTGTTTTTGTGTCTCTCGCAATTCCAACGTTCGTTGCCCCTACTCGTGCGCTAGCAAGCTTCTTCTATGTCTCGCATTCGCGCCTCTCGATGGGCCTTCGAAAGAGCCTGTATTTTCCGTCCGAGAATACGTGTTGTAGCTCGAAATTGGATTGTTTTACACCAATGAGGTGGCTCTTTTTTCTCGCCATTTCCACGACACATACAGAAAAGCTGGCAAAAGTATCGCGGAATCTGGGGCATTGTGATGTAGTTGCGTTGGTCTCTTGCTGGTGGATAGAATTGTGTGGGAATCCGGGTACCTTTGTGCAGCATCGCCAGGGCGCTATCTCGATGTTGTCTCTGTTTTCGGTGAGTAAATCGATGCGGAATATGGAGCAGGATCGAAATCCGAAATCTCCTGTTGCCCAGAAACGGCGCGCTCCCACTTTTCGTCTTGTTCTATGACATGTGGTGTTGGAATAACACGTATACTCGCTACTCTACCAGTCTTCGTGTGGGGCGTACTAGGCTACAAAGATCTCGCCTTCTGGTCGATTGACCAATACAAGGCATCTGTCGAGACATGTAGCGAGGTTCTTCCACTGTTGCTCTGGGAGTTGGACAATGAAGAGTCCTGCGATGTCGTTGGGAGACACCAAGTCGATACTTCGCCTTCAACACTTCTGGCGGTTGCGGTGGAAAGCTGGTCGCCGAAACAACCGTACAGCGATACTTCTATAGCGAGAACATCTCCACTCTTGTACATCGGGGTGTTGGAACATTTTGCGAAGATGCTCGTTCGAAAAGTCTACGTGTTCGGCTAGATGGCTGCTGATCGTTGCATGTACCTCGCCGGCCTCGAAATTCGAGACTACCTTGTTGTAGATCTTGGCCCGAGAGGTTCCACCACATTGGTTGCTTTGCACCCAAATGCAAACGTGGTTTCCGACGCAATCTGTATTGGCTAGAATTGTAGCCTGTTCTTCGCAGCACAACGAGTCGAATGGGCCACCCTGTTCTAAGAAGTTCTTCTTCTCTCGCAAGTTGTCTACGAGAGCCTCGCGATCTAGGACTCCGGAGAAATCTTGTGTGTAGTCGATAGAATATATTCCATAGCCTTGGGACAAGAGATGCCTCTCGAATATCGGCACTTGCAATTCCTCCATGGGAATTTCGGAAACGTCTACCTTTGCCACAAATAGACCGGTTAGTTCTTTGTTGTCGTATAGATGTTGCTAGCTTGTCTTGGCCGCATTCCTCGTGTTTCGTTCGATCCTCGCAATTGTGGCGCGTATAGCGCTATCAGCAATTCCAATCTTGTGGATAAGGAGGGTGTGTAGAATATTGGTATGGGTACGACGGCTGTGGACGGAAGAATCGTCGCCCTCGTCGAACTTTTTGCCCATCGCCGTACGAGCCGCGAGTACGATACGCGACAAGATGTTTCTGCGCAGCCGTTGTCCCCAGTAGTACATAGAATCTGGCCTTTGGTTTCCACGAAATCCTCTGGGAGAAGATAGCCGTAGACGTCGTCCACAAATGTCGACAGACCGTCCGATGGGCGAAGATGTGTACGACTCTTGTGGCCCGCCAGATAGTCGACGCGGGAAATGTCGGACAGGAGGTTGTTTTCGAAGGCGTTTTCGTCCAGTAGATGGTGGGCTATAGACTTCTTGGTCCGAATCCCCACACTCGCAAATATTGCTTGGACTGCCATGGCTATACGGAAGTATCTGTATTTCCTCTGGGATACAATTTGTTTAATTCATTGTTTTCGATTACTGGCAAGTTTCGACTACCCGCGACTTGTGGTTGGTCCGTCGAGTACTCGGTTGTTGTTGCTGGTCTTTCGGTATCTTGCTGGTCTTTCGACTACTCGCGACTTGTGGTTAGTCTTTCGACATCTTACTAGTCGGTTTTTCTACCGCTTGCGAATTTTGGTTGGTCTTGGAGTACTCGCTGGTTGTGGTTGGTCTTTCGGTCTTGTTGGGTTTCTACCGCTCACGACTTGTGGTTGGTCTTTCCATATCTTGCTGGTTGGGTTTCCTATCGCTCGCGACTTGTGGTTGGTCCGTCGAGTGCTCGTTGGTTGTGGTTGATCTTTCGGTATCTTGCTAGTTGGTCTTTCGACTACTCGCGAGTTGTGTCTGTCCTTCTCGACTAGTTGCAAGTTGCGTACGGCCTTCTCGAACGCTTGTAGGTCTGTCATTGGTCTTCCTGATGCTAATGGGCTGTTGGAAAGTGTTGCGTCTCTGCGGAATATCCTGGCAAGATGTTGCATTTTCTACTCGATTGCTGTCTATAGTTTTCTCGATTGCTGTCTTCTCGATTGCTGTCTATAGTTATCTCGGTTACATAGATGTTTATCTTTCGACTCGCCTGTGGGGTATCCGAACATCGGGTAGCTCTAACGAGAAATGCGCTTCCTAACTGGTTGATTGACTTTTCCCAAAGCCCGACTTAGCGCAAGACGCAATATATAGAGCATCAGAGCGCTTCTGAGTAGATAATCTTGAATGGGTGTAATATGAATGTCGATTGACTGATTGATTGATTTTGATTGACTGCCTTAAAAGTAAAACTTCTATTTATATATAATATTAAGAGTGGCCTTAAGTTATGCCGGAGCGGGCGTGCCCCAAGGAGATTAAAGACGGGGTAGGATTGTAGGAAGAGAGACCCCAACGAGTCGAAATATAGAAAAAAGTGACCTTAAGTTACACGAACTGAGATCCCTAGGAGATGAAATATAGGAAAGGGTGACTTTAAGTTGTACTGAGGGATGCCACAAAGAGTTGAAATACAGGATAGGGTGACCTTAACTTGTACGGAGAGAGACTCCATGGAGTTGAAAATATAGGAAAAGGTGAACTTAAGTTGTACGGAGAGAGAATCAATCCAAGCAGTTTTAATATTGGAGGGGTGACCTTAAGTTGAACGGGGAGAAACTCCAAGGAGTTGAAGAATAGGAAAGGATGACCTTAAGTTGTACGAAGAGAGACCCAAGGAGTTGAAATATAATAAAGGGTGACCTTAAATTGCGCAGAGAGAGAATGAGAAAGAGAGAGAGAGAGAGAGAGAGAGAGAGAGAGAGAGAGAGAGAGAGAGAGAGAGAGAGAGAGAGAGAGAGAGAGAGAGAGAGAGAGAGAGAGAGAGACCCGAAGTATTTGAAATATAGGAAAGGTTGACCTCAAGTTGCACGGAGAAAGACCCGAAAAAGTTGAAATGTCAGGGAGCCTGTCTCTTTCCATCTTAACCTACGTGTGCCCCTATGTCTTAAGATAAGTCTGCCGGTTTCTCTCTTTTTTTGTCTCTGTCTTCAGTCTTTTTGTCTAATTGTTTCTATCATTGCCTTTGTTTGACAATAGGTCTGTCTGCGTATCTGTTTCTCTGACTGTCTCTGTCATTATACTTTATTCTTTTTCTTGAATTAAGAAATGAATGTGAGCGAGGTGATAACTGTTGCTGGCTGATGTCTTGTGTGAGAAATGTGATGGGCCAAATGCATCACATTTTCTCTGTAGTACGTTAGTATTAGTATGTTAGTTAGTATATTTGTCGCTGATATCTTGTGTGAGAAATGTGATGGGCCAAATGCATCACAATTTCTCTGTAGTAGCCTACGTTAGTATTAATATGCTAGTTAGTTCATTTGGGTAGTCCATTGATGGCAAGTGTCTCAGGCAGTTTTACTTTCCATTTTTGTCGTAGTATTTTTTAAGTGGCCTTGTCATCCTCGCTTGCGTTATTACGCGAATAAGAAGACATTAAATCTCTGCTTCATAATCTCCCAATTTCTATCTCACTCTATCCACATTTTTCTCACGCTCACATGTTATCTCTTTGTTTCTATCCACATCTCTCACGCTCACATGTTATCTCTTTGTTTCTCCCATATTCTTTTCAGACGCTCTTGCTTTCGGTCCTTATGCTCAGTTAACTTTTTCTCAACTGCGTTTTCGTCATTCTCGCACTATTCATAAATCTCTTTGTCTTTGTATCATCTGTCTGTCTGTATATTTATCTATCTATCTGTGTCTATTTGTCTCTATCTTCTGCTTCTTTCTTCCACTGCCTTTTCCCTTCTGTCTGTGTGTCGCTGGCTTTATTTGTCTATGTCTCTCTCTCTTTGTCTTACTCTATTACCGGTACTGTCTCTCCTTCTTTCGTTCTCAATCTTCAAATTCTCTGTCCCTGTCTCACTCTGTCAACATAGCTCTCTCTCTCTCATCTGCTGTCTGGCTAGTCCAATTCCAGTTTACTGTAACACGCAGGCCTGGTCCTTTTCATTCACTTATTCGCTCAGTCTCTTATATAGTTACTTGTGCATCCGAGCTTCCACCGCTCTTTCTGCGTATTCTAATATCCAGTAGTTGGGTCTTTTCGCATTTGCATCAGTGCGAATGTTCGTCTTGTATTCCCGTCCAAGTAAAAGTAAATTACTCAAATTGAGAATATTTCTAAAATTGGACTTTCTGTGGGTATAGTACCAAATTGGCGATGAAATTCGACTGACTGAGCGCTGAAATCAATGGACTGCGGAGACCTTTGCCAACACCTCCTCGTGGTGGTCTCTGGGCATGCAGTTCTACCAGCTGGTTGACTGCATGGCAAAGATTGGCAGCCGCACGGCATTATTCTTTTTGTATCTTCAGCTGCAGTATAGTATTCTTTACTATCTCATTAAGCTCATTACTAAGCTGGTAATTATTCCATTTCAATCAGTTAAGAATCAGGCTAGCGTACGATGAAGTTGGCTTTATAGTATGAACATTGTAATGAATCGATTATAAATATTGTAATTGACCAAGTGGCTTATCTTTCTCAGCGCAGTACAAGAAGATTAACCAGAGCTGTGATCGCCGCGAGCAGTTCGATGCCAGATTCGGCTTCGCTAACCAGTTCCTAAAGGTTTTGGGGCGGAGGCTGTCGGGACCCAAGGCCCGAGCTCTCTTATTAAATTGATTGTTTGAAAACCGTAATTTAGTCTTGGGTTGCAATCGTTCTCCTGATTTTTTTCAATCCGGGGAGCCCAAGACAGACATGGAGTTTCCTAATTGATGAACAACTGATAGGTGCTGGATAGAGGTGTACCGATAGCCCTTTTTGCCGATTATGCCGATACCGCGTATAGCCGATTATTGAAGTAGCCGATACCGCGTATGAGTCCGATTATTTTGTTATCGCCCAAAATCTAGGCACACGACGTTGTAACCTATAATGGTTATTAAGGAGTTTACAGTCCTGTGTATAATAGGTCCTTGGTTTCTACGGTGCCTAGTAAGTAGTGCAGTGCTAAATATAAAGCAATAATAAGAAACAAAACATATATATTTGTGCTAATTTTTCTTTTTATAACGATTATTGTGCAAAAAACGTTAATTATAAAGTAATTTGCATCGGCGCCGATTATTTTTTGCCGATGCAAATTATGCCGATGCCTCTAATAATCGGCCCGATTACGAATGCTGCCGATGCATCGGTACAGCTCTAGTGCTGGAGCAGGTGGCTGATCTCGTGCAGGTCTCCAGTTAAAGGTTAACTTTTGCTTGCCAGTTCTTGGACCAACTCCAGTGACTCAGTGTGCCAACTTCCTACGCTTTCGACTGCCACATGGGCGAATATGGTGTGACTGCGAAATCGAAGCATAGGCCCTATGTGCATGCCTCATATTGCGAGCTGCTTTTCCCACTACTGAACCTGCATTTTCAATGTATAGTTTGGTTGTTGGATTCTACGAATGTCTGAAAACGTGACGCCCTACGTCAAGCATCGACTTCTAGCCCAACGTATTAGTGGAGAGAAGCCATACATATGCAACTTATGTCACAAAGTATTTTCACATAAGAGTGCTATAGACGACCATGCAAAAACTCACACTGGAGAAAAACCATGCATTAATTTTGCAACATGGCACAAATATGCCATGCAAACACTTTGTGTAAGAGATTCAGTACATATTATATAATGACAATGAGAACTGTGTTTATGGAAAACAGTTGTCAGCTAAGCAGAGGACGTATCATAGTCCAACTGAAAACGATTTTCTGGAGCTATTCTAGAGTAATGTCTGATGTCATTACTCATTAAATTTTTTAGACCATATGGATGTGGAATGTTTGACAAAATTTCGAAATTGAGGATTTTATGGAACACTATCATTATGTTATTATCACTGCTGTGATTCTCCACAGACGTATATATATATTTCTTGAACTATTTTAAATGTATGGGTTTAGATAATTTCCTAGAACAGAGCAAACAGATTACATTGTAATTATAGGCCTATAGTTCCGTCTGTTGACTCTACATCAGTTTTAATGTTGTAAACATAAATTATGTTTGATTCTCGTCTAGTCTTATTTCATCAATGTCTAGGCATAAGGTTTCTGCAGCTTCTCACCGACCTCTTCGCTCTCGTGACCGGCATGTCCTCTTTGTTCCGCGTGCCAAGACCACTGTAGCTCAAACTAGATCTTTTGCCAACATAGGGCCCTCCCTGTGGAATGCCCTTCCTTCCTCTCTATGGGTAACCTTACTTTCTGGATCTCTTCCTACATCCCTTTCCGTGCTTAAAACCTTTTTCTTCTCTCGGAGCCTTCGCACTGGGAGCGCTGCTGAGTGGCCTCAGCTGTGAGCGGCGCTATACAAATCTCCAAATACGATACGATAAGGTATACAACTATACACTATACCAGCTATTCCTCCTGTTTGCTACAACTGACGCTGATATATGGCCGCCTTAGTGTTCAGTTGTGATATTTTGACATGCCGTCTGTAACTATAGATTTGTATGGACAACGTTCATCCTGGAGTTACATGGGTCACCCATAGCCCAATGCCCTAAGCGATGTCCGGACAGGGGACGTGAGATCACCCAGGGATCACGACGATTCGTTATGCGAAGGATAGATATACAATAAGGAGGTATGTATAGGATCGAGTTCGCACTTCTTGTTTGTAAAAGGTTGTAATGTTTTGGATAGTTTAGTCTCTGATGCTAGGTGGAAGACAGATAATGATGATCGAGGTGGGTAAGATGGAGTGTTATTAGTAGAGAAGGGAGTATCGGCAGGTGAATCGATAGTGGTCTTGGAAAAGAGTGATTGAAAAGAGAGACGGAGGGTAGAAATTTTGCCGGAGAAGAAAGAGCAGACCGACTCGGCTATTGAGAAAGATGGAAGATAGTTTGAAATGGAGCTGGAGGAGTTCCGATGGAGGGTTCGTTTGAGGTTTTCCAGAGAAGGCGAGAATTAAAGGATCGAGAATGAACTAATGAGGAGTAAAACCTCTTTTAGCCGTAGAAGGTGGTGGTATTTATTTGTGGCAGCTTTTAGGGCAGAGAGCAGTTGAGGATAATAACTGTTATTTAATTGCATCCACCCTGGCTCATTCACTTGATCATTTCTTTAATGTAATTATGTATATTGAGGCTCGGTTCTTAAAGGCTTCAGAAGTCCGCGATTTTAAATTCTCCTGTGCACTGTTTAAAGTCACCGAAAGTCCAGATTTGTATATATATATGGTTCACTACTGCCATGTTTAATATCGAAGATGTCCAGGTTCTTTACAGTAATACATCATAATGCAATTTCTAATATACTGGTTTAGCAAACTGTAAGAACTGCACGAACTGTAAGACAAAATTTTAACGTCTACTTTAAATTAAACATGATAATTAACTTTTCTGTACATAGACGGTACTGCAGATAAATCAATTGGACTTCACACAGTGCTGTGGTATACGAATTCCAGGCTGAGGTCGAACAGCTACGACTTCAGACGGCGTTGATCAAGGATCTGAAGTCCACGATTAAGAGATCGTGAGGAATGAGACTTGATGAAACAACAACGTAAACAAAATGTATGGAAGCTACGTTTAAAAGTTTAGTCTCACTGCGACGCATCGCAGGCTCAGCCACTGGCGACGGAAACCCCAACGTAGGCCTAAACTGTTTTAAGGCGTCTAACTGAAGACAGGCTTTCCTACCGAATTTAAAGTGTGTAACATACGTGTTTATAAGTGTATCCCTATTGGTATTGTTTTTGTTGATATGTTTACTATGAGTAATTCACTGATGCTATATTCTGGGCCAACTCAACATCAAGATGTTGGCAGATATTGCTGCTGTGTTTCTTGGTTCACTTGATCGATGCTCGAACGCAAGTAGACCTATGCTTCGTACATGGCATCGGTGAACTGGCGCCCAGGATTTCACACGTTCATGTATGTGACAATTTTTAAAATGCACCGTATATCAAGGATGTTGGCATGGTTATGAGAATCGGTATGTGGAGGGACATTGAAGGGCGTATCCAGAAGAGGGAGCCAAGAAATTATGGACTGAGCGTTATGCAGTCAAAAATCTTGCAGACCATTGATCGAGAATTAACAGACCCATCCTTGCAGGTCATCAAAATTTCCTATAACACATTGCTCCACGCCTCAATTTTCGTGATTTATCCCTCTTCCACACCCAATACACCTATCCTAACTTCACACGCTCTTGACCCGATTACGATTACGATGGGAAAAATTACGCAAACATTCTGACCTCCAGGGTCAAAAGAGGGCTCGATAAGCCTCTGAACCCACTTTTCGAGTGGTGAGAAGCATGACCCCACCTCTAGCCTCCCTGTACCGTCTCCACCTCTAGCCTCCCTGTACCGTCGCCACCTCAAGCCTCCCTGTACCGTCGCCACCTCTAACCTCCCTGTACCGTCTCCACCTCTAGCCTCCCTGTACCGTGTCCACCTCTAGCCTCCCTGTACCGTCTCCACCTCTAGCCTCCCTTTACCGTCGCCCTTGTCGGGTATGACATTTATGTACGCATTAATTATTAAACTTTCGATTTGATTTCAGTTTTTGCCATGTCTAAGCCATAGGCGTGTATAAGCTGACAAGATGGTCATGAAGATTGTAAACAGGCAAAGCACAGGTTGTAACTAAACCTGCCAACATGCTCATACGGGGCTGATATGAGAGCCACATTCCGAAATGAAACCCATATGAGACCCATATGGGTCCCATTCAATGTGAACATGCTGGCAGAGAAAAAACGTCTCGTATGGAATGCATGCTAAATTCCTATTTACGAAGATATGAAAGAATGTCGGCCTGGTGCCCTGAGCCATATAGAGGCCTATTCATGAAATAGTGGCACAGCCCGTTAATTAGCACAGCAGTTTTCTTTCCGGGGAATGTTGTAGTAGTTTGCCACCAGTTTCCTTAGATGTGTCGGATACGGAAACGGATAAGTGAAGAGAAGCAAGCATGTTGTCCCTACACAGCAGTTGCATGCAAGCATGCAGTTGGCGCAACTATGAACACGTCGGCCCCCTTTGGAGATTCCAGGACCTTTCAATTTTCGTGATGGATCGATCGATTCTGTGATCCAGAGCCATTGACGACGCGGGACTACTGGTGATCGATCAACCCTTTCGGCAAGTGCCATAAACTCTGCAGAAAGTAAACATGAATGGCAAAGAGAAAATTAGAACCGACCACTTATCGCAGACGTAGGTTTCAGAACTACTTTCCTATACAGACCCATATTCACCTGAATATGAATGGGTTTAGTCAGTGGGATGGTGGTAGAGGAATGGATTTATGAACTCAGCGATGAGTAGATTAAGAAATATTTTGAGTGATCGATGGATGTTATTATTATTCTTATGCATTTACTAGGCGCAACTATCTAATGGAGGCCCGAACTCCCGTAATCTCCGCGTTACAACCAATCGGATCCGCATCCAACAATAGATAGATGGATGGATGGATGGTCCAGATGGATGGATGGATGGATGGATGGATGGTCCAGATGGATGGATGGATGGATGGATGGATGGATGGATGGATGGATGGATGGATGGATGGATGGATGGATGGTCCAGATGGATGGATGGATGGATGGTCCAGATGGATGGATGGATGGATGGATGGATGGATGGATGGATGGATGGATGGATGGATGGATGGATGGATGGATGGATGGATGGATGGATGGATGGATGGATGGATGGATGGATGGATGGATGGATGGATTAATCGACTGATGGATCAACTGAATGCTGGATTTCCTATACTAAAGCGTTGAATATTATGCGAAACCTACTACATGTCTCCAAAGATCCCGGCGAAGGTCTTTCGGAGGTTCTTCATTGTGTCTTCGGAATCTTCTGTGTCTCTGGTATGTCCAGCGGCCGTTGTGCTCGGAGCATTCAATGAAGCAGACGCACCTGCAGCAGCTGCTGAGGCAGATGGTTGTCGAGTGATGGGTCCAGAAGGCAGCTGAGGAGACTGCGATTCAACGGATTCGGTTCTAGATGTAAAGCTCAAGTCAAAACAGTCAACACCAGCTGAGGCATCCGTCGAGCAACAAAATTATTTCAACGACCTTTAAATAATTCTTACGATGTGAACATTAGGCTCTGTATTTAAACCTAGCTACGAGAATAATTCACAAAAATGCATACATACATACATAGTTTTTACATACAGGCATACATACATAGACCATACATACATACACAGGCCATACACATATAGGCCTACACAGGCCATACATAAATACATACACACACACACACACTGTATTACAAACACACCATACTTAAACACAAGTGCAGACATTACATACATGATACATAGGAATGACGGGAACATTACATACATAGGAATCTTCTATCTGGACTGGTGACGTTAGTTTTCTTCTTACTTATCGCCCTTGGTTCTTTGAGCGCTGTAGTCGACCAGGGACATCTTTTGCGGACTGGGTCCCGGTGGTCCAGCAATCGCTCGGCTGTTGATCGGGATTGCTGCTGCCGAGGAGGGACACTGAACCAGTGGAAACGGTTGCTGCATCCTCGAAGGACTGCGGTTCATGGAGTCAGCAGCAGACTGTCCGTTCATCATTGATAGATGAGCCAAGGAACCGTCAGAGCTGACTGCATTGCTATGATCAAGCGACAACATGTAACACATTAACTTAAGAACAGTTGCCATCTTGGCATTAAAATCGGTTGCATGACTAATATGATCTCAAAGAAATTGACGCAACTAAGAAAAGGCTCTGATTTTACTGTGAACAGTCATTCATCCATCCGTCTATCCATCATCCGTCAATCAATCCATCCATCAATCCATCATCCATCCATATATCCATCCATACGCCCATCCATCTATCTCCTTCCATCCACCCAGCCAGTCATACACCTAGCTGATGTCCCCAGCTGGAGCCGACATAGCACACGAGACGGCGAGGTTCATCAAATGATCATTGGCACCAGGTGGCGTGGCTGTCGTCTCCCGATTAATAGCATCGATTCGTTGGGATGAATGTATGTGCGCATGTCGATCAGAGATTCATTAAGCGACGTATCTCTTGACGAATACATAAATGAACGTTACGTGTCGTCGACATTACTTGCCCAGCGTGCCAGCCAGCCAGCCAGCCAGACAGACAGACAGACAGCCAGACAGACAGACAGACAGACAGACATACAAACAGGCCGCTGCAGTTCTGTCATTTCGTTGAAAGCAAGCAAGACGACACAATTTATTACGATCGTTTTCCAGAGTTGGACGATTTATACGAGCGAATAAAATTACCGGTACTGAACTAGACGCAGGTCTTCTCTGCGCCGCAGACGGTGGCGCCTCCGACGACAGATTATGACGTTGCACTGACGTCGGACGCACGAACGGAAACGCGAATCATGTCTATTGCTTTTATTGGGCCATAAACAGCTGCTCTGCGTCGATTCAGAGACGCTCGGCAAAGCTTCTTCAAAGAAGCAAAGCGTTTTTCTTCGGCCTGAATAGGTTTGATTAGGGCAATTAATCAGAGAGGAGTTAGATCTGACTTAGACCTGAGCATCGTCGTCTGGGTCTGGGTAGACGGTCGTCTGCCGTGGACGTCCATTCGGGAAACGATGAGGTCGGCCAGCTGTCTCCGGTCGTCCTCCTGCGTCTCTCCTAAGAGTGGCATCGACGACGAATCGTTGACCTGCAACACCCAAACACACCACACACGGCCGCTGAGCAGTTTCTCTCGAAGAGGCGCTATACAAATTTTTTATTACAATTGCAACCACTCTATTGTCATTGCAAGCTACTATACTGCTGAGTTGTTCCTACAAAATCAGAAATTCTCTTTCTCGTTGTTGTAATAGTAGGAACGGTCGAATGAAACTGACCGACGCCATAGCAGTTGCGTGCAAGTAAGGAATTCTACTGCGATCGATTTGAATCCCTTCTGCTCGGCCAGTCAACGAACGTCGCTTGCTATACAGGAGGTCGAGCAGATGGTTCCAGATATAATTATCCCTGCAGGGAGTATAACTTGGTCAATGGTCACTGACTGCAGGTTTGTCTTTATTCGTGTGGATTTTCAGACTGCCTTTCAGTGAAACAGGTGCTGATCAATATGATACTTCTCTTTCTCCATAATCAATTGATTAAGCTTATTGATTAAAATTAAACGACACGAAAATCAAACTAAACTAAAAGTCAAGTCTCCACACCTTCACCTGTTTATGTGTAAGTATATTCTTCGTAGGTCAAGATTTTCTTATAAAAACAAGGTCCTGCACACAATAGTTTGTCTATCTGATATAGGCAGAATGGTTCTAGAACTGTTTTAAAAGTAAACCTCATGCACCACTGACCTCGAGTATGAATTCACGTCCGTCTTTGGTGACGACTGCCTTGACTGCTACGATATCAAGTCCACCAAACAAAAGACTGCACTCATCGACCCACAGTCGGTATCTACATGGGAAGCCATAGATACACGTCTAGTGGTCCATTCAACGTCAGCTTGGACGCACAGTAAAGCACCCAGTAAAAGCCTACATCGAGGCATGATATGTGCGTAAAAGTATTGCGTCGAATACCGCACGCTGGTAGAATATTCATCCCAATGTCGGCAATGGGTAACTTTCGCCATTTCCCTTGGAAGATGTGCCCTGCATACATGTTTTGACCTATTTCCATAGTCTGAGAGGAAATAGATTTCACGTCTGCTAAAGCTGACTATTTAATTAACTCAGGCTTGCGAGTGATCCATATTATGTTCTTGAGGGTTTCATTTGACATAGGATAATGTTAATTCCAGTCTATAGTCGTTGATGCCTTGGGTTTTAGACATTGATAGCCTACTATAGCTCTGGATATTGAAATATATATTAAGGCCTTCCAGCTAATTAGTTTAATCACAAATGTAATGAGTGTGTATATGGGTGTGGACTCACCAGTTGAGCACTAGTTTTGGCCAACATAGGGCCATAGGCGTTGGCAGGGTAATGTATTGTGCGGTCACCTGCGTCAAAGACTGCAACTGGCAGTCACTTTGGGACAGGTCAGAAAATGTTGGTTGGAGGATGGGTCGAAGACGGAAGAAAGCAATGAAGAGGGGAGAGGCCAAGAAGAACGAAGAAACAAGACGAAAGAAGCGACAGACAACTGTATACTGAAGAACATTTATAGTAGGCCTACCATATAGACTATGTAAAAAATGCTTTAGATTAACTTTTCCATGGACATATAACCAAGACATAGGAGGGGAGCAAAGCCAACTCCGCTGCATGAACACTGGAAAAATCTATACCTCCAGTCACCCATATGGGGTTTTCAGGTTGGGTAGCCGGTCGCCAGCCTACCTGTCTGGAACCATGCAGTATATCACAGGGATATTGTCTCTGTAATGTTTTTTTGTAATGAAGCCAATCATCTTTGACACGACAGCGTCGTTAAAAAAACGTTATAGAAATGTATATACATACACGGATCTTTCTCTTGTCAGGTGGTTCCTCCGTGTTAGATGAGATTTGCTGCAGAACAGTTCTGCTTGAGTTTAAAGGAAGAAGGCTTAGATAGCCGTGACAATCATATGAGAGACACGAAGGGAGACCCGGGTGACAGAAATAATGCAAAGTAGCCTATTTAGCTTAATAGCCAGGTAAACCCTCTGATATGAAATAACAGGACAGTTGTTTTTGCTGTCTTGAAAGGCAGGAGGCTAATTTCAGGCGAATAGTCGTCTATTTTTACTGAGCTCGAGGAAGCGACAAACTTTCGAGTGTCGTTTGAGTGACGATCGAGAGACCATTTCGTACGGCTTATAGTCTAAAATACCTTGATTAAGTGTTAGGCTAATCTTGAGCCGATTTACTCTATAGAGTCTGATTGTATTGGTAACCATAGTTCATAGTGTATTAAAACATTTGTGTTGCTTAGTCTTCATATTTCCCATTCTTATTGGGTAGAGATGCCACGTGCAAGGGCAATGGCAACCTACTGGCCAATGGGTCGCTGCGTTATCTTGGGACGCGGCAACCATCGGCTTCATTCTAGCAAGGCAGTGGACATCATCTATAGGGCCGTCCTGTTCTGCATTTTACCCATGAGTTGGGACCCGGTAGGGGGTCCAATCAGAATAAAAGTGGGATTTAGTTACTATACTGGCTATTATATAATGTATCTATATATAAGTGAACTTTCTGGTATGCCTTAAATTATGTAATACATGTAGCATATCGATATGGCATACAGATAACCAGAGGAGAAAACAAGCAGACATAGACATTATACATGGACACGCATGCCTACAGGCAGACACAGTGACACTATAGCCGATCTATTTATAAAAGCGTAGAAATAGACACCTTTCGTTCATGGAGACTTGTTCCAACATCGATGAACCTGTATTTACTTTCCAGTTGCCAGAAACCGACGATTTCCTGTTAAATTTAAGATGAAAACAGGAATTACCGTTTTAGACACTACTAGAATATTATAGGCTAATATATCACTATTTGGGAGTGTAATGTAGGACTAGGCCTAACATGTACGTTGATAGCTCCCCCCACAAAATCAGAGTAACATAGAGGGACCTGTTTGAACCACCTCAGTAAACAGTTATAGGAGAACAGTTTATAAGAAAATAATTGAATTACATGCAAGCTCTGAGCACATGTGCACCAAAAATTCTTTTGCCAGAATCAGTGCGCCTAGTATCACTAATTCCAACGGCGACATTTCTGAACTTTTTGGACACTTGCAATGACTTCAACAACAGTGTCATTTACTGAAGATAAATTATGATAATAATATGACAATATTTCACATATGGGCTCCAAATGTCCTACGTATGGGGTCATATGTAGGATAAATGAACCCATAACTGGAATATTGACATATTCTCACCATATCTTCAACATATGACTGGTTTTCAGGACCCTTCCCACACGAATACAAATTATGCAGATTTTTCATGGACCAATATGGCGGCAGCTTCTGCCTCTTTCTTTGCCAGGTTCTGTGCCTATCCAACGTAAATAACGAATGTCCCTGCGTAGACTAAGTGTGCACAGTGCTCAGCAACGTGTCATTAAATGATAAAAACTGGATGAGATTATTAGGATCGAAGTCTGTAACGGTAGCAACCGCAGCGGAAGAGCCTACCACGCATCTCCCACTTCCGCATAGGATTGGCTTAATTTATGGATGATTTGGTAATACATTTTAGCACCTCTGCATCACTGCGTACAGGCAACGATGTTGGTGTGGGCGTGTGGTGTGTGTGTGTGTGTGTGCGTGTGAGTGCTTGCGTGCATGCCAGCGACGGGCATCACAATATCTATTAACGCCCTCATCATCATCGTCATCATCATCAGTAGCAGCAGCAGCAGGAGCAGAGGAGAAGTGGTGTCTGGGTTTTACCTGAATGCATTGTAATTATTGCCGATCTTCTGTATGTAAAGGTCGTAGGCGCTGTCTACGAATGGCTCCGTCGTGCAGTAGCAACGCGTCACAGCCACAACGCCGACGATGTCTTGAAAATCGCAGTCAGTCTCAATCCTCACCTGAAACAACAACAACAACAACAACAACAGCGTCAGCCATCATAAAACCCTTTCAATGTAACCATATATCTGTACACACGCGCCCACGCAAACATTCACACCCACAACGCATTTACAGACACAACACTAACGCACAGACCACACACACACGATATAATTATATACACAATATATATATATATATATATTTTCGATATATATATATATATATATATATATATATATATATATATTCAACAACTAACTGTGATGACGAGGACTTGTACACTGTAAGCCAATGTATATATATATCACATCGTTGGCTTCAAACCAATGGTTTGTATAAGTAATTAGGAGTACAATTAAGCAGACGTAGCATATTGTAATGTAAATGAACATTTATATAGCGTCACGGGTGTGCAAAACAAATCAGAGGCGCTCTCTGCGCTAGCCTATATGATGATCTTAATGTCATTAAGAACAGAACATTCTTCGTTCAGCTAACATTGCTCAGGTAACTAGAAGAGTCACGAGTGGTAGGCTCACGCACGCACGCACGCACGCACACACACACGCACACACACACACACACACACACACACACACACACACACACACACACACCTACACACACACACACACACACACACACACACACACACACACACGCTGACCCAACCAATAGCTTCCCAACTAGAGATGACATCAAGTTCAGAGTCTCTACAGCACGTATTGTAATCTGTTCTAGAATGAGGAAGAACGGTAGGCGACGTGATCAGCCTTCGATGGCTCACGGTTGGTTGTCTCATCGTCCAGGGGTCCCTCACAAATGGATGATGACAGAGCAGTCCCTCAGGATAGCCCTGAGGTAGCCATGGGTATGAAGTGTTAGTGACTTCATTTTCTTAGCCTTAGTATATGAGGGATTGAGTGCGAGTGGCCAGTCCTCTCCCTCGCCGTCTCATCTTCCACTGACAGTGTACGGTCAGTGTACTCATTATAGCTGAGTTGCCTAAAGGGCTCAAATGGAGCAGAAATCTAGAAACTAATTTTTGCCCTGGCAGGAATAACGACACGGCGTCCGGTACTCTCTCGGACCGCCCACTTCCAACTATATAGTCCTACACGCAGAACATGTATGGGTCGGACGTGCAGACTACAGTAGACCACGTATGTCAAACTCAAGTCCAAGCATGGACCGCTAAGGCAGTCGCGGCGTCACCCTGGGCGGCGCTGCAGTACTTGATAAGTTGAAGTTCGTCGTGAACATTTATTTGATATTCGAAATATAGCATTATTATGATACGAAGAGTGTATAGCAAACATGAACATATGCAATTTGACAGATGTAAATGGTAATTGGAAATATTTTATACACTTTCCTTAATATTTTTAAATTTTAAAATGTTAACACATTGTTGGCAATATTTTTTATCTCTTGCATCTGTAGATTCATCAATTGCCAGCAGAAAATATTTCAAACTGAGCTGTCCTTTGCTTTGTATTGCTTAGTATTATGCAGTTGCTATTGCAGATTTCTGCCATGTCGTCAATTCTGTTAGGAACAGTGTTTCTCATTAAAAGAATATCTTTGAAAGCTGCTTTTGCCTTCTTCGGACACACGATCACGGTAGCTTTTTATAATATACAATAGTATTAGTATTAGTATTATACTTCCTTCTTCTTTATGACACGACGAGGCTTAGGACGGCTAAAGTACGTACCGATCCCATTCCGGAGTGCGCATGTCCGATTTTAACGACCACTGGAAACTGCGGTGTTACTGACTGAAAGTAAAAGTATAGGTTTTCGTCATTATCATTATCATCATCATCATCATCATCATCATCATCATCATCATCATCATCATCATCATCATCATCATCATCATCATCATCATCATCATCATCATCATCATCATCATCATCATCATCATCATCATCATCATCATCATCATCATCATCATCATCATCATCATCATCATCATCATAATCATCATCATCATCATCACCACCACCACCACCACCACCACCACCACCACCACCACCACCACCACCACCACCACCACCATCACCACCACCACCACCATCATCAGCATCATTGTCATGATTATCTCTGCAGACATTATCTCTTCATGACATTAAAGCCAGTATAGGTATCCAATGTTCAATTGCACGTCTAATCGTTTCGCTCAAAGCTTCGCTGTCGCTTCTTGCCAGATTCAAGTTACGGATCTTTGCTTTGGCACCGCTTTCTCTGTGAAAGATCCTTCTCTTCTCGTCCATAATTCCCATCTTCTCGCTTTTGATCTTTCTGTCGTACTTCATCTGGCACAGATGATCAAAGAGACCTAGTTTCCGTCTGGAAATCACTTATATTAGGTCTTTTGTATGCAGCCTTTTCTATATCCACCTTAGATGAAGCGTCCTTTTGTAGCAGTATATATACCCTCACATTTAAAACGTCAATCACCGTTTCTCCTCTGAACCAGATCAGAAGTCTTATATACAGACAATATAGATATCAAATTATTATTTTATTTACTATAATGTAGTAAAACCGAACATTCGTAGCCTATATATTTCATTCATATAATATTTTAATATTTTTACGACTTGTGTGTTTTAAACCTGCAGAATATGTGTCATGAGATTATATAAATTATATAAATTGTAATTATAATGCAATGGATCATAATATTCTTCAATTGTCAGATATTCTATGGTGAATTTATGCCATCATTTTCCGTGTAGCATGTTAAGCTACTTGTTCTGATATTCTCAAGACAACTACTCATAACAGTAATAAGTTTTTCTTACTTACTAATACATCTTTGATGAATTATAATGACTGCATAAAAGGACATTTCGAAACTATAACTGATGACCATCTATCATTACAAAGGATTTCATTGACTAAGAAAGCAAGCATCACACTTTACTAAGAGTTTAGCTCAAATGGGCCTATATTCGTCTACCTAAATTTTATAACATACTCTGCGAAAAATTTCAATTTTACTGACAGAAACGTTTGTGGCTCACATCCGAAATGTCATCTCCCTACAGATATGAAGTCCGTAATTATCTTTTTAAATTACTGACCATCTGCCGATGACTAGGAAAGTAGGACTGTTCGATGAGAGGAAAACGCTCACTGCCAAGTCTTCGCTGGATCTGAATCAACTGCGAGAACTGAAATAAAAAAACGTCGACATTCGATATTTCTCGTCATCTATCCGCGTCAGTAGTACCTCTTCTTCCAAAGTGTCATTCCATCTTCTTCCTAAGTCTCCTTTCATCTTCTTCCTAGGTCTCATTCCATCTTCTTCCTAAGTCTCGTTCATTTTCTTCCTAAGTCTCATTCCATCTTCTTCCTAAGTCTGCTACTTGTATACTTGCATACTTGAAAGGAAGCGAGCCTGTCTTGCTGCTTTTACTTTTACCAGTTTTGCTTTAATTCAAGCATGCTTGAAGATGCTTCCTCTGTCTTAACACTTCACTTATCTTTTAAAATTAGGAATGCAAACTTGCATGCAATTTTAAAGTTGTTGATTATAAGAAATTGTGTCGATGGAGGTCGAAGAAGTTTAAAAGCTCTGCATTAAAAACGCCAATTCTCTTGCTGCTTCTTTCTTCAGTACTTCAATATCAATACATGACCTATCATTATTATTTTCCTTATACAGGTTACACAAGTTCCAGAGAAAGACATCTTAGGCCTAATCGCCATATTCTGCAGATTTTCTATGTAGTCCATCATGTATTCTTTAGTACGGTGCCATCTATCAAGGAAGGGAATCTGGTTCAGATCCTTATCTCTTTTACACAATGGAGGACCTAATAATTTTCTTTATATGACGAAGTTGCAAAGCAATGCATCTTGATCTTCATCATGCTATTACGCAATGTAATCTATATAGACATGGTACATCGTAAATTGGAATATGATCTGTGGAGAAAGTATAGACTAGGCCTACTGGCTCAGGCATTTCTTCCATTGGAATTAATTTTCCCTTTGGTCGGAGTCCTATCTTTCTCCCAGCTATACTTTCAACCATCTTCTATTACTGTAATGCACAGGTAGACTAAATTATACGCCAGGTCCATAATGACTGCATTAGGTCCGTCAATTTAGCCATATTGATTTTAAGAGTAGGACGATACACACCACCCACGGTTTGTCGAGGAAACTGAAGACGGATGAGAGCGAGTTGATGCTGGGAACACCGCCGTAGTGAAGGCCAATGACAATGTTCCTCCAATCCTCGTTGGCGTCTCTGACAATCTGACGAATCACCGCAAAGTCCGGCTTAAAAGACCTTAACACAGACATCAACAGTCGATGACCAATTCTAAACACATCTGCAAAGTGTTCTTTTCAAAGTTTTCGAATATCCTCCACCAGACTATAGCCTAAATGTGGCTCAACAGGTGGCGTAATTAACAAAAAGAATATTGTTACGGGACCTCTGTGGCTCAACAGGTGGCGTAATTAACAAAAAGAATATTGTTACGGGACCTCTGCCCTGAGTTTAAGCATTTTCTTAGTAAAACTAGACTCCATGTTAACATTTTCCTCACTTCCTTGCGTATACTTTATGCAATGAAATTGACAGTAAACTTTAATCTCCAGTTAGCCACGCGTGTATTTAATGTTTAAACGGGTGAACATAGATTCCAAAGTTAATCATCTCTGAGTAGTTCCCTGGAAGAGGCGCTATGAATGAAATCTTCACTGACCCCTTCCGACTTCGCAGAAATCCTATTTATACGCCGAATGGGATGTATACGGTACATAGGGAGATTGACGATGAATACAAGGCGATGCACAAGGACCTCTTAGTCAAGTGAACGACGAGATCGCGATAACAACGAGGCTATAACAAATAGTGTTTGGATGGGGAACAACTTCATAACCGATTTCGAATGTCAATAGACAAATGACAGGATACATTTGGCTAACGTTCGTCAGAGTTTGCGCTCAGGACAGAAGACGACGGGACGCACAAAAGATCTGATGCCATCCGCGTGTAATCTAATATTTTATAGGACGTAACGTTACGTGAGTTATATTCTCTTAAAACAGGCATACGGGTCTTGAAGAGTCCCTTACTCGACAGAGAGCCGTAACAAGACCGAATGTTCGAGATACTTCAATGCCTCACTCAGATGCGAACTTCGTATAGGCTATTACAGCCAGTTGTATGTGGATATTCACGTTCCTAATAGAGAAATACGGGTATGACTCTATAGGGGCATCGCTGCGGCATACAAAGCAGAGTTCTGTGCTATAGTATCGAGCCAGCGACCACTGCGATGCGTAGTCCGTGGTCTGTGGGGATATGCAGGTGAGTTGCCTGCATGCTGTTCCGGACATATCCTCTCGAAACCATATCATTCCCACATTATATACGTTCTGTTTGACTTTGCTCAGTATACAGGCTATACCGTCAGTCTACCTCAAGGTGCACTTGTTTGGATCAGTTAAATAGTTGGGTATGCAGAGCTTCTCACAGGTTATTATCAAAGCTATATAATAATATAAATGCATATTATGCATATATAGAAAATTATACATCCCCTAGACACGTATATATAGGTGCATGCATACATAAATACGCACATACACACATACATACACACATACATGCATACATACATGCAGGCATACATACAAGCATACGAGCATACATGCATGCACACATACATACATGCCTACACACATACATGAATGCATGCATACATACAAGCATATATACATAAACATACATACGTAGCTATATACAAAGTACATATGTATACGTACGTACGTCTGTATGTACGTGTGTAACTATGTATGTATATATGTAGGCCATTATTTATATTACACAAACTTAATGAAAATAGACATAACCAATAAGAAGAAATATCAATTAAAGCAAAGGAGGATGACAGTCGTTTAGGTTCATATTCCTTGAACTGCTATTTAATGACCTGTCGTCCGTCTCCATGGAAGAGATGTGCGTTCACATAATTAAAGCCGTTGCTTAGCAACGTATGTTCTATAAGACACCTAACGAGTGTCGTGTCATCTTCTCACCTGACTACTCTGGTGCCATTTCTTATCACCTGGATGTCCAAGACAACGCCAGACTCCGAATACGACGCCAGATTGATCTCGGAAAACTCTGCCTGCGCAAATGAAGCAGAATCTCACAGATAGACAACATATAGTCAGTTTATACATTGGTCTAAATGCTGTCGGCTTATATATATATATATATATGTGTGTGTGTGTGTGTGTGTGTGTGTGTGTGTGTGTGTGTGTGTGTGTGTGTGTGTGTGTGTGTGTGTGTGTGTGTGTGTGTGTGTGTGTGTGTGTGTGTGTGTGTGTGTGTGTGTGTGTGTGTGTGTGTGTGTGTGTGTGTGTGTGTGTGTGTGTGTGTGTGTGTGTGTGTGTGTGCATGTATGTAGATCATTGTTTAAATTATAGAAGGCCCCTACAATGTAATTGTGGGTGGTTTATGCGGTCTCGGTATCTTAACGTTATAACCGTATAAACCACTCGCGATAAGAAATTCAGTTAAAGCCTATTTAAATTTATATTTACAAATGTTCGAAAGCGATTGGTCTTTCTTGGACCTAAACCTAAATCCTTCCAGCTGATCAATGCTTTGATATTTACTGAGAGTTGGCCGATCGTGGCTTTGTTTCGTTTCGACGAGAGAAAGAAATTACGAAATATTATAGGCCTACACTAGGAAACGCTGAGAGTCATGAGATGACGGGCGATAAATCATCGTTCTGACAACCATCCAACTGCATGGACCACAGAAATCGACTAAAACTAACACCCGCATTATACCCGTCACTTGAACATCAACCAAGATCTCGGTTGGGCGTCGTAGATTATCAGAGAATAGGAAGGCAGGCAGGCAGGCAGACAGGCAGGCAGACAGACAGACAGACAGACAGGGAGACAGGCAGGCAGGCAAGCTAGCAAGCACGTAGGCAAGCTATAAAAAGACACATGCAAAGGTTATGTAAGTCGATGTGGTATGCAGACTTAATGATGTCGGATGGATCCGTTTTTGTTGGCGAAGACCCGGTGACCAGCGTTTCTATAGATTCGCGTAGATAGATATAAACCCGAGACGAGAATAATTGAAATAATTGAATAATGCGCAGAATTACGGCGTCAGGTTTTCAATTATTCCTGTCGGTCCGTCCTTTAAAAGGCAACTGGAAGACAAATCATTATAAAACACCAAACCGACATGAAGTTAAAAATATAGATACAGCTTACAGTATATATAGGGCCTATCAGAGGCGTCTACACCACAGAAACCTTGGAGCAAATGCTCCATCCAAGAAACAGGGGGGAGAGATCTGTCAGTATGTGCGCCATCATTTTAGGGGGGAAGGAACAAGGAGGGGGAAGAAGAGGGGAAAAGGACGTTGCTCCAATGACTTAGGGGGGAAATAGACGCCCCTGGGGCATATACACGCAAATCTAAAGCCTAAAACGAAGGCATAACCTGGAAGAAAAGCCACAAACCAGTGGCACAAATTTAAGCCAATAACTCTACATTGAGTTCTCTACAAACGTCGTATATCTTACCTAATCGATAGTCCGTACAGATGAGGTAGTTGCAGGTTAGCAGCTTGCTTAAGTCTGTCATTCATTATTTGAGGTGTCTGCTGCCATGCGGTTTCAATTGTCCGCGGCGCGTCCTATTTTCATGCGTCTCATATGACAAAAGACACAGCGGTGGCGGCGGCGGCGGCGGCGGCGTAGCGTTGGTTATGTGCAAAGACTCTCAGAAAGGGAATCAATTACATTTGCGTTGGCCGTGGTGAGTATACAGTGTGTTTACGTCCGTCTAAATTAAGCATTGGCTTAACGATCGCCTTCTCAAAGGCGGATGCAATGCTCCATGTGAGCCGCACAAATGAATATGTAGCACCTGTGGCCAAGATTTAGATGACAGGAGGAGGCTGCCGCTGCTGCCGCTGTCACTGCCATCTGCGGCAGCAACCGTTGACATCGGCGAAATCAATGCTTGTCTCTTTTCTGTGAATGCTGTAGACGAAACTGCAGCATTCGAAACGCGAAAGTCATCGGATTCTAGCGAAATGTTTCTCAGGCGTCGACCATTGCAAGAGAAGATAAAACGCGAAACGATAGGCAGCAGAGTCCATAGGTTCTCTGTCCCTTGACGGCCATCATTAGAGACAGAAATAGACAGACAGGTATAAACAGACAAAGCAGAACAAATGAGTGACAGCGAGTGTGCGTGATAGAGAGACGGAGACGGAGACGGAGAGAGGCATTCAGTATCAGTAATCTTTGACATTTTATATAAGATGGAAGGACATTTAAACAATCTGTTACATCATAGGTTTGTCCTTTTTCGTTTATTCAAACAGGCAGCGGTGGTAAAGGTCTCACCCTATCAATTCTCTGAAGAATCAACAGGGTCGAGGCTATACGGTCGCTATAGAAAACCGTGTGCATTCACATTTAGGCTATGCAAACAAATGACTGTCAGAAATAAGAAACAACGCAGTCGTGGGGATGATGGGGCGTCCGCAAATCGGCGCAAGATAGGGTATTTGCCCTTCCTGGAAATCACATCTGAACCTTTTGACCCATATCAGGTCGTGATGACGTGTCCCATGTTCATGTTTTCCCCCTCCGGCAAAGATTTCTGAGGGCCCTTATGAAGTAGCCTTATGCATTGATTTGCTCTCTTCAGCAGAATCTCGACCAGTTGATGAACGATAACAACCTGTTAGGCCAACTAGAGATAAAGAAAATGAAGAGAACGAGGGCGTGAAAAAGAAAAAGGTGCAAGTATCGGACGAGTTTATCAAAATTATGCATACTAAACGACTTACTTGCTTACTTGAAAAAGGAGAAAGAAAACAGAATAGAAAAACTGGTATGAAAAGGATTTTATTAAGCACAAGAAGCTAAAAAAAAAGGTTTACAGTAATGTTAGGCAGTGTGAGAATTGTTGAAAAAAGACTGGGGGGGTCAGACTATGATGAGTTTGATCCATGTGTATTTGAATATTTTATCGGTATTTTGCAAGCTAAGAAAATTCAAAAATGCTATAGAAAGCTTAAACTCCTTAAAGTGATGATGACCAAATTTATTAGTATACAATTCACGTTATCACTAATCTCACAATAAACCAGAGCATTACTTTATTAGTAACCCAGTGAATTGTGAAATAAAATGCGAAAGAAAATGCTAAAATATGTGCACAATATTTATAATCACACTAGCACAACTGGGGTTTAAAGGTTGGAAACGACCCCTGGGGTGTGCAATGAAGTCTTAACTGGGAGTCCAAAGAAAGACTAAGAGGGTTGAACCCTCCAACCTTCGACAATTTTCATCCTGACGTTAGGTTATAACTATCAGCCGTCAATCGTCTACGATAATTCTTTGATGGCTTGTACCTGTATTTATCATTACTGTCTATGGCTTATATTCGTCTGAGTCTTCTGAGATAAAAAAAGGAGCCCGCTGCGATTTGTGGCTGGAAGTAGTGACCTAGTAAAAGGCTATGGCATAGAAAATTTATCTTCGATGGAGATGGTTTGAACCAGAGGCATGAATGATTGCCCCTTCGCCTATACGCCCTGAAGAAGGGCTTGAATCAAAAGAGCTGGTACAGGTCACTTAGCTCATATCTTTCTCTATCAAATCAAAATATGAAACATTGCAGACGCTAACGCTGTATCTAGGGTGCCAGCCAACCGTTATATGCACTTCATGAAGTCAGCTAAACTGTGAAAGAATTGTTCATTTACTGCATGACATGACGTATTTGCTTCTTAAATCTATACAGACAGCATGCAAATGAAATAAATTATGCGCAATACATTCTTAGGCCTACATACCTGTTCCACTCGAATGTCCCAATCTCCAAGAACTTTACGATTTCTGAAATACTTGCTCCTTGAAACAACAAAGTGGTGCATATTTGGATCTAAAATTATTCTTGTCCCAAAAAACAATCAATACAATCTTCAGCAAAATAGAGTGAATAAAAAAAAGTAGTCTACGGATAAGATATTGGTGATAGATGGTGCAATTAGAGTGCAGTCATACGGATGAACAACTTAAAAGAGTGTCGACGAATGAAGACAGAAACGAGTAGAAGAGATGATATATATAGCGAGTAACAAAAGAGAAAGTGCAACGATTCACAAGAAAACAACAAAGCATGAAAATGAAGAGAGGCGCCGATTTTAGACTATAAGAGTAAAGAAGAAGAATAAAAAGAAAACCAACAAGAACAGCACAGGAGGAGGAGAATGGGAGGAGGAAGAGAATAGGAGGAGCATAATAGGAGGAGAGAATAGGAGGAGGAGAATAGAAGGAGGAGAATAGGAGAAAAAGGAGAATAGGAGGAGGAGGAGGAGGAGGAGAATAGGAGGAGGAGAATAGGAGGAGGAGGAGAATAGGAGAGTGAGGAGAAGGAGAAAGAAAGATGAATGAACGAAATAGGACAGAAGTAGATCCATGGGAGAAGAGGAGAAAGGGAAGAGGGGAGAACAGAAGAAACAGAAAAGAAGAGATGAGGAGAAGGATGAAATGAGAAGGAGGATCAGGAGAAGAAGAAATAGAAGGAGATGAAGAAGAAGAAAAGCAGAAGTTATGATGAAAACCAAACGACAAGAACAACCAAATGTAATGAAAAGTTATTTAGAGTTTACAGATACAGTTGAGGTGTTATTAAGAGTTACTTTTTATGTAATGGATGTGACTTGCTTGACAGCGACACGTTGGCTCACTGGTTAAGCGCTCGCTTATGCTGCAGAGTGTTATCGGTTCGAACATCCCGGGATGCAGCCGGTGTATAGGGACCTTCATCAAGTTTTTTCACGCTTAGCGCAGTGAATTGATTCATTGTCACTATTGATAATGGCGCAATAAACATGTATATAAATTGAGTGAAGGAATCATTCCTGCCTTGGGATTGGTGATAAGAAATGAAAAAAGATGATGAGATAAAGTGAACTCCAAGGCAAAACAGATATAGGAAGCGACACACATGAAACAGAGTCAGCTGGGACCAATACACGCCCGTAATCTAAAGGACAGTGTTTTTCGTTTATGCTGAGAGTTAAAAAGTCATATGACTGTCTTACCAATCGACCGCCGAGCTATCAATGATCAGCAGGGTTTTGCATCGTTCCTTGTTATACGTGGACTTCTGAGTCGAGGTCCCGGCTCCTGCGGCTGTGGCCGACTGCGGGGGAACGCTTCCTCCTCTTTGCACAGGTCCCGGTTGGCTGTTGCTCCTGGAAGGTGAAGTGGGAGCGCTGGCATGAGGCGGACCTTTCTTCGGCGGAGGCAGATAGAAGCTGAAGCCAGCTGTATCCGAAGCGTCATCTTGAAAGTCTTCGTGCAGATCATCCGAACTTAACCTTCGCCGAAGGAAGTTCATTCCGGACGAGAAACCGTCGCGAAAGTTGGCCAGCGACGACATCGAGTCTCTTACTTGACGCAGCGACGAATTGGAGATAAAAGCAGAGGAAAAAGATGACGGATCACGACCTTCTCACTCACTCCTAGAGTAATAAATAAAATGACATGCGTCGTCTTTATAATTATTTTGTTTTGCGAGATATTAACGAATTGCATTTACGAACGGTAAATGTATATACTGTAGTCTAGATTCTGTCGCCGTACCTTTCTGGCTATCATTCTTTAAAACAGCATCGTTAGGCCTACATCGTGTAGTTTTAACTTTTACAGTTTTAGTTTGAGAAGAGGATACTCTCCCCAAATCCGTCGTTGTGAGTTTTTTTAAAGAGAATTTCTCTTGCATCCAGATTTTCTTCAGACGAATCCACTGGCGGATCAAGGATTTGAGAAATGGAACAAATTTTACCGTGGTCGAGGTGTTGTTTCGCGAAATGTTTTAATCTTCCAGCCTTTTAAATCCTGCTACCCATATTATATCATCCTTTACCTCCTTTAGCAGTAGCCTACTATGTAATTTCTGTGGGAAACCCTGACTAACACTCGTTTTTGACTGGGGAGGGGGAGCTACTCAGTGATGCGGCCCTAAATATCAAAAGAGATATGGCCGGATTAGTCATTGAATCCACCCTTAGGTAAAAAAATGTCTTCACATATTGTGCATGCGTCGGCTGCTTGGATGTCCTCAAACCGTCTTCGGTTGAATTCTGATCGGAACCAATTTATTTGGCTCAGCGGTCGGATTCAGACCTATAAGATTGATCTTTCTGTCCTTGCAGGTATTTTCCTGATATCACATTCTCTACCTCCACTGGCGTAAACTTGTCCAAAATATTGGGGGGCATGGGTTCTGGACAAAAAAACAGGTTTTTTCAATATGAAAAGTTGTTTTTTGTTGTTTTTTTCGTTTTTATGGTTTTTGTTGTTTTGGTTGTTTTTAAGATTTTCGGATTTCGGATCATAAAAATCATAAAAAAAATGGCATGAACAAGAGCTCCAACTCAGTTTAATTCAGTTAATTGCGATTTCCGAAAATTAAAAATCATTAAATCAATGTTATTAAAATAACTTCTAAAAAAATTAGAAATTTATTTCTTTAAAAAAATTTTTTTGTGGTTTTCTTTTTCTTTTGGTTTTGTTTAAGACCAAATACCGAAAAAACTGTTTTCACCTCTAGTCTGGACAGTCAGCAGAGGCTTCCGCTTTACGTTAATGCGTATGAAATGGGGCGTTTTGTTTACATGTAAATTTGTTTCATATTGAAGATATTGAAGATAAAAATAAAGATTTGTTTTCATTATGAATTTCTGATAGTATATCAGTTCTGTGTCTCTGATTTTCTGTTTCTGAAGAAATTTGTATATATTGAAACATAATATTTTAATATTTGAAGAAATTCTCCTCTCGATTTTTGGGGGGGGGCATTGCCCCGGCTCCTCAATTATTGGGGGGGCACGTGCCCCGGCTGACCCCCCAGAGTCTACGCCTATGTCTACCTCTGTGCGAGACTTGGGCATTATTCTTGATCAAGAGCTAACGCTTCTTAACCATGTGAACAAACAATGTATGTCGTACCTGTTACTATCGTGCACCTCCGTCAGATCCGTTCTGTGCGACGATCAATTACTACACAGGCTGCTTTGACACTTATCAGCGCTTTCATCTCCTCCAGAATTGATTTTGGAAGTGCAATCTATTTTGGTCTTGGCTCCTCTGTTACTTTGAAATTAGCCTGTTCTTAATGTTTCTGCTCGCCTGATTGGTGGCAGCCCGAAGTTTGGCCAAATATCTACTTATATGCGTGATACCTTGCATTCGTTGCCTATCCCTCAACGCATTGAATTCAAGATTTTAACTTTCATGCGAAACTGCTTGTTGGGAATTAGCCCATCTTATCTTGGCTACATAATGTATCTCTGCCTATAGTCTGTTCCTGGCCGCAGCTCCGTTCGTTCGGATGGTCAGGGTGTTCTACTTCCGGGCTCGTTCCTTTACAACTCAGCACAGAAGCTTTGCTTTCGTCGGTCCTGTGGCCTGGAACAACCTTCCTCGTAAAACTGGAGCTAAGCTAGTCAGCCTATCTTCTCTGTTCCGCAAGCGCTTCAGATCCACTCGGTTTGAACGAAGATTCTCCTTCTTGGGGCTGGGGCGAAACTTATGAGTTTCTCTTGAAGTTGCGCTTTACACATTTTCATTTATGTTACGTTACGCTATGTTGTGTTATGTTATAAAGTTTCCCAAAAACAGAATCTCACCTGAACTGAAATAATGTCTCCCCGTTTCTTTCATTTCCCCTCACAAATTTCATATTATTATTGCACTATATAGTTTAAAAACACTACATAGTTTTACAATGATGTTAGAAGGTCCACCTGCCTAAAATAATCATTAACTTTAAAACAAATGTGACTGTATAATCTCAGTGAATAAAATATCTCTCCGGGAAGCGATTATTTCAACGTAGGACGAAATATTTTCTCCAATCGGAGACTTTGTCAGTGGCGTCACTAAGGCTGGTGTCACCCGGTGCGGTAAGTCATGGTGTCACCCTCAAAAAAATTTGATGACCTTTTTTAGGAATTCGTCTCCCAAAAAAAGTGATGACCTTTTTTTAGGAATTCGTCTCCCAAGTAATTTGATGACCTTTTTGTAGGAATTCCTCATCTTGCAAAAATTTCATCATTTTCTCATGTTGGGTGTCACTCCCTCTGAGGGTGTCACCCGGTGCGGTCCGCACCCCCCGCACCCCCCTTGTGACGCCACTGGACTTTGTTTTAGAATATCGTCGCCGGAGATTAATTATTCTAAAACACATCCGCCGGAAGACTGATGAGAATCTGTTCCGAAATAGATTATCCGGGACGGAGACTTTTATTGGGGAGACTTTTGATTATGCGGGAATTATATCCCCTTTTACTAGGGACACTCTGTTTCGGGATATCGACGACCTTTGCAACTCTAGACCGATAAGAGTCCTCCGCGATAAACCCAATCAGTGACTGTCACATCACAGATCAGCTCAATTATTGTCCTAGGCCTAATGTCATTCTAATCTTAACCTAAACTTTGGGGACATTAAAACCTTCATGGTAAGTTCCATCAATTTCGATGTACCATAGAGACCATTAATATCTAAGTGAACTTCCCACCTTTTCACAGGTTCAGGATGGAGCCATCTACCAACTGCCAGTGGTGGAATAGTCATTGCGAAGTGGAATGTTCTACAAGCTATTGGTGCAGTGGTCCACCGTTTAAAATGGAGAATGCTCACGTCGCACCGCAGAGGAAGTGTTCTGAACCCTGTTCCAGAATCTCTGCATTCGGCTCCGATGTACTTCCGTTAGCAAAAAAAGCCAAATTATATTGAGTTGGGTTGTTTAATTGTTTTATATTCGTTCTGCAGTTCCTGTTTAACGAAGCCATGTCATAACGATGTTGCTTAGTGTCACCCCTCTCCTTCATTCAGGCTTTGGACTGGCACCAGAGGAGTAAGGTTGTAGTAGTAATTCAAGGATTAACATCGTACAATAGCACCATAGGATGTTGATGACCGTTCTGTAATTTCTTCTGCAATTTTGCAGTATTACGATTATTTGTACATTTGCCCTTTCCGATTGTATTAATAATTGTCTCGTTGCTCGTAAATTCATTGTCCAAACACGTTTTGTTGTTTGCGTTGTCATTATGCAAAGGACATCTCCGTGTCTTTGTTGATTGTAGCAGCGTCCCTGCTCTTGCTGTTGTACTGCCTGCGAACACGAGCTGTTTGTTGCTAATATTGTTCTCAGCAGTTCATTCTGCTTTTAAATGTTCTGAAGTGTTCTGTATCTCATTCTTAATTGACCGCCAATTCCCAGATTTCGTTTGCTTTTGCACTGTCACCATTCATTTGACTACTTTTCACCATTATAGCTTGGAGTCGACACCCAGGGTGGATGCGAGAAAGCAGTATATACAACCAGAAGGTTCCTAACTAAACTGCCACAAGGGTCAGTACTTGTGAAGCTTTACTTTAGAAACGTTTTCAACAGCCTCAGCCGCAAACATCTGATGGGGCGGTGGCGAAAATGGTCTCTGGTTTATACTGATATTGCTATTGCTATCATGCCTAAGGAATGTCTTCAGTCCTAAAAGAGGGTGATTTCTCTATCTTGACTCAAACTCAACTGGTTCTCTCCTATTCTGTTTGCCTTTGCAGCCTCTACTTTCTCGCTTGTCCTCCGCGTTGGTTTGTGATAATATCTAGATGACTTCGCATTTATTGGAAAAGGCTTCTGTCGTAGCAAGCGATGTTGAGATCATCACAACAGAAGTTATGGCCCATTGGCTTGGTCTGTAGATGCGAGGTTATTTCGCAAGATCCACACATTACTCTGGCCAATCCTTTGAATTGATTTACAGCAGCTGCATCTGATACTGTCGTCCGCCTCCTGGGAACGCCTTTCACTTGGCGAGGCCATCCAGACGACATTTTCACTTCGATGTTCCGAACTTGCACTTGATGTATCATGTCTGGCATCTGTAAATAGGCATGATGCACTCATCTACTCCACTGTTTTCTGAATTTACCTACCCTACGCCACACCCTCAGATGTGTCCCTTGCATGGACCACCCCTGCCTGAAGAGTTTCGGTCTAACTCTGCATTAAGACCTTACAGACACTCTGTATACTGGACCCTAGGGCTAAATAACTTTGTAAGTTACTTTCTGTACACATAGGATGGTCTGTGCATCCGACGTACGTCCTCTTCCTGCCTTTTTGACAACGGGTAAGACGTCTCTCAAGATTTTTATCTTACCCAATTCTGGAGTTGTCGAGGAAACACTTTTTTAAGCCAAGACCCAATGGGATCTTAATCGAACGCATCAATTCCTGATGACCGAGCTGCCATAACTTCCCCCCAATCGTTTTGGAGCCGTCCTCTAGCCGTAAAGAACCTCGCCGCTTCACAGAGATCCAATAGATTGGACTAACAGTTGGCACGACTTTAGCCTCGGGTTTGCGGCTTGTTATCTGTAAGGCTGGTCTTCGAAGTTTACACTACCCATGGGTGCCCTTGCGGTTCAATTGTTTTTGTCGAATGCCTCCTATAGGGACCGATCGATAGACATGCTGCCGCATAGGCGTAATTTACGGGGAATTCGAGGGGTACCCGTACCCACATTTTGGACTGGATGGTACCATACCCCACTTTTCGTACCTATTGTTTGCCCATTATTATTTTATCTGAGGAAGCCCTCAAGATTCAAAACAATTACCGAGCATTATCATCAGTGTGATCACTATCATCATCACTATCATTGTTATTTTTATTATTGCTATGATTGTTGCTATTATTGTTGCTAATTATTATTATTATTATTATTATTATTATTATTATTATTATTATTATTTTTATTATCATCATCATCATCATCATCATCATCATCATCATCATCATCATCATCATCATCATCATCATCATCATCATCATCATCATCATCATTATCATCATCATCATCACTATCATCATCGTCGTCATCATCATCATCATCATCATCATCATCATCATCATCATCATCATCATCATCATCATCATCATCATCATCATCATCATCATCATCATCATCATCATCATTAAGCCTATAATTACTATTATGCTTGTAATACAAACGATGCCGTTATAATTACTTAACAGTTGTGAAGCTGAAACAATGCGAAACTCACCTCCCCACTTTCTAGACCAAAGTTACGCCCTTGTGCTGCCATAAAAGACCTAATCTGCCCAGCTCTTGTCAAAGCTGGATTCTGCTCTTATAAGGATCCAGTAGGACTTCTGACGTCTGATTGCAAGCACTTAGATGGCACGACTCATATCCTAGCAGACGGGCAGAACTCTGGCCTGAGATGCAACTGTTATGGACACCTTGGCTGATTCATATCTGCCTCAAACCACCGATTCTGCAGGTTCATTGCCGAGCCTAAAGGAAGGTTACGAAGCATGAAACCCTGCAGCCCTATTACCAATTTGTCATCTTGCCTCTGGGACACTTGACCCGATCAATCAACACGGATTGGAGTTTATGGCGACCTAAGGCAGAAGAAAGACTTTTCTCCTATTCCAACGTTTGCTTTCGGAGATATATTTGAAGAGCCAGACATCTGCGAAGAATAACCATCTCATATACGCACTCTTACTTGCTTGGGCTAAAAAATTATAATGTATGGACGATAGTTTAACATGCCTCTTGTACTAGAATACAGGCGCTATCGAAGTTACCAAAGCAGAATTCTTAGTCTAAACGCTGTTACACTCAACTCTGGCATCATCTGTGAATTTATCTCCCTTGATGCACGGACTACAGCTGGACACACTTACACCTCACAGGGGTCCTGCAGCAGCTGATAGTTGCTGCAACTGACTCTGCCTCAGCGCTGCAGCTGATGTTGCTCTGGCCATTGCTCCAGAGAAGCATTGAAACAGTCACAGAACTAGGTTATCGAACCGATCGATACTGTACGATACACATGCGAATAATGTATGGATCTATATATATATATATATATATATATATATATATATATATATATATATATATATATATATATATATATATACAGATCAACTTAAATATATAGGCACAATTCATTCTGAGAGAATTTATATAGCGCCTCTTTAAGACACCTATACTCAGAGGCGAAATGCATGTTAATATAATACTACAGTATATAAACATGTATTCTATATATAGTTTCTATGTATATTTAAAATATATTTTAAATATATTTTAGATATCTACAATATACATATGTATACATTTATGTATACATTTACGTATCACCGTGTGACGTTCATAAAATGTTTAGTTGTGTGTATTTGTATATAAGTGCATATAAATTAAGCATCATTAGACCTAGTCTCAGACGTGTGGGAAAATGAAAGGCTGCATATAAATATATTCATAACAGTCGTGGTTTATGCGACAATTCTGGTTGGTCGGATTACATGTAATATGATATTCATAGCCAATACATTTCTGTTTTTTTCTCGGCTGTTCGTGTCTATGAGTCGCTCTATACTTGCTTCTATATTTGCTCGCCTGGCAATCATCTCGCAGAAACCTCTTGACGATGCAGCTGAGAGGTTTTGGAAAAGCATCTTTCATCACTCGGTTGCACCGTTATGGCACATTTGGACGCGAAAGCGTGATGAACGGATAAGGAGAGTTCGCTCATTGCTGCTGCTGCTGCTGTTGCTGTTGCTGCTGTTGACCATGATGATGATGATGATGATTATGATGATGATGGGTCGTGTGTTGTTGAATGCATTCACACGGCAATTCCGAGTGAAGAGGGGCGTACCATGGAACAGAGAAAGAGACAGGGAACGACATAACTCGTGACAGGGCAGTACACACAGCAGGACATGGCAGAATAAAGCGGAGAAGAAAAGAAGGGACTTAATCTGAAGTGAACGGATAAGAAAGAAGAGGCCAGGCCATGTCAGAACAGAAGAAGACAAGACACGAGAGAGTAAGACTGATGAGACTATAGTATGCTGAAGTATACAGGCGTGAGGGTAATGACGGTCAGAATTGGCAGTACGAGCAAGAGAACCTGGGGCAGAAAGAAAAGCGACATTAGCCTTACAATCCAGTAGGATCCATAGGCGTAATTTGTGGGGGTACGAGGGGTACCCGTACCCCCACTTTTTGAACTGGGGGTACAGACTTTTTGAACAATGCCAATCAATATTTTGTTATTGTGCCTTCCCAGAAATCGCAGTCTCAGCCTTACTTCGTGTATGTAAGAAATTGGTACCCCCACTTTTTAGACCAAAGTTACGCCGCTGGTAGGATCTATGAGTTGTAGATGCTTCAAGCTATTTTTAAAAGCCCTAACATAGTATGTAATTTCCGCCTATGTGTGGATGACATCATTATAGACTCATCACGAACCCACAGGCTTCTACAGATCTCTCTGTAGCTCTATAGGTGTCTCCTGGAAACTTCCTCTACGTTCTCTCCTATGTTTTTCTGTGCTTCTTTTTCTCTCTTACTCGTGTTAACCTCAAGAGAAATATTGTTGGACGACTGGCGCCTTGTCAGTCTCTGATTAGAGTTTCCTGAACACGCTTCCCTCTGTTCTGTGTGCGTTCGACTGAATTCTTGATGACATTCAGTGTAGGATTTATGGCAGTCAGCCGACGAAGGAGTCGCTTTCCTTGTGATCACATGATCGAGGATTCCAGTGTGTGATCTTTGGCACGCGTTGCAATTTGCCTTCGAGCAAGGTCTTCACGCCCAATTGCTTCAGCTGTGCAGCAGTTGCCTGTTTTGAAAAATTACCGGTCTTTCGATGCGTGATACCTCGTCTTAATACTGATTCATGACGCCAGAAGAGCAGTAGACATAGGCCTGCATAGCCTGTAATAATTATAGTGTATACCTTAGTTGTCCTTGGATTAGTTCTTATTTTTCTGTTTGCGTACAGCCTGTCTTTCTGAACCTTAATTTATACTGAGACGGTAGACCAGTTTTTCCGCTGCGGATATCAAGTGACATGGAAATCCAGCTGTGATTGGTTGAATTCGTGGGATCGCTTACGTGGTTTAATAAGTGACGGTCATGTAGATAGATTGAACCATAGGCTATAGAGGCCTATAAGATACATTTCTAATGGTGTAATATAGGAAGTGCAGCCAGCTGATCTGTGCTCTGGTCAGATTCAGTCTTATTGTCATCGAGACCAAGGTCTTGGTATCGAGTGCACTCGAGTTCGCTTTTAAAAGTCTTGGTCTTGTCCTGAGACCAAGAGCCTTGGTCTTGGTCTTGAGGTTCAAAGTCTTGGTCTTGGTCTTGAGGTTTAAGGTTTTGACAACAAGACTGGTCAGATCGTATACCTGCTTCGACTACCCTACTGTTTCGACCGAAACCAGGCTAGATCCTGCGCCAGTTTGAGTCCTCGACGACAGAAACTGTTACTTTCGGTTTCTAATCGATGTGTATGCGTATATGTATGTATGAGCGTGTGCGTGTGAATGTTTGTGTGTGTGCCTGAGTGTGTGTGTGTGTGTGTGTGTGTGTGTGTGTGTGTGTGTGTGTGTGTGTGTGTGTGTGTGTGTGTGTGTGTGTGTGTGTGTGTGTGTGTGTGTGTGTGTGTGTGTGTGTGTGTGTGTGTGTGTGTGTGTGTGTGTGTGTGTGTGTGTGTGTGTGTGTGTGTGTGTGTGTGTGTGTGTGTGTGTGTGTGTGTGTGTGTGTGTGTGTGTGTGTGTGTGTCTAGGATGATCCTCTAAAACCTTCAACTTCCACCTTACAGCACTGGTATATTATAGGTGGCCCTGCTTAGCGGGATTCGGTCCCATTAGATCCTCCTTTTGTATCCCAACTTAATACTAATCTGAAACTTGATAATGTGTTATTGTATTTCTATTTCCTTTGGGAGCAATAAAAAGTCTATGTCATATTTTGTGGGTCCTATTCGTACCGTCATCGGCCGGCCGTCAATTACCCCTATTTGACAGTGTGGGCCAGCTGTGGGCGCAGTGGGCGTGGCTGTTGTCTCCTTGGGTTGGTACCGTTGGTTGATGCCTTGACATTCGACACCTGCGCCATAGATTAAGGTACTAAGTTTATTCACTAATAACATAATTACCAAACGGAAATAATTGCAAAATTATTCATTATGGTGATTAGAGCTTCTGAGAAGACAGCTTGCTTTATTCATATTGACCAAACACTGTCTATTTCATATGATGTGTGTACACCGGAATGCTGAGTAGCAGCTGGTATAATAAAGAATATACATACTTACTTACATAGGCGTAGTCTCTGGGGGGAGTCGGGGCACGTGCCCCCAATAATTGAGGAGCTGGGGCAATGCCCCCCCCCCAAATCGAGAGAAGAATTTCGTCAAATATTAAAATATTATGTTTCAATATAGACAAATTTCTTCAGAAACAGAAAAACAGAGACACAGAACTGAAATACTAACAGAAATTCACAATGAAAACAAAGATTTATATTTATCTTCAAAATCTTCAATATGAAACAAATTTACATGTAAACAGCATGCCCCATTTCATACGCATTAACGTAACAACGGAAGCCTCTGTTGACTGTCCAGACTAGAGGTGAAAAAAGTTTTTCGGATTTTGGTTTTAAACCCCAAAAAAACACAAAAATTTGTTTTTTTGTGTTTTTAAAGTAAATTTCTTATTTTGGTTGAAGTTATTTTAATAACATTGATTTCATTATTTTTAATTTTCGGAAATCGCAACTGAATTAAACTGAGTTGGAGCTCATGTTCATGCAATTTTTCATGATTTTTGTAATCCGAAATCCGAAAATCTTTAAAAAAAAACATAAAAAACAACAAAAACAACTTTTCATCTTGAAAAAGCTTGTTTTTTGCACATTTGGTCCAGACCCCATCCCCCCCAATATTTTGGACAAGTTTACGCCAGTGCTTACTTAGTTAGTTTCCAGAAGTGCGAATGTTATTAATGTTCACTTGTAGCTAACAACGATTTAGAGACGTTGAAATAAGAAAAAGACAAGACAAGCTGTTTCTGATTGAATGATAAGTGCTTAGACACGAACTAACGACAGTCGGTCGATCGGCTGAGGCCTCAGGACACGACCACCTGATTATCAGGATAGCGTCATCAGCTAACAGTAATTCAATCGGTTGGAAATTGTCTGCTAAAGATGATTTACATTTCTTAGAAATCACAGTTTCTGTTAGAATGATTGACGTCTGTTGTAAGATACAACAATATCTGTTAGAGATAATTGGCGTCTATTGCCAATATATATCTTGTATAGATGACAATTGTAGACAATTGGCATTTATTATAGATGATTGACATCTATTAGAGATGATACTTTTTACAGATAACAATATCCTTTACAGATGACAGTGTCTCTTAGGGATGAGTGACGTGCATTAGAGATAACAATATCATTTACAGATGACATTGTCTCTTAAAGACGATTGATGTGTATTAGAGATAACAATATCCTGTACAGATGACAGTGTCTCTTAGAGACGATTGACATGCATTAGAGAAAACAATATATCCTTAACAGAAGACAGTGTCTCTTAAAGATGACTGACGTGTATTCAAAATGACAGTTTGTTGTTAAAGATGATTGGCGTCGTTCACATATGACATCGTGTATGAAATGACTAGTGTATGTGAGAAAGCCGATGTTCATTAGAGGCGACAGGCGTCTGTTTGTGATGGCGCTGTCTATGATCAGAGATGAGATGGACTCGGTGATCAACAGGTGTCTGTCGGTCGTGGATGGCATTGGATCAGACTGCTTACCGTTCTTGGTCGTCGTCGTCTGACTCCTTAATCCGTTTCTGCAGGCGCTCAAGCCGTCGACCACTGATGACGACGACGAGACTGAAGAGCTCGTGCTGCCACTCCTGTCGAGAGGTCTACAGCAGCAGCAGCAGCAGCAGCAGCAGCAGCTGACGCAGCCTCCTCATCTGCCAGAGTGGCGATTGGGCGATTAGAGCAGAGCAGACGAAGTGAGGAATAAAGGAGGGGACACTGCTGCTGGTGGCGGCGGCGGCGGCGATGCAGAGACTCCGGCACAGAGATCGATTGGATGAGAGAAGGGAGGGGCATGGAGGAAGGACTGGCACCGCTCCTCTTCCGCATCCTCACTCCTGCACGTTCCGCGTGCATGCATCGTCCGACCATGTCAAGGCCCCGCCAGCAGCAGAGGCAGCAGCTAGGCTGACTGCGGACGAGACAGCTGAAACAGCAGCAGCAGCAGCTGCAGTAACAACAACAGCAATGGCAACAGCAGCAGCACCGGAAACGCCATGCATGATGCATGCGCCCGAGTTCGATCCTGCATCTATCTTCGGTCCAGAGGCAGACACTGACGGTGCCTTCATGTTTACGGTTTCTGCCGGAGAAGACAAGAGAAACGATCAAATGAAAGAAGAGAACCAAGATCAGGAAGCAGAGGACGCAGAACGAAGAGGGCACGACGACACTTGAAGGAAGACTTGAAGGAAGACTTGAAGGAAGGAAGGCAGAGATGGTCAGCAACGCAAATAACAGATCGAAATTAATGAACATGAAACGAAGAACGTGTGGGCGGAATAGGAGGAAAGAAGGAAGAAGAAGAGGGGAGAGGAGGAGGGAGAAGGAAGAAGAGGGGAAGAGAAGGAAGAAGAGGGGAAGAGGAGGAGGGAGAAGGAAGAAGAAGAGGGGAAGGGAAGGAAGAAGAAGAGGGGAAGAGAAGGAAGAAGAGGAGAAGAGGAGGAGGGAGAAGGAAAAAGAAGAGGGGAAGAGGAGGAAGAAGAAGAGGGGAAGAGAAGGAAGAAGAAGAGGGGAAGAGAAGGAAGAAGAAGAGGGGAAGAGAAGGAAGAAGAGGGGAAGAGGAGGAGGGAGAAGGAAGAAGAAGAGGGGAAGAGGAGGAGGAGAGGGAAGAAGAAGGGGAGGAGAACGAAAAAACATCGAATTAATTCAGATGGAATAGGAAGATGAAACGACCAGAAGAATTAGGGCAAATAAGACGATAAGAAGAAACAGCTGTTGGGAAACTATAGGGTTGATAACAGGGTAGAGGAAGAGGAGTGAGAAGAATATGAATAAATAAAGAGGAAATGGAAGAATAGGAGGAGGAGGAGCATTAACAAGAAGAGAAATATTAAATATTAAGATTGCGGATAAAGAGCGGGAGGAGGAGGATAAACTGGAGCAGGTGGAGGAGAATGAGAGTAAAGATAGGTATTAGAAACGCGCCCGCTCTAGTGCATTATCTCCTTTCTTGGCATAATTTTTATTTGCTGAAACACTGTGCTTTATAGCTGGACAACAGTTTGGAAGCTAGAAGAGCTGGCGAATGGTATTAGGTCACGTTTACTCTTATAAATTAGTCGGAAAGACAGCAAGAATTGTTGGCTGCCTGTTTATGCAGTCTATAGCCATTGGAAGTAATCTAAATAAGTCTTCTTACTTATTTACTTGTTTATTTACCTTTACTTACTTACCTTCTTGCTGTGGTTTCTCATTACAAAATAACAAGCGTTTCAATGGAAATACACACAAAGCAAGTAGAATTCGTTAGACTAAGATAACTTACAATAATATTATACACATGCCCGGTATATATATATATATCAATCAATCAATCAATCAATCTTTATTGATATTCACGACAATTACAGTTTGTTATGAGCATCCGATAGACGTAAAGTGCCAAGTACAATAACACATTGGTATGAAACAAATTAACAGTGAAAGCACTTAGTAGCCTTTAGTAAAAATAGACAATTTCATATCACGTATTACCATATAAATTTAGCATACAGTATACTTAGTAGGTCATTAGTCGCGAATAGCAAAGGGTAACCCTAAAGGGATGGAAGTCCCGCTATCCAGGGAAGCCCTGCTATTTCTATTGCAAATTAAATGATGGCAGCTGAAAAGATCCAATATCGGATACATGATTTGGTAAACATGAGTTATATGTAAACTGCATGGGTACTTAACTAAGTCTAACTAATAACGCTTAACTAATAAGGCTTACAGTATATAAAACAAGTATAAAACCCAAAAAGAAGCCTAACAAAATTGGCTTCCACGGGTCCAGACTAAGACTATGCATACTCATTTGTTGGTAACAGCAGTTAAAGGAACAATGAAAATAATAACACAAACTCTTACCTTTGACTCCGCCGTGGTTAGGCCTAGTTGTCCACAAACAGGATATGTACTAGCACAGGGATGCAGATGTCTCAGGATAATTATTCATTAACTAAAAACAATCTTAGGTTCTTTTTGAAGGTGAACTTGTTTTTCGCATTTCTGATTTCCAGTGGTATAGAGTTCCAAATTCGCGGACCGGCTGACTTGATGCTAAATTTTCTCAGATTAGTTCGAGTTTTGGTTGGTCGATAGAGTGCAGCACCTCTAGTATAGTGATCGTGTATCTCTGAATTTAAGATGAAATACCCATCAAAGGAGGCTGGTAGCAGTTTCTGATTGTAGGCATATAGCAGCTGGGCAATTTGTAGTGTCTTAATTTGATTAAGGTTTAGAAGGTTAAGGTCTTTGAATATTGGTTTAGAATGAACTGATCGACCCGCCCCCACTATCATTCGAACTGCTCTTTTCTGCAATATTACCAGTCGTTGTAGACGAGAATCGTAATTTGAGGCCCATATTAAGTTGGAATATGAGAGATAAGGAAGGATTAGGGAGTTATATAGACACAGTCTGATATTTATAGGAAGCATTTTAGAAACTCTAGAAATTATTCCTATATTTTTGGCGATTTTTAAGGATATATAGTTAATATGATCCTTCCAACTTAGATGATTGTCAATGAAGACACCCAGAAACTTTATAGAGTCCACTTTGGTAATAGGTTCATTATTAATGGATAGTTCACCAATTATGGGCTTAATTTTCCTGTAAGATTTAAAAACTATGTAATTTGTCTTTTTTATGTTGAGTGTTAATTTGTTAGCGACAAACCAATCATTAACTTTGCTCAGCTCCGCATTGACAGAATTAATAAGGGTAGCCCAAGATGTACCAGATTGAAAAATGTTGGTATCATCTGCAAAGAGAACAAAATAGAGAGAAGTGGAAATCTGTGCGAGGTCATTTATATATAATAAGAATAAAAGAGGTCCCAGGTTGGATCCCTGGGGCACCCCCGAGGAAATTATTCCCGGTTGTGAGTAAGCTCCATTGCAACTTACTATTTGGGTACGTGATTCTAAGTAGCTTTTGAACCATTTAATCGAAATCCCCCTAATTCCCAAATTAATCATTTTTTTAATTAGTATGTTATGGTCTACAGAATCGAATGCCTTAGCTACATCGATAAATATCCCTACTGCATATTCGTTATTATCAAGGGCTTTAGAAATTTTATCCTCCATGTCGATCAGCGCCATGAAGGTAGAGTGTCCAGACCGGAACCCATGCTGAGAGGGATGGAGAGTTTTAGTTTTATTAATGAAGGAGCTAAGCCTATCGTGCATTACCTTTTCCAAAAATTTAGCAAAAAAAGGTAATATGGATATTGGTCGGTAGTTCTCACAATTTTGCTTATCACCTTTTTTAAATACTGGTATGACCTTGGCCGCTTTTAACTGATCCGGTACAATTCCATTTAGCAAAGAGGAGTTGATGAAGAGCATTAGTGGATATACAATTAAGTGCAGGTTAGGTAATGCTATATATGGGTCAATGTCATCCAATCCTTTTGAGTGGGTTTTTTTCATACCAAGTCCAATATTCAGTATTTCCTCTTGTGAGGTAAGGAGAAGTCCCATAGATGATTGGGTGGAAGCAGGCAAGTATATATATATGTATATATATATATATATATATATATATATATATATATATATATATATATATCTAGTAGCTCATTCGTTAATTACTGGACGCTTTCAGACAGCAATCCGTGGCTGTATATTATGGTTGCATGAGTGAGGAGGGTGTGCCTGCCGTCTCCGCTCGCATCGGTCGTTATGGCTGTCGGCAGCGAGTGCTGACGTACATCCAACGGGGATGGCTTCCTGGCTCCTGCATTTGCAAGCGCAGCATTGACTGCCGGCAAATAGTTTACACAGCATGACAACATAAGACCAGTCAGGCCATTAATTATTATCAGTTTACGCCAACACAACGGGACAGCCATAACGACCACTCGATTTAGTCAGCCTTGCAACCACTACACCCTCCCTCCAGCCTAAACAAGTACGTATACGCACAGACGAAGAAAACCCTCACGTTTTCTACTGAAATGTCCAGCAATAAAGCACGGCGTTTCAGCAAACATGCCAAGAAAGGAGACGATGTACAAGAATGGGCGCGTTTCTAATGCATGGCTTTGCTCCCCTCCACCTCCTCCTCTTTCTCCTTTTCCTCCTCCTCTCTTTCCTTCTCCGCCATCCTTTAATATTTCTTTGCTTCCATTAGTTTTCGATTTTCATGATGTATTCTAGCCCAGATTTCAAAAGATGTAGGCCTATGAATGATGTAGGCCCCTACTGCACAACCTAACAAAGGTTGACAATATCTGTACTCAGCTGTAATATTGACTCATATAGTCTAGATATTAAATTTAAAATTGTCATATCGCTAATTAGCTTATGGACTAATATGGAGCTTTTCATGGTTTAACTTGTTACTATAACACGAGACTCTGAAACAATTATGGTCATGTGATAGAGTGAAAAATCGTCTAAGCTTCGGCACAGAGCCTATAAGGGCGGAGGACCAGTCCTCTTTCTCGCCATTTGGTCTTGACACCAACAGTTCGCTAGAGAGCGCAAGCGAAGCAATCGTCTCAAAATCAAAGTATCTTTGTACTTTGGCGGGGATTATTATTGAATTTCCAAACCTGGATTAATAGCGCAGCACGATATACCAGTACTCAATATAGGGCCTACTTTAGCATGGACCCCGCTTACAGCCCCCCACCCACCGACGTACTGGAGTCGGAATACTGCAGGACAAACAGAATTTATTACACAAAATAATTGTTCACAAGAAAAAACCATGCATCAGTTTCAGTTTAAGCAAGAATTTGCACCGTAAGAAAATTTGAAATGTCAGCCACGCAACAAACTGCTGTGTAGGCCTGTGCAATACATGCATTTGTTTTGGCTCAACTTCTTTCAGTCAATAATATTGACTGAAAGAAGTTGAGCCAAAACAAACAATTATATTATAATTATAATCTACACTGAAGTCGATTTTATTTAAATTCCGACGCGTTTTGTTTCCTGGCATACACATATCAGCGAGCAAGAGATACGAGACAATTTTCGTGCTGAAACTTGTTTAGTTAGCCTATCATAGACCTGTTGTTGACGTCGCTAAAGCAGAGAATTTATGCTTACAACTTTCGTTATATATTCCAAGTTGCAGCAGAATTTGACAGACTAGTGCCTGACATCAGGAGCGTAGGCCTAATTTTGGTCTAAAAAGTGGGGGTACCAATTTCTTTCATACACGACCCTATTCCAAGTTGCAGCAGAATTTGACAGACTAGTGCCAGACATCAGGAGCGTAGGCCTAATTTTGGTATAAAAAGTGGGGGTACCAATTTCTTACATGTATACACGAAGCAAGGGTGAGATTTCGATCTCTTGTAAGGCACAATAAAAACATTGATTGGCATTGGTCAAATAGTGGGGGGTACGACACCCCAGTCCAAAAAGTAGGGGAACGGGTACCCCTCGTATACCTCCACAAATTACGCCTATGCTTGACACGATTTGAGAATTTTCCATCAGGCTGGCCACGACATACACAAGAGATAGGCCTATTCCCTGCAGGCGAAATGGTTTAAATTGCTGATTTTGCAAAATCAAGAGTGTGTCACACCTGGTTAATTTCTATCGCTCTGCGTTTGTCCATGTCATTGATGATCTTCAACTGTTCAGGTGAATCATGTAGTTTCCGTACGATGCATGGCAGGGCTGTAGCGGACAGATTAGAGGTGAGTACACGCTATCGGTTAGTTTTTCGAAATTAGGGTACAAATATTTTGTGAGGTGAGTAGGCCTATACGGTCCCTAAAGGTGAGTACACCGTACACGCTGTATATATACCCGCGTATACCCTCAACTAGCCTATAGCCCTGAAGATGGGACTTATTAAAAATAAACTACGAACTTCTATGACTCACAAACGTCTAGGCCTTACTATACTGGAACTCTTAGTGTTCAAAGTGATGTGCTTAACTTGATATTGTTAGGGCCTACACAGTTTGCAGTTGGTAAAAGTCGCAAATGTTTCTGAACTGTTAACAGTGAAGAGAACAAATTCGAATTTTGATTATAATTTGCCCCAACTGTATGTTGTCAGTATACTGTAACAACTAACAAACATGTGAAACAACCTTAGATAGTCCCAAAAGGCAAAGCGTTAAAGTTGAGTTGCTTGCACTGACTACTTATTTGAGCAGCCAGGTACACAGCATTGACCCTTCTTTACTACACGTTGATTTCAATATCTTTACTGCATCCCCATAATGCCATGCTCAATACGACAAGGCTCCCCCGTGTATAATTAGCATGGGGCCCCGAGTGGTTAATCCGACCCTGGCCCCGATGATGATGATGATGATGATGATGATGATGATGATGATGATGATGATGATGATGATGATGATGATGATGATGATGATGATGATGATGATGATGATGATGATGATGACGTTGATGATGATGATGATGATGATGATGATGATGATGATGATGATGATGCTGATGATGATGATGATGATGATGATGATGATGATGATGATGATGATGATGATGATGAGTTCTCTGCCCGAAGGTAGGTCTATTGGGCATTGGCTTTATGCCACCCGGGGATGAGATGAGTGAGGTGGTTTCCCGTTGTCTTCCTCACAGACAATTGTGGGTGAGCAAATTGTCCAAGGTCGGTACGCAGTTGCTTGAGGAAGATTCGAGCCTGGGACCCTCCGGTTACAAGGCACAGAACATCAGGCCCGGATTAAGCCTTCGGGGGGCCCCTCGCCAAATTCTCGGGGGCCCTTAATCCCTTAAGTTTACCCCTTCCCTCACCATACCTCCCTCTTCCCTTCCCAAATGTTAATGCTCAGTTGTTTATTATTGACTATATAGCTCAAACTTAATAATGTGCAGCTTAATAAAATGCCAATAAACATGTTAAAATAACACTTTATTATATGCTCACTTTCTAAGACAAAGCTGCTGTTTTCAGCAATTTGTGACAGTTTGTCGGGATCAGAATCAGTCACAGTGCGAAACAAAGATCAAAAGTGAATGAAAGTTAGCTGTTATCCAATTTCAGTGATTCATACAATAAATTTAACTTTAACAGACTGCAAAACAGTGACTTCCTACAGCTAAGTGATCAAGGAAACGTCAATACAGTAGATATTGTTCAGTTTAACGGATTCATATCTTATGATCTACAGTTCACATTTTCTCTACTCTCCTGGCCAGGTCCGCCGAGAGGGAAGACCAGGGGGCAAAATGGCCAGGGGTCGGAGATTTTCCGGCGATTTTTACTTTTTGAGAGGCCCGGGTCGGGCCCGCAATCAACTTTTCTCATAAAGCCTAATATGATAGCTCATAAGGGGCCCGTGACTGCTCTGCCTAGGGACCCGGAATTTCTGTCGCTGGCCCTGCTCCTGGCAGTGGCAAACTAGTCAAGAATGTCATCGAAAGAAACAGTATAGATCTAAGAGATCACTCTTAACACTGAGAATTCCAGTGCAGTTAGGCGTTTGTCTGTCACCGTACTCCTTACAACTGACACTGACAGGTCCAAAACAGAAATATGTGCTGTTACCGCTAAAGCAGCGCAAGATATGCAGTACCAGACTCACAAATTTCAGACACAGCTGATGAACCTTCAGTACAAGGCTTATATAGCTACCCCCAACATTTCGATCCTGTCCTTCGTCTGGTTCATTTGATGTGACTGTCTGGAGTGTAGCCTACGAAAAAATTATCCAATTTCGGAACTGAGGCAACGCTATTTCTTTCCCTGTCAGTACGATCTCTAGCTACTCGCCTTTATTGAGCACCAGAAAGTTGAAATATTTTATTCTTTGGCATTGTTCACTTTTCGTGAATATAATTATATAATATCCAGCACGGTTTTTTGTTTTTTTTAGACGAATACGAAATTTAATAATTATAACTGGTGTAGATATAGGCCTATAGGGGCCATTGATCGCCATCATCAGAATCAATCACCAATTCACAACTGACTCCTGACGTAAATTTACAGTTTTACACTGCCCTTAAAGAGAAAAGCTGAATAAAATATGAAGCTGAATAAAATATGTTCACGCGGGGGGCCCCCTGACGACGGAGGCCCCCCGCCATGGCATAAATGGCATACTGGTTAATCCGGCCCTGCAGAACATATCGCTACACTACCGCGTCCCACATAATATTATAGGCCCCGATACAATCTCTGAAATGGACACGTGAACCGGAGCCCTCACGCGCAGAGACCTGTGGGGCTGTGACACATGCAGTTATTTGCATAGTCGGTGAACTTAAGTAACGTCTTTTGATCTGATCGGCCACAGCCGCCGTATAACAATGGACTGTATAATGTCTGGCGAAAATGCAGTTAGGCCCTAAGGTAACAATAACACAAAACCTCAGTTTGTGAGTTATTGTAACGTGTAGGGACTACTGGCGTTGGATCTTAGGCTCGTAACTTTGAAACAAATGCCCCTATCATTAACACAGCAATGGATATAGTAACATAGCAAAGAAAATCGTTCAGTTATTTCAGTTTTAATTTTTTTAATAAATAAGAATCAAGAGAGTGCCATTTCAAGTCGTACAATTATGGCATGAAATGTTAAGTAAGTAAGTAAGTAAGTATATTCTTTATTAAACCAGCTGCCAAACAGCACTCTTGTGAACAACGTCTGTTGAATAGATCTTCTAAAGTTAATAAACAAACATACATTGGTATATATACATAGCATTAACCATAATAATGTATATATATATGTATATATATATAGCATAGGTCCAGTTGGTTAGTAAGTATACAGCATTCTGACAATAAAGGTTTTCTCATGCTGTTGTCGGTTTGCGGTAAAGCCCTGTCATGGGATCTAGGCCTTAAACCATAAACCCTCCGCTTAACAGGTGGAAGCAGCTCGTGCATGACATGACCTGGATTGCAAAGGACTGCCGAAAACAGGGCAACATCAGCATGGCGGCAAAGTTACAATGTTGACTGTACGTTCTAATTAATTAAAACTACTTAACTTTTTTACTATTAGGCCTATACCATGACATACTCTAAGCTTTCACTTAACTGACCAAACTCGTTTAAACTCTCCCACGAAACGATCAGGAGCGGACGAATTGTAGGCCTGCTGTTCTTTGCAGCGTTCAGCTCCAAGACGCGGCAAACTCGGGACACATCTGAGCAGCCGATCCTGCGTCGACGGTTAAGATTTGAATTATCTATGCGTAGTTCCCTGTTTTACATCGTATAAAATAATCCAGCACGGAAAATCGTCTTCCCCAAACCTTATGTGTGAATTTTATACTATATGATGCTAGCTTTAAGATGCTGGCAATTAATTAATTCATTTAGGCCTAATCATATCACCTATCTACAGTGGCGTAAACGGTAAACCTGAGGGGGAGGAGGGGGACATGGAGGTCTGGACAATCAGCGAGTCTCAGACATCATGTGCGCTTCCGTTGTTACGTAATACGTACGAAAGGGTGCGTCTTGTTTACAGATAAATTTGTTTCATATTGAAGATATAAATATATCTTTGTTTTAATTATGAATTTCTGGTAATATTACAGTTCTTTAATTGTCTCTCTTTTTGAAGAAGTTTGTCTATGTTGAAACATAATATTTCAATATTTCAAGAAATTCTCCTGTCGATTTTTTGGGGCAGAGGCAATGCCCCATCCTCGGTTGGGGGGGGGGGCACGTGCCCGGCTGCACCCTAGAGTCTACGCCTATGCCTATCTACACAATCAATGCATCTAATGCTTACATAACACAGCTACACATTACATAGGCGTAATTTGTGAAGGTACGAGGAGGTACCCTTACCCCCCTACTTTTTGGACTGGGGTACCGTACCCCCACATTTTGGACTGAGGGGTACCGTACCCCCACTTTTTGAACAATGCCAATTAATATTTTATTATTGTGCCTTCCCAGAGATCGCAGTCTCCGCCTTGCTTCGTGTATGTAAGAAATTGATACCCTCCACTTTTTTGACCAAAGTTACGCCCATGTAGGCATACGATGATACGAGCTCGTATTTAAGGCTTTTCCTGCATGTCTCAGTTGACTGAAATGTGGTGACTGTGTAGGCCTACATTAAATCATAAGGCTTTAGCTATAATCACGCAAGATGGCAGGTGGCATATAACCACAGCTGACGTAATCTTTTCCAACGTCATATAACCGCAGCTGACATCATCACGGTTCATAGGTTAGGCTATCTTTGTGTTCGTCTCGAGGTACCGATCATTTTATGTTAAATATCGAAGTCGTTACATCTGCGGTGTTACTTGATGGCTGCTTCGGTGTAAACTTTTTTCATCGGTCGACTGACTTCGACAGTTTCTAGAGGTATATATATACACCATAGGGACTGTAACCTTCATCATCATCAGTTCCCATTTGACGGCGATGGGTAAGAATAAATGATCTCCATTGTCCTTGGTCATTTGTCAAGTCTACTGCCCCCTTAGTGTTAGTCCAAGTGATGTTATGTCCTCAGTTATATTATCTATCCAGCGCAGTCTTGGTCTGCCTTTGTGTCTTTTTCCTTGGAATCTGTATAACCTCATTATTGTATCTTTGTCTCTGGTGACTACTGTCCTTCTTATCATAGCTAAAGTTGAGTTAACCCTTTTTGATGCTTCAGCACATTATCTAGACGGTTTTTCACTTTTGTGCATAACCACTCCAAGTCCATTTCTTCGTCACTCACTTTCAATACCTTACCCCCATTTCATATGAAAATTCGTTGTTTCTCTTCCCCACATGCATCACTGTATAGACTCTGTATTTAACTGTAGAGCAATGTTATGTAACATGGCAACCGTTTAATAGTAGTAGTAGACTAGTAGTAGTAGTAGTAGTAGTAGTAGTAGTAGTAGTAGTAGTAGTAGTAGTAGTAGTAGTAGTAGTAGTAGTAGTAGTAGTAGTAGTAGTAGTAGTAGTAGTAATAGTAGTAGTAGTAGTAATAGTAGAAGTAGTAGTAATAGTAGTAGTATATAGTAGTGTAGTAGTAGTAGTAGTAGTAGTAGTAGTAGTAGTAGCAGCAGCAGCAGCAGCAGCAGCAGCAGCAGCAATTGGAGTTGTTGCTGTTGTTGTTGTTGTTGTTACATTATTGATCACCAAAAACTTAAAATTTTACACACGATCCAGTTCACATAAACAGGCATCAAAGGCAGAACTCAAAAGGAACCACATGGGTCCGGCTATGTAGAGTCTCCCAAATACAAAGTAATGTTGTACAGGTGGTAGCATAAATTGTTACATTCTTAATTGCAAAGTATTATGCTAATGGATAATAATAATAATAATAATAATAATAATAATAATAATAATAATAATAATAATAATAATAATAATAATAATAACAACAGAGAGGGCCTCGCCTTCATCACCGAGATGGGCCGTCGCCTTTCCGAGGTCACGGGAGACACTCGCGAATCGACTTTCCTTTTTCAGCGCCTTTCAGTGACAATTCAGCGCTTCAATGAGGTCGCCTTCCGGGGCACTATGTCGTTGTTGCCCGGAGCCGAAGAGCGACCATCTCAACATTAATAAACCTTTCCAAACAATATAGAGTAATAAATAATAATAATAATAATAATAATAATAATAATAATAATAATAATAATAATAATAATAATAATAATAATAATTATAATAATAATAATAATGATAATGATAATGATGATAATAATAATAATAATAATAATAATAATAACAAATAGGCCTAATAATAAGCCTACTAATAGTAGGCCTAATAATAATTATAAAACAGCATGTGTCAGTATTAACATATAGGTTGCAGTGACTCAGCTACATGGGCCTAAATGTTTTATCTTGTGACTGTACTGTAGGTGACCCTGATGAACCTGAGAATGATTTAAAAGTGTCCCTGGCTGCTTTTTTTAACGTTTGTGCTTTCTTATCCTTAAAATAACATCTGGTGACCCATTTGATGAAAATAACTTCAAGGTCGGCTTAAGGTTGAGGTTTAATCAAGATGAACTTTGGCCGCAATTTAACAATAGCAAACCAAGTCCTACCATCAGACTGGTGCAGTGTGTGGTATAGTGTTCTAGGGTGCAGGCCGATGAAGGGGTGGGAGAATGGAGGGTTGCTGAGCCAAACAGTTGGACCTATCTGCTGTTGGTGATACTATTCCCCTATAGGTGATGCAATTTCTGCATCTTCTTGCTATGTCCCCGAGGACTACAGACAGACTGATAACTTATCACATTGACCTCAATCCATTGTTTACGTAAAATAAACCTTTAAATTTAAAGCATTTCTAACCTGGACTGCATTTCAGTTTGGTTTTACTGCTAAAGACATCCTGGTAAGTGATGTACATGTAAACTCTTTAATGAATAGTTATACAGTAATACAGGAATAATGGATGGATGGATCAAAAGATGGGAGTTTGATGGATGCATCATTTAAATTTTAAGCATAAATCCATTATGGATATAGCTTAAATTAGTTTTTGATAGAATAGTTGAGGTGAAAAGATCCCAGTAATCAGGGAGAGGTTAACAACCAATGACTATTTTGGGCATGTTGACATGAATGGCTGAACTTAGGGATCCCATCTAATGCTTGGAAGTATGGGATCAGTGACTAAATCAGTTGCTCTTGTCCCAAGGCAGTGCAACTGGCGAGTACCAGTGAACACGCATCTCTTGTTGTAATCAGGATTTCAGACTTCAATCCACTACCAAAGAAAAGTCTCCATTTCTCATTTAGATCTGTAACGGTAAGGGAGCATCAGTTTCCTAAATTCATTAGTTCTCGCTCAGTCGTATCCCTTCCACATGCCCACATGAGCCCGTATAGTACCCATATTCCAATATGGGTCCCATATAGAACCAATTGGGGTCCCATCTAATGCTCATGAACATGCTGACAGGGATATTCCACATAATCATGAGATGGACAAAAATGGACATTGTACAACATTGTACATGACCAGAACTTTATATTGAGGGTCCTTTATAGGAGTATAATATTAATCTGGAGGAATCCAGGGACGCCATTTGGAGGGGGCAAGGGGGCATTTGCCCCCCAATTTTTGCAAAAAATAGAAAAAAGATGTCAAAAAGAAAAGGAGGAAGAAGAAAGGGGTAAAAAAAGAGACTCATTTGCAGCAATGGCTTACAGTTTTGGAAATGTAGACTTAATACAAACATGGGCAGCAATCCCGAGCGGTCGAGGGGGACAAGAACCACACCTTTAACAGTGGGGGACACAGTGTACTGTTGTCTCTCACATGGTAAAAAAAAATGAGCACGAAAAATTTTTTCACCTCTTTTCCCCCTGGAAAAAGCTGAAATGACGTTCCTGGAGGAATCATCCACATATTCGATTGCAAAAAAATAAACATCTATTTCCACACTGGTTAAATCGCCCAGGATTAAACATCTTAACTGTGTGGTCTGATTTCGTAAACAAGTTGCGTCCGCTTGTAATTTCTGAATATACGATATATACATCGATATATATATATATGTATATACGTATATATATAAATATATGTATATATATATATATTGGACAGCTTTGACAGTAATTTTTGTTTGTTCTTGCAGGTGAGAGTGCAGTGTCCAAGAGCCCACTCATCCCTTGCCAACTATGGTTCCGTCTATAAAGATACCTAGAAGCTGTCTTCAGATGGTAAAAAGTCTTCTGAACAGTTTTCGCTGCTGTTTCTCTAGTTCTACAGATATGTCATCAGATGTGCCTTCTACAGAGACTACGCACAAGAAAAGAAAAGAAAAACCTGTTGATGGAATGAAATGTAAGGACATTCTTACTTCTCATCAAGCACAGGTCAGCCCTAATCAAACTTGCAACTTTCAGAACTTACCGTTCGATTGCAAACTCAGTGTATTCTCATATCTCACTGTGCAGGAACGGGGCAGAGTTGGTTTGGTTTGCATGGAATGGAATGCCATTGCTAGCACTCCAAGTCTGTGGAATGATGTTGATCTCACAAAGTTGAGCTTCCTGTGTACATGTTCTTGCCAGCGATGCACTAGTAAAGCATGCTATAAGTCGTACAAGGAAAGAGTTGAGAAATATCTGGACCACGTTATAAGAATAAGGCCCAACGTGAGACGGCTGCGTTTTGCATTTGACATCGCAGATTCACAGGACATGTGGCTACTCGTTCTGAATAAGTTTCTGTCTTCAGTTCGAATTCAAGACCTGAAAGTGGCAGAGTTGAACTGGAAGGAAACGCCTGCAAAGTCTTTTCCTTGTGAAAGGACCGCACAGTCAACGTACAGTTGCAATGATCTAAGGTATCACTGTCGCAGACGACAGCGTCAGTTTGCCGCATTCTTTGACCACTTCACCGCATCAGCCACAAAGGTATCAAGCATATCACTGCCATTTGATTGGTCTTCATCATCAATCTGTGCTCTTGGACGACTCAAGTACTTAGAGATGCTTGAGTTAGATAGCTATTTCGTCCCTCAACCAAAATTCGAACAGAACTTGCTTGACAAAGTCTTAACATCTGTACCAAGACTGAAACACCTGACGTTGACAGTGTGCCTAGGAACTGGATCAGAAATATCTACATTTCGGATAGCCGCAAGAACACTGGAGTATCTTAATCTAACTGGATGTGCAGGACTTAGCATATATGAAGTTAATTTGCCCAACCTAAAAGAGTTGTGGGTTAATCTGATAACTGGCCACGTCCTTATTGCAAATGGTTTCTGCAACACGTCTATGCCTTGCCTCTACCACATACTGCGTGTAGGTACCCCAAAACTCCACTGTATTAACGGACATAGTCTTCATAAAGACTGGTGCACAAACAGAAACAATGAACTTGAAAGCATCCTAATGAAAAGCTGCCCATGTGTTATTCACAAATCTGTTTCAGTGACCACTCTTCAACACAGATTATTATTATAGATTGTTTAGTTTCTATTTATGCTAGTCATCACGTCTGTTTATTTGCATGCGCTTCAGTACATGTGAGCCTATAATTTGAATGAAATAATGTTCTGTAAAGTTGAGCTAGAAATATGCTAAGCAGAGTTGACAAATAATACTGAATATTTATATAATAAATTCAATTCCACAATGCTATACAAAGATCTGATCATAAAATGAAGGTCTAATGAACAAAACTATTTATCAGCTTCTAAGACAAGGTTTTAGATAGTGCAACAAGGGCATCAAATCAGAAATGACATCTAGCTACAAAGTCAACTGTTGTCAAATTGGTCTGGAAAAAAATTATATGGGTTTGCAATGATTAACGCTATCTTTAGTTTTCTACTTTCTACCAGTTTGCAATTTAAGTTTCTATGATTCTATCACTTACAAGCTTTAACACCCGTAGATGACTTTGTAACTTTTATCATAAAGAAAAAAAAGTGTGATTCACTTTCAGTTTTACAAGAGCCACTTTTTAAATAATCATGAACTCTAGATTTTATTTGCTCTGGAATGGGTTGCCCAGTACAAATTAAAATAATAACCCTTATGCTACATAATTTTTTATGCTTCTGCAATGTTTGGAGACTATGGTGTTTGCTGATGTCTGTCACAGTTCCATGTTGTCAGTACTACTGAGGTTTTCCAATTACATTACAGGTCATGTTTCCTAAATATCGCTAAAGCTATGTTATCATGTCAGAGAAGGCGTAATAGGGGAACAATAGAATTAAAAAAAATTCATTATCCTTTAGGCACAAACTGACACAAAAAGCATTGTACTTGACAGACAACTGAATGTTATTCATTTGCAGTCTCAGTGCCTAATGGCTGGTGTCAGGAATATATTATGACGACGATGATGATGCTGTCACTAATAAATAGAACAGAGAAAGGAATGTATGCCAAATTTTAATTTAAGATGAAATTATGATTTTTAAACAGGTGATAATGAAATCAATTACGTTATTTTAATAACAGTGGTCAACAATAGCCAGCTCTGGCAGTTTTACACATGCAAAGACAATTTGGCATGTCTGTCAAGGCTGCAAGGCTGGTTTGATTGATTGTAGTTAGGTAGAATTTTTTATTAAAAATTGCATCATTGTTATCACACTATAGCAAAGTTGAATGTTTTGAGTCCATGTATTTATTCAGTAATTGGATCTGTGAAATTTTTGTGCCAGGCGTTGGTAAAAAATTAAGGATGTGAGGGACTTCAATTAAGGATCCAGACTTGTGCAGGATAAGTCTGTTGATGACATTTTTGGTTTTGAACTGTGCATTATTCAATGTAGAGGTTTAATATGAAATATAATAATGCTATTGAACTTTGCTCGGAGTCTGTGGGGGCAGAGATGATGAACATGACCAGGGGTTGCTTTTGGCCTGAGAGTCAAACCCCAAATACCATTGCAAATCCAGCCTCACTTTATTAAATGAATGAGCCACACAAAGTTGTCGTTATGATGAAGAATTGTCTCTGAATGCTAAAATGGTTGACATCACAAGAGCAGTCTCTTGAAGGACCAACAATTGACCTATAATTGACCTATAATCCCCTATACAATGGGATTGACTTTGTCACACTCTCCTGACAATGATAAACATGTTAAGGGTGTGCTAAAAGCAAAACAATGCTAAAAATTTCACAAACATCAAACAGTTTAATCTATAGTTTGCAGTCATAAAATTAATACATCAAAAATACGAAAAAAAGTATGGCTTTGTTAAACATATTTCACTGCCAGTAAATAACTGCTTAACTTAAATGCATTAACGTAAACTTAACTACATCAGCTTTTATATATATATTTCTTAATGGAGCATTCAGGTTTTTCAGAGTTATACAGTTATTGTCTGACAACACATGATTAAACAGGAGTTATGCCAAATACACACAAATGGCTGACTATGAGGAAAAAAAAAGAAGACCAAATCCTGCATGCAAATATATTAATACAATGTAATACTAATATCAGACTTCACTCATACTCAGAAAAAACAAACAACTCAATAAAATATCCTTGTTTTACTCAAATATCACACAAATCAAAACAAAGATGCCCAATAAATAAAACTTATCACAAATGGTTATCATGTTTAACCTGGTGCTATTTTTAAAACGCGGTTACCATCAAAGTATAATGCACAGTTTCGACGGTTTCTTCTCATGGTAAGACTGTTTGGGAGATGTTTGCCTTCCATTTCTCTGCGTCACCTCGACTGATTCTGCCAGCTGATTTTCCACTTCGTACTTACTTTTCTGTATTCGATGCAGAATTATGTTATACGTTCCAGTTATGCTACTTCGAGATTGCTTTCCGTGAGCAGACCGCAAGTGATCCCCTGAAATTCCCATTTCCTCCAGCTTCCTACGTGCCTCGAGTTCCTCATCCCTTGGTTCGCTTGTGTCGTTTGGAAGTAAGTATGGTTCGACGGCTTCAGGAAATTGTTGACCCTCCAACCACCCTGAGTTCATGATTTCCTGTATTGTCAACCTGTCTGCAGGAACCGGCCTAAGAATGTTACGTATTAGAAACTGACATTGGTCCGACACATAATTTGGAACACTGTAGGAACCATCTAGAATGCATTTTTTCAGTTTTCCTACAGTTTCTGCTCGAAATGGAAGCACGCCGGTTACCATAAAATAGAGCAGAATACCAAGAGCCCAGATGTCTACCACTGAGCCTGAGTAGCTGTCATCTCGGAAGAGTTCTGGAGCCGCGTATGGAGGTGAGCCACAAAACGTGTTCAGCATCTCGTCCGGATTGCAGCACGTGCTGAATCCAAAGTCACCAATTTTCACCACGTGAGCACTCGCAAAAAAGATGTTTTCTGCTTTCAAGTCTCGGTGAATTATGTTCTTGTTATGCTAAAGAAGAAGATAAAACATGATAATTAGATGATGAGACTGCTTTGCAGTAAGACCTTGCCATCACTGTTGCCAGACTGTACTTTTTACCATAGAGAAGCTAGAAATTCATTAGTTCAGGCCATTCTCTCTGTTGCTTTCACATACACCGCTGTTACGCAGCACCATGCTTTCTCCATCGATGGACCCACAATTTGGAATGGGCTTCCTCCTGAGCTGCGGTCTCTTCTTCGAGACTCATCCACCGCTTTCTTCTCGGCTCTAAAGACTGTTCTCTTTTGCCGGGGTTGGGCTGGGAGCGCCTCTGAATAGTTTCCTTGAAGGGGAATAGTTTCCTTGAAGGGGCGCTATATAAATGCTCAGTTGATTGATTGATTGATTGATTGATTGATTGATTGATTGATTGATTCTCCACATTGGTTTACACAATTTCCACTCATATTTTAATCCTCCTGCCAACAGCATTGTTTCGTACTGCTTCCAACTATAACTCACACTCTGAATAAATCACACTCTGAATAGTTACCACTAATTGGCAATGATGAAACCACTGTTCTGTGGTGCCCATGTCTAATGCACAAGGAATCAACCGATGGGCCACCAAAAACCAAACCTTAATCAGGTAAGATCAGTTAAAGTTCAGTCAGATTCATTTGGACAAGTTTGCTGCCACCACCACCACCACCACCCCACCACACCACGACCACCAACACCACCAACACCACCACCCCACCACCACCACCTGATTTATACTGATCATCTTCTGGGGTAATGAAGCTGAAAAATACCACTCATTTCAAAGATACATATATATTTTAGCAGGTGACAGCTGTTATTAGTTTGTCTCCTATCACCTGTATTTAATTTAATCAGTGAGCTTGTTTTTGTCAGTCTTTTACTCATTCCCATTGCTTATAGATGCAGCACATTGGCCACGACTAATGGATAGGGTTTACTCAGCCCTGAACTGATGTTATTCAGACCAAATGCCACTGGCAATAAATTGACAAAACTACAGTGGAGCTTTCGTATGTCAAACTTCAGTATTTTGAACTTCTGGTCACAACAAATACGAATCAATGGCCTGGCCACAACCAAAGCAAACACAATTCTGTTTTTAATCAAACTTGCATATATCAAAGGTTCAAATATGGCTAGCAGATAATTATATCGAAGGTACAGGGCCACTCTGTGACTCCCTATTATAGAACTGCCTCGATGTAGCTGGTAGAATAATAATTATTAACAAATGTTTCATTTTCCGACTTGCTCAAGGCATGGAATAAAGAATTATGCACATGTATGTCTGGGTAACCGGAAGGGGGTCAGTCAGCTGAAGATAGGTGTACTCTAATTTCACTTTCATACTTTAGTCTCGTTTTACTTTAACTTAGCCCTTTAATGACAAGAGGGATTAGTTTATATGCATTTTAGTACATGCTCATCATTAAAGGTTTAACCTAGAGCCTCTGAAAGGGAAGCGTTCTGCAACCTGGCTTTACAAAGACCGACCTTGCTACATGCACTCGTACTTAGTCTGCAGTAAGATCTTTGATACAAGAGTGTGTTTCTTTACTACACACATCACAAAAGGGAAGGTGATGTCTCTGAATGACAAATTAGATGCTTAGAAGACGGCAAATCCATTACTAGTGCTGCTAAAATTTGTCATCGTGGATTTAAAACTATTGACAACCTATGATACCAGCAACTTCGAACAAAACTGCCAGAGAGCAACAGTTCGAAAGCTCTTCTGGAATGCTTTAAGCATGCCCAGACAACCAGGAAACTCCATGCTAAATTTTAGCTACCATTCTATTGTTAGCAACTTTTCTAAGAACTTCTTGTTCAGGCTTGTAGTCTTATATCAGCAAAGTTTCAGAGTCTGTTTTAAAGTTGCGAATTAAATATACTTATAATTTTTTTTAAGCACGCCCAGACAACCAGCAGACACAGTCACTATTATCACCATTTGAATGCATTTGCAGCACAAGTACGAAAAGTTCATGGACGAGTTCAGTTCACGAGGAGTCGTACAGAGTTTGACATAAACTTCCTGTTTAATCTGAACTTTGGATAAGTCAGGCTGTTGACAATGGTCCATTGAACTTCGACATAACAAAGTGTCACTGTACAATTCTCAGGCTAACAGAATCTGAGACAAAGCTGATTGTCATTACAGGTATGCTTAACTGGTAACAGTAAGACAAGTCTGTTCATGAAACTGACACTTAAAACTGTATTCTGTAAGCATAAGGGTCTAGTGATCTTTTTAATGGCAATTTCCATGAAGGAACATCTGGGTCATAGAACTGTTGTGATGCGTTATATGCAAACAAAAGATGATGATGGTGACGATTGTGATGATGATGATGATGACGACGACGACGATGACGGTCCACATACCATGTGATGGACGGCAGAAACTATTTGAGCAAAGAGCAGCCTGGCTTCGGTTTCGGGCAGACGGCCTTCAACCGTGATTCGTGTGAACAGCTCGCCATCACTGGCATACTCGAGGACTATGTAGAGCTTGGCAAGAGTCTCCACAACCTCATAGAGACGAATGATGTTGGGATGATGCAGCTGCTCCATGCTTGAGATTTCGCGTGATAGCAGCCTCTGCGTCTTGGCATCCAGCTTCGTCTTATCCAGGATTTTCACTGCAACTTTTTCTACAGTCAAACAAAAGAAGTGCAATACTGACCTATTTTATGAATGCACTTAAACTCCACATGAACTTTGTAAGATGTGAACTTGTAAATTCAACTTACTAATGTAAAAACTAAAAACATTTGTACAGGAACAATATCTGTTATCCTTTGTACTATTTAGTTCAGTATGTTCAGTGATACATGAATGTGTAATTTCTATAATTTTTGCAAGTTCTCATTTGCAAAAACAATAGCTACTCTTTTAATATAATCAACACAAATATATGCCTGTATTTTATGCATTGTTATTTAGTTTACAAAGGGACGAGTTTTAACCTCTTGTAAGTATGTGAACACCAAGTTTGACTTGAGAGAAATTGCCGCTGCCAAGTTGACCCCTGAGACGATAGAATCCGATTCTTTTTCCAAGCGTTATTTCCTTCTGGCATTTTCTGTCATTAGCCAATTCATACGAGAGTCGCTCGTACATCGTAAGGTAGCGTTCTCGCTGTGGTTCCACAACCAATTTAGAGGTAGACTGAGTGGAAGCATCGTACCTCACATCATCTGACAATGATCCTTCCTCATTGTCACCGTCGGTCTTCATAATTCATGGAGACCAACTGCCATAGCAACCAGCAAGGAACAGCTACAGAAATACAAAACAGAAGCACTTAATGAATCACATAACAAAAGATATCATGCGTAGAAGAATTGCTGCTCACTAATTATCATTTGTCACTAATTATCAGTAGTCACCAGAGACCAGGGGCGTCTACACCATAGAAACCTAGGAGCAAATGCTCCATCCATGAAATGGGGGGGGAGATCTGTCAATGTGTGTGCCACCATTTTAGGAGGGGGAGGAAGGGGGAGGGCGGAAGAAGAGGGGAAGGGGAAGTTGCTCCAATGACTTAGGGGGATAGACGCCCCTGCCAGAGACATAAGGAAAAGAGCTGAGATTTAAATTTTTAGACTCTAGCCTAAAACAAGTGTAAAATATCTGGTACCAATTTACACCTGTTAATATTTATATATCCGAGAGTGACAAAATGGTGCTGTGTAAGCAGGACTGATACAGACATGTACTATTAGCAATAACTCTGATTGACACTAAAGTCTGAGAGTTAGAAACGGCAAAGACTAAACTCTCGGTTCAGTCACCAAATGCATCCATCAAATTAGGATATGGCTAAAAAAGAACGGAAACTAATTTATTTCTAATTTAATAATGCTATGACTAAAATATTACAATACTCATAGTGTAAGAGTATTACCTTATCAAACCCTTGCACTACCAAGGACATACACACAACTGCAGAAATCAGTCTTTAGAGAGTACTATACAGGAAACCCTTGTCAATATATTGGCATGGAATGATTCCATAAATAAACAAAATCGATCAGCTGACATTGGAAGGATACGTCAAAATTGCTACAGTATAATTCTGTAAGCTTACGAGGCTTTCATGCGTTGCCAGAAACTAAAATTCTACCTACTCCTTTGCAGAGGTATGTGTGTATCTGCATAATCTGCACACATTATAGCGCCTCTCAAAGGCATCTGATACCAGGAGACAGCAGTGTCTTGAACATGCTCAGCTGCTGACAGCACTTTAATGACGAGCATGTACTAAAATGCATGGAAAACTAATCCCACTCATCGCCAAAGGGTTAAACAAATATAGGAATAAACTGGTTGAACTTAATGGTAAGTGCTCCAGTTATGAAATGCAGTCTTGTATCGAGTCCTTGCTCCTATTCATGAAGGCAAATCCAGACGGCAGCAGTTCTTTAGCTGCAGGCACTTGTCAAATGCATTTACTATGAAATGTCTTTAAGTCTGATTATATCATCTGCTACATATATATACACAGTATATATATTTTGTAGATATATATATATATATATGTATATATATAGTATATATATAGTTTAGATATATGTAGCAGATGATATATGTAGCAGATGATGTAGATATATGTAGCAGATGATATAATTGCTACAGTATATATATACATAGTAGGGTGTGTCTATATTTTGAAGTTTCAAAATTAATATCGGCCAGTTTGTTTTTGTGTTCCACCTTGAGAAACATTAACATTTGCCAAATTAGTTGAAAATCAAAAGAGATTTAGAACTGGCGCAAAGCCCGGGAAAAATTGCCACTTAGAAAACAATGTCATACATTGTAATTCTCGAAGATCCAAACAATTTCAACACTTAAACATAAGAAATAAGGCAAAAGCAAACCAAGAACCTTCAGTTATTTGTCATTACTTAGTCCCTTTAGTGCTTTTGGGAATCTATTTCGATGGTATTCAACCATTTGAAGAACAAATTGTTTCTCTTCCTCATTTCGAACCAGGGCTTCATTGAAGGACTGCATTAGAGCCACTCCTCTCCGCTAAATCGTTCGTCACTCTTAGGGCGGATATGATGTCTTTAGCCTCATTGAACGAATGCTCTGACTCCCATTGTTGCGGATCTCGATCAAGAATAGCGTAATCGAATTTGAGGAGCTGGAAAAGTTTGATGGTAGAAGTGGTAAAAAAATTAGATAGCGCTTTTGTAGATGGATCATGTATGGGAGGAAGCCTCTTTGGAGGTTCGTCGGATCCATGATTGTTGCGCATGTTATAGACCATGCGCTGTTTTTCGTCGAAGGTGACTGAATCGTCAAAAAGGCTGAGGCCAACCAAGGTCTCCGACAAATACCAAAGGTGTCGGGAAAATGCTGTTAGGGCGACCTGTGAGACTTCCTTGTCTCGGTAAGTATGGATTGCCTTCAAGAATTGAAGATCGTTCCTTGGGGCTTCATTGGGTGATGTGCAGGTGAACCAGTACTCCACGTAGGTTGTGGTCACAAAAACTGAAACTCGAAGTAGACGATTCCACATCTTTTGAGAGTAAGATTGTCGAGATGCCCTCTGGTGTTGTTGATTGGGAAACTGCTCTCTGAAAAGCCACATTTTGATTGCATAAACCGCACGTGTCATCCAACGCACGCGGTGAAATGCCCCTGGGTACCTGAACTTTATTCCTTTCGGTGGAATTCCTCCTAGGAAAATGACTGTTAGTTCTAGTAGCTCTTCGTAGTCGTCTCTGTGGTATTCAGCATTCAGTTGCTGCAGTGCGAAGGTGATGACATTCTCTCGAATTTCTTTGACTCTTTGTGCTGCGTCTTTATCCTCCATTGCTGTGCGATACTTGGTCTGATCGATCTGCGGCCAGAAGTCACGGAAATGACTGAAGAGTTCCAAATTTGGAGACCTTACAGAATCATGCAGTGAAAATACCTTTTCCAGAACAATTTCAGAAACATGATGTCGACAGGCAAGGTTCAAGAGGTCTTTTCCTAATTCCGTTTCCAGCTTGATGCATACACCGCCCTTGCAACCCGTGTTACTCGCCGTTGTGTCGAAACACATGGCCACGATTCTGTCTTCCAATCCCAAACTTCTGATCTCGGCCAAACACGCATCTGCCATGAAGGCAGCAGTCCAGGATTGGAGTTTGGGGATGGCCAATAGTTTGGTCACATCCTTACCAGATACCATTATTGGAAGACGATCAACGCACACTCGTCCAGTTTCTGTAAAATCTGGCATGATCTTGCCGTCCCAGTGGATACTAAGGGGAACCTTCGGATCGAAAGATTCACGAATCTCAGCTGCTAGGGCTGCACGGTTATCCTTCCTTGCTCGATGGATAGCAGAAGGACTGATGATCAGCTCACCAGCTGGTGCTGCATATAGATTGGATGCAACGAGAGCAGAGAAAATGGGAGAGCCATTCCTGCTGCTAGAGAAAATGGGAGAGCCATTCCTGCTGCTGGTTTTGGTACGATCTAGAGCTGCTGCAACATCACGGGCAACTACAGAGATTGTTCCCTTTCGCCGCTTTGGTGGTCCAGCTGACGTTGAAGGTTCTGGTTCTCTTTCTGAGCTATTAGATGACGCCTCTTCCTCAGATGATGTTGCCAACAGAGAAACCTCCGTCGCTACCGCCATGCTTGCACGATATCGTTCCTCACGCTCTGCAACTGCTGCTGATCTTGCCCGCTCTCTCTCTTCTTGCTTTGCAAGTTTGACTTCAATGCCTGCCATAGAACCACGTCGTCCTTTCTCACGCTGTGCTTTCAAAAACTGCCGATCCTCTTCTATCTTGATTATAGTCATGGCATCTTGATGTGCAATATCAAAGAGATCCTGCATTGATTGTTGTAGACAGATTGCTCCGATCGGAAACCATGACATTATCTGATTGGCACAAACTCATTCGGGGATCAAACACATACTCTTACCAAGGGAGACAGCAACTCGCCTTAAGTACCATGCTATTGATGTAGCACCAGGTGTCTCCTCTAGAAAACCACAATAGCTTAATTAATTACTATAATTATGTTGAAGATCGAAAACACGAAGAACAGACATCGTAACGTCTAAAATTTTAGCCAAACCGAGACAGGTGACCGGGTTCCTAATTTCGGTCGCCTTGCGCCAGTCCTAAATGTTCAGCTATCGCGATATAATTTCGGATATGGCGTTTATACGCTTATTGGCATGATAATTCGACCTGGCCGTTAAAAGATCTTTGAGTTTAAAAAATCATGTGCATCATAAAAACACCCTAATACATAGTGTAGATATATATATCTACACTATGTATATATATATACTATATATATATATATATATATATATATATATATATATATATATATATATACAACTGTACTTTGATAATATGCCCTTCTTACAAAGTTCAGAAGTGCACACTGAAGCAGTAGGAAACATTAAGAACTGTAAACAGACTTGAAGAGGTAAGTGTTTCCAGTTGAGAGTTCACAGCCTCAGTAGGACAGTTGTGAACAGTATGAGGTAGAGTTTCAGGTGAAGGGACCAACAACTGTCAATGAACACCAGGCAAATACAAGACCTGTACCAGGAACAACGTACTTTCCAGCAGATACTGATCAAACTGAACATATATTGAACATCAAATTGCTTTTATAACACCAGGGTATGCACGCATGATGGCAGTGCAATTTATATTGGCCTCCCCTTGGGATGAATTAGACAGCGAGAACATGTGCTACGTGCAGCTGCTAGGCTTTTTGGTGGCATAACAAAGTTGATCCTGTCTCACATTGTATGCATGATGTGATCCTATTTCTCTGCGTTGTGAATTTATGATATCGGTCTGAGTCTTGCGGTGACAGTTAGGGAATGCTCTGGACTACTTGCGGGAGCTTTGCTGTCCGATCTCAGGTTTGGCTGGTTATGGATATCTTTGTTCTGCATCTCGAAGTGAACTTGTTCTGTAATGTATTCAGTGGTTAAAGTGGTTTGGGTGAGCACTGAGTTTCATTGGAACGCACGCATGAGCAGTGGGAATGCAAGCAAAGAATTTCGAGAGCAGTGGGAACGCCGTTCCCACAGTTCCCACTCCACTTTAACCTCTGATTGTATTATATCTAGAAATTTATAAAGTGCCTCTCACAGAAACTATTCATAGGTGCTCTCAACACATAAGTTCCTGGGAAACAGAAATGCCTTTAGGGAACGCAACACTGGTGCGGAAAAGCCAGTAATTAGTTTGACCCTAAAGAGAGGGGAAGGTCATTCCAGATCATGGGGCCCACTACAGCAAACACCTGGTGCTGGGTCATGGCAGTTTTAGCCCTGGGAACAAAAAGATCAAGCCGATTTACAGAGCGCAATGAGCGAGAAGATGTAGATAGCGGCTTTCGCAGACAGTTCAAGAGATATTTCGGAGCAGTACCATGCTGAGATTTAGAGACAAGGAAGAGGATCTTATAACGGATGTGTGCGGCAATAGGGAGCCAGTGCAGGACATCAAGCATGTAGGTAGACATATGGGCAAAGCGGGGGAGTCGAGTGATGAGCCTAGCAGAAGCATTTAGAACAGTTTGAAGGGGGAGAGACGGCTGCTTAGGGAGACCCCTGAGGAGCAAGTTGCAGCAGTCCAAGCGTAGAGCAGAAAAATGCATGAACTATAGTGGTAAAGACGGAAGGCAAGACCAAGCGTCTGAAGGCCCTGAGACGCCTCAGTTGAAAGAAGCAGGAGCGAGTCATGTTGGAGATATGCTCTGTGAATGTGAGGGAGGAGTCCAGTGTGACACCCAAGTCGTGAACGTTGGAAGAGTAGGTGAAAGCAGGGAATTTCTCAGTCAGCAATGGGTAGTCGAGTTTAGCAAGCTGCTGCCTAGTCCCAAACCAGAACAACTGAGTCTTAGCAGTGTTGAGGCAGAGACGGTTTGTCGACATCCAGTAGTAAAGGTCAGAGACAAGATGTCAATGGAGTGAACAAGAGATAGTTGATCAGTAGGCGGATCATGCACAAAAGCCTGAGCATCATCTGCATAAAGATGGCCATTTGCCCCATGTTTAGTAAATAGAGACGGGATATCAGCAGTGAAGAGGATGTATAGGATGGGACCGAGCACCGAGCCCTGGGGAACACTAAATTGAACCTCTGTCCACTGAGTCCTGGTTTCAGCAAGGATAACCAACTGTGAGCGGTCAGAGAGGTATGATTTAAACCAAAGTAGAGGAACTCCAGAGAGGCCACAGGACAGTTCCAGTCGCTGAAGCAGGATCTCATGGTCAACAATGTCAAACGCAGATGAGACATCAAAAAGCACCAGGACAGAGAGATGAGAGTGATCTATAGCTATATAAATATCAGACAATAGGGATAAGAGAGCAGTTTTGGTGAAATGGTGGCCCCTGAAGCCAGATTGGGCGGCCGGCAGAAGCCCAGCTTGCTCAAAGTAGGGGAGTACCTGGAGTGAAACTAGTCTTTCAAGGGTCTTTGAGAGGAAAGAAAGATGGGAGATGGGCCGGTAATTTTGACAGGCATTTTGGTCAAGGTTTTGCCTTTTCAAGGTCAAGAAAACAATAGCCCGTTTTTGGGAAGCAGGTAGACAACCCTCAGAAAGCGACCTGTTAAATATATAAACTGGAAATTGAGCTGAATCATCTAATATGTTCACCAAAATAAATAGGGGAAGAGAGTCCAGTTCGCATGATTTTTTGTTTGATGATCCAATTATTTGATGAAGTTCCATTTCAAAGATTGGACGGAATCCTTCGAAGGTGTGGTCCGTGTGGGAGAATTCCAAAGGAGGGGCATCATGAGTCTTTGCTCGAAGATCAGCAATCTTTCGTGTCATCACCTGGAGAAAATCCTCAGCAGAAAAGGCAGGAGAACCCACTGAGCACATGCCCTGTCCCAGTAGGCCGGAGACTGAGGACCAAAGACGTTTTGGGTTGTCTTTATGTTGTTTTTGTTCCTCCCTTTACACGCATTTTGAAGATGCAACGATGTGCCTTTTCAGTGGTTGGCCAAGCACACGGAATAACCTTCTTTCAGATCTGTACTTCTTTTAACTAGGGACACTGCATACTCCTTTCACAAGTATTTGAGAGCTGTTCCTTATTGCTGGAGTTGGAATGGGATCGCCTCTGAATAGATATCTTGAAGGCCTGCTATATGTGCTCTGAAATCACAAATGAATTAAATGCATTTGTGATTTCACCTTTGTGTCCTGGGTTTAAATCGAACTGAACATTTGTTCTAAAGGTACAAAACCTGTAGGAAATATTTGTTGCGCACAACAAAGAATCTCAAGAGTATAGGAGCTTCTGCTCTCGTTTCTATGCGCTGCACTTTGACAGATACTTGGAAGGCATTCAATTAATTCTTCTTACATATATATATATATATATATATATATATATATATATATATATATATATATATATATATATATATATATATATATATATATATATATATATATATATATATATATATATATACAGTGCTCGAAATGGACCGGAACGCACCGGAACGCCGTTCCGGTTCGTCAAATGAATTTAGCGTTCCGTTCCGGTTCGTCAAATGAATTATTGTGGAAAATACTATGAAATTAACGTGAATGCTCCCATATCTTTGACTAGCGTTCCGTTTCGTAAAATTTTCCATTTCGAGCACTGTATATATATATATATATATATATATATATATATATATATATATATATATATATATATATATATATATATATATATATATATATATATATACATATGAATCGACTATTAGCTACTCATGATTATATTCTGCACCATAGCTACTCACTCTGTATCTCAGCCCCTATGCGTGCTAGATTCATAGCGCAAAGCTTAAAAGGTCATAGATGACATACGTAGCCACCACTGGGACTGCCTTGGGGCTAATGCACGCCGATTCTGATATAGTTTTTTTCCTGAGTAGGCAACGTTTCACCACGCAAGAAGACTACCTTGGCCACTCAATACCATATGTTCTCCAAGGTATAACTTTTATACCAGAGTATATTATAGCAAGAAATTAACCATAGTCACTCAGTGTTATATGTTGCCCAAGGTATAATTTATAACACCAGAGTATATTATAGCAAGAAATTAACCATACTCACTCAGTGTTATATGTTCCCCAAGGTATAATTAGTATACCAGAGTATATTATAGCAAGAAACTAACCATAATCGCTCAGTGTTATATGTTCCCCAAGGTATAATTATTTTATCAGAGTATATTATAGCAAGAAATTAACCGTAGTCACTCAGTGATATATGTTCTGCAACGTATAAATTTTACACCACAGTATATTATAGCAAGAATTTAACCATACTCACTCAGTGTTATATGTTCCCCAAGGTATAATTAGTATACCAGAGTATATTATAGCAAGAAACTAACCATAATCGCTCAGTGTTATATGTTCCCCAAGGTATAATTATTTTATCAGAGTATATTATAGCAAGAAATTAACCGTAGTCACTCAGTGATATATGTTCTGCAACGTATAAATTTTACACCACAGTATATTATAGCAAGAAATAAACCATAATCAGTGTTATACGTATATTTTCCAACGTATAATTTTGCTGTGTAATTAGGCGTCCTACTTAGTTTGAAAACTACCTTAGCCACTCAATACTAGGCTATACGTGCATTTCGTCTTGCAGCCCCGAGGGAATGGAATTGCCTAGTTATCTCTTGTTCGATGATCGAACTCTATCTCTTTAAGAACACCTGTAAACTACTTTTCAATGGCTTTTAAACATCTGGATATCTAACTGGACTTATCCTGGCGACTGACTTGCTGCGAGTCAGGTTCGCATTCATGTGTGACTTTGCGTGCGTTAAAAATGTTCGTAATAAAAAAAAAAATAAATATGTTTCACAAGGTACCATATTGTTATACCATCTATACCAGTGTTGTGCACAAGACCAAAAACCTAAGACCAAGACCGAGACCAAGACCGCATGGTGCAAGACCAAGACCGAGACCAAGACCGCATGGTCCAAGACCAAGACCGAGACCAAGACCGCATGGTCCAAGACCAAGACCGAGACCAAGACCGCATGGTCCAAGACCAAGACCGAGACCGAGACCGCATGGTACAAGACCGAGACGAAGACTTTGTGGTCCAAAACGAAGACCTTAGCCTTAAACACCAATACTGTAAACGCCATTCTCGATTTAAGTGTAACATATTAATCCCATCATTCAAATCAGACGTTTATTACATTTTATAAGAACAAATTTAAATCACACAAGGTTTTTTCCCGAAGTCTTGGCCTGTGAGGTCTCATGAAGAGTCCACTACAGCTAAACACCCTCTCAAAAGGTGCAGATGTTGATCGGATGCAAAAAAAACTAACGATCGCAAAGACCAGCACATATCGACAACAACATGTAACAAATACTCCCACACTCCACTCTCGATCCCACCCAAACTGTGCTGGCTTTAGGTATAGGCGACATACATGTAGGTGGCTGCCTAGAGCGGCAGTTCTCAATGGGCGGAAAATTCCGGCAAAATAAAAATAATATAATTAATTAATAAGAAATTAAATGGAAAAATATGTTTTTAGTAAGGGGCGGCATTTTTGTCCTTGCTGCTTGCCTATAGCGGCCTATATATCACAAAACTGTCAAGGTCGAGACCAAAGGCAAATGACCGAGACCAGACGCCCGAGACCAAGACCAAGACCAAGACCGCACCTTTAAGACCAAGACCAAGACCAAGACCGGCACATTCAAGACCAAGACCGAGACCAAGACCACATGTTTTCGGTCTCGAGACGGTCTCGAGACCAAGACCGCGGTCTCGAGACCCCATCACTGATCTATACAGAGCTATTATAACACGGAATGTTTGAAGCATAAAAATGACCTAAAAAACCTGGTCAACTATTAGATTGGTGCTGAACCAGAGTCCACCTGACTCAGCTATATATAGGATCATTAAACAGGGATGGTCACTTTATAATGGATAATGCATTATTAATGCAATGATAGCATATAGTTTGAAATGTGCACTTTACCCAGGTAGCCAAAAGACTTTGTGAAAAGATTCCAGATACTTCCTCCTCCTTCTCTGACTACCTCCGGCCTTCTCCTCCTTCATCGTTGGCATTGTACCCTACTGCTACTAGTGCAGAAGAGATTATGTCTATGCACTCAACAATGAAAATATCTCACAGCATAGGACATGATTTATTTGATCCAGTTGTTATTGGCTCTAATTTAGATTATATTTCTAAGCCTTTGGCCAATATATACAACTGCTCAATGGCTAATGGTGTAGTACCTTTAAAAATGAAGCTGTCTACGGTTACTCCAATTTTCAAACAAGGTGATTAGGGAGAAACTAAACAACTACAGGCCTATTTCTATTTTATAATTTTTTGCAAAAATACTTGAAAAGGTAATTTACCACAGACTATGATTTCGTTGATAAACTGAAACTACTTTGTTCCCATCAACATGGATTCAGACCGGGTTACTCAACAACCCTATCCTTAATAAACATTCACGGCAAAATATCTCAAGCCATTGACAATAAGGAATTCGCTATAGGAATCTTCCTCGGTCTGTCGAAGGCATTCGACACGGTGAATCATAAAATATTAATTAAAAAGCTGTTTAACTCTGGAGTAAGAGGACTTCCACTGGCTTGGTTTCAAGATTATCTCTCATCACGATACCAGCAAGTAAATGTAACGGGATTAGATCCTCATTTAGATGGCTTGCGTTTGGAGTTCCTCAGGGGTTGGTCCTTGGACCATTATTATTTTTTTATTTATATCAATGATCTTCCTTGATCGTCTACCTTACTAAATTTTGTATTATTTGCTGACGACTCCAATGTATTCTATTCTAATGCCTCATTTAAGGACCTATTTGATATACCACTAATAAAGAACTAATGCAAATAGGTAACTGGTTTAAGGCCAACAAACTATCTTGAAACTAAAACAAAACCAATTACATCCTATTATCAGCAAGGGGTAAGATCAGAAATCATACATTAGAAAAGCTTATAATTGACCGGACTGAAATTCCCCAGGTAGACTCGGTTGAATTCCTAGGGGTTTACCTTGACAGATATCTAACCTGGAAAGAACATATTGAACAAATATCCCACAAAATAGCAAGGACTATTGGGGTGATAAAAAGAATCTCCTACTTACTATCATCTGAAATATTAAATACTCTATATTTTACTATGATTTACCCTTATCTGTATTACTGTAATCTGGTGTGGGCTTCTAACTATAGTTCTAGGCTTAGCAAATTAAATATACTACACAGAAGGATTATAAGAAAAATAACTAAATCGCACTTTTTGGCTCATACTCATGACTTATTTCCAGGGCTGTAGTGGTAAAATTAGAGGTGAGTACACGCTATCGGTTAGTTTTCCAAAACAAATTAGAGGTGAGTATACGCTACAGTATTTTGTGAGTATACACTACAGTATTTTAATATAAATAAATATAAATATTTTGTGAGGTAAGTATACTGTCTCTAGAGGTGAGTATACGCTGTATAGTGTATACCCGCGTATACCCTCGACTACAGCCATGCTTATTTCTGACTTTGAGAATACTTAAATTGGATAAATTACTTGAATGCCAAATTGGTATTTTTAGGTATTCATTGATAAACAAATTACTACCCCATGAGTACTCTTGCTTGTTTACCATGAATTCCCAGGTGCATAATTATATAACAAGAAATGCACCTAACTTAAGAAGTGTTTTTGCTAGGACTAATATACGTAAATATTCTATTTTATGTAAGAGTCCACTAATGTGGAACTCAATACCTGGGTCAATTAAAGACTCTGCTAGTTTAAATATATTTAGACGTCAGTTAAAAGACTGGTTGCTTTCAGATTAAATTTTATAGTATAGATTACTAACAAATGGGTCAGATTTGTTTGTTTACTAATAACTTGAAATGCTACTTGGCTGTATCTAATAAGATTGATGTTCGTATACTGACCTTATAACTTGAAATGCTACTAGGCTGAATCTAATACGATTGATGTTGGTGTACTGAACTCATCAACTTGGATGTACAAGAGTTGGAACAAATATAGATTGAACTAATCTAATATTACAATAATATTACTTTACAATTAAATTTACTTTACATTACATTACGGTACCGAAGTTATTTCACTTCACTTGCTATTGCCCTATCTTTGCTCTGCTTCACTTTACTTTATTGTATCCTACATTGTATTAACGTACTTAATCTCCTGGTCCTTATATTCGACTCCCATGTTGGGATTAACAAGCAATAGGGGGCTCGCCTTAACGCGACACCATCCCTTCTGGGTCTCCCTTTGTGTCCTATCAATATTTCCGATCCTTATCATTCAGGTTTCTTTTTTTTTTTTTTTTTATTCAGGCTCAGCACATACCAATGATACTAATCTAAGGAACATAGGCCTATATTCTTGCTTTGAAAATTTGATAATCTTATGTATTAAAATAAACATGTTAATCTGATGAATTAAATTAGTTGTGTGTATTGTTATTTAATACAAACATTGGTTTACTAAAAACAGATACTATTTAATAGTATCTGTTAAACGGTAAACGAGTCTTTAACTGGTAAAACAACTTGATGTTAAGGAATGTATGTATATCAAATGTGTGGACCAATAAAAATGTTCTGTTCTGTTCTGTACCATAATATGATCATATTCTGAACCGTAGCTACTCATTACTCACTATTAAAACTACCTCAGCCACTCTGTAAAATATATGTTCCCAAGATATAATTTTATACCAGAAAAAGATTATAATTTGAACCATAGCAACTCATTGTGTAGATAGAATTAGTACTTATCATTAATCAAAACGTTGAAACTTCCTAATAATACTACTATGTATAAAAAATACCTTAGCCATTCAGTACTATATGTTCCCCAAAGTATTCTTTTTACACCAGAATATGATTATATCCTGAACATTAGATACTCATTGCTAAGTATTAAAACTACCTTAGCCACTCAGTCCCAAATATACGGCTCTGCTCAGTCCTATATGTTCCATAAGGTATAATAATTGTCAAGGACGGTCAACGAGTGTAATTTACGTAGACCGAGCGATGACGTCATGTCTGTATTTTTGAAATCGCACAGACTAGAAGGACGCGTTATTATTGAACTGAACGTCGATTTTGAATTAGAAAGTTAAAAATAGCAAAAGTCCGATATCATATTGTGTTAGTTTGGTTGAGAAAGATTTAAGCATCATATTAGGCTTGTTTGAACGTTAGATGATAAAGAACTGAGCATCACATTACGTTGGTTTGAACGAACGCTTGCCATGGATTTAGTATTGCCCAACTCGTACACCTCGGCCGCAGCTTTCCTCTGGGGCGGTCAAACGGGTTGTAATGTCTACACGTCTACAGTAACCGGGCCTGTGACTAGAATCGACTATAGTAGACGAGGACTGGTGGGTTCCGCTATCCTTCAGAACCCTTCCGCAGGAGACGTCGGTGGCAGTGCTGAACCGCCTATCGCTTCTACCTCTCATCACGATGGTCTCACAGACGACCGTAAGGACCATGTAGTGCTCGAGCGGGCTGACCAACTGTACTTCGTGAGACTCGCCAGAAGACTTGCGAGAAAGCCACCAAGCACATATCTCTGTCACTTGTGCTTTAAACCCGGGCACTTTATCCATATGTGCACCCTGGCCCGGGCTCATAACGTCGGACTTACACCATATCAAGGAACCAACAGATGTTTCGGGGAGTACAAATGTTCCAAGTGCAAGCGAGTCTGGATGTCTGGCAGCAGTTGGGCTAATATGGGGCAAGAATGTATCAAGTGCAGAATAAATGTATACCCTCATATCCAGCGTCCTCTCGACAAGACTCTCTATTCTGGTGTTGACGAAAGGAGCAAGATTCATCCGCAGCATCTTTGCGAAAAGTGTAAGAAAAATGGTTTCCTCTGTCGCCGTGCCAGCTAAGCCACGTGAGAACGACGACGATGATCATGGCCTTGCGAACTTACATGTAAGCGATTGTGTACACGATTCTCCTATTAATCGACTTAAGCGATTTCTCTTCATTCATAGTTCACGAAGACTCTCTGAACAGGTTTGCTTTACAGGTGGATAACGCATGGCCAGCATTAATTAACTGAGAGGCAGACGACCTGTATTTCTATGAACTAATTAATGTGGATGCTTTGAAACTTTTGCTATTGAGTTTGCAATTGAATTAGCTTAAAGATTGATTGACAAGCAGATAACAGTGCTCCGTAATTGATTTAGTGAACTGTCTTGAAACTCTTGTTATTGATAGGCGAAATCAGATTAACTTTCTGTTGAGCATTCATGTGCTGAATCTATTGAATTAGTTCAGAGAATGATTGACAGGTGGAAATACTGCTGATTAATTAATCTAGTCAATGCGGAATGTTTTGAAATTCTTAAATTAGTTTAGAGATTGATTGATAGGTGAAAAGCCTGCCGAGTAATTAACTTAATTAATGCGGAATGTTCTGAAGTTCTTGCTACTAGTTTGAAGATTGATTGACAGGCAGATGACATGCCTGGTAACTGAACTAGCCTAGTCGACGTTAAAAAGTTTAACGCTCATTGATTTAGCCTGAACATTGATAATTTGCTTGCAACTGAATTAGTGATTGATGCGAATTGCCATTGATTGGCAAAGCTAGACAAATTAGCTGTTTCAGTCAGCAACAGGCGATTGCTTCCTCAGTTTGACTTGTGAACAATTGAGTTGAATATGTGCATTGGAACGTTAATCTATTGATTAATTGAATTACTTTGTATGGTTAAGCTGAAAATGTGAACTGGGACCGATTAATTAATGCTATCATTGAATGACGTTGCATTAGTGGTTGACTGTTAGCTTTGGAACTAGTTATTAAAACTACCTTAGCGACTCAATACTATATGATCCTCAAGGTATAGTTATAACATCAAAATATGATTATATTCTGGATCATAGCTACTCATTGTGTAGATAGAATAATTACTTATAGTAATAGCATTAATCAAAACGTTGAAACTTGTTAATATTGATACTAGGTATTAAAACTACCTAAGCGACTCGGTACTATATGTTCCCCAAGGTATTGTTTTTACACAAGAATATGATTATATTATGAACCATAGGTACTCATTGTGCAGACAGAATTATTAATTATAGTAAAAGCATTTAGCAAACGTTGAAACTAGCTAATAATACTACTACGTTTTTAAACTACCTTAGTCACTCAGTACTATATGTTCCATAAGGTATAATTTCCATACCAGAATATGATTATATTCTGAACCATAGCTACTCATTGTGTAAACAGAAATATTACCTATAATGGCATATTTCAAAACGTTAAAACTTGATAATATTGGTAGTAAGTATTAAAACTACCTTAGCGACTAAGTACTATGTGTTCCCAAGGTATTGTTTTTACCCAAGAATATGGTTGTATTCTGAACCATAGCTACTCTTTGTGTAGACAGTATTATTACTTATACTAATAGCATTTATCAAAGGGTTGAAATTTGTTAATATTGCTAATAATTAAATTTTTTAATATTGCTAATTATTAAAGCTACCTTAGCCACTCAGTACTATATGTTCCCCAAGGTATTGTTTTTACACCAGAATATGATTATATTCTGAACCTTAGCTACTCATTTCTGAATATTTAGATTACCGTAGCCACTCAGTACTATATGTTGCCCAAGGTATTGTTTTTACACGAGAATATGATTATATTCTGAACCATAGCTACTCATTGTGTGGACAGAATTATTACTTATAATAATGGCATCAATCAAAAGTTGAAACTTGCTAATATTACTACTACGTATTAAAACTACCTCAGCCACTCAGGACTATATGTTCCATAAGGTATAATATTTACACCAGAATATGATTATATTCTGAACCATAGCTACTCGTTGTGTAAACAGAATTATTACTTTTAATATCATTAATCAAAACGTTGAAACCTGCTAATATTACTACTACGTATTAAAACTACCTCAGCCACTCAGGACTATGTGTTCCATAAGGTATAATATTTACACCAGAATATGATTATATTCTGAACCATAGCTACTCATTGTGTGGACAGAATTATCACTTATAATAATGACATTAATCAAACGTTGAAACTCGTTAATATTACTACTATGTATTAAAACTACCTTAGCCACTCAGAACTATATGTTCCATAAGGTATAATATTGATTCCAGAATATGATTATATTCTGAACCATAGCTACTCATTCTGTGGACAGAATTATTACTTATAGTAATAGCATTAATCAAAACGTTGAAACTCGTTAATATTAATACTACGTATTAAAACTACCTTAGCCACTCAGAGCTATATGTTCCATAAGGTATTATAATATTTATACATGAATATGATTATATTCTGAACCATAGCTACTCATTGTGTAGACAGAATTATTACTTATAGTAATAGCATTAATCAAAACGATAAAACTCGTTAATATTACTACTACGTATTAAAGATACCTTAGCCACTCAGAACGATATGTTCCATAAGGTATAATATTTTCACCAGAATATGATTATATTCTGAACCATAGCTACACATTGTGTGGACAGATTATAACTTATAATAATGACATTTATCAAAACGCTGAAACTCGTTAATATTACTACTACGTATTAAAACTACCTCAGCCACTCAGGACTATATGTTCCATAAGGTAGGACTATATGTTCCATAAGGTATAGTATTACACCAGAATATGATTATATTCTGAACCATAGCTACTCATTGTGTGGACAGAATTATTACTTATAGTAATAGCATTAATCAAAACGTTGAAACTCGTTAATATTACTACTACGTATTAAAACTACCTTATCCACTCAGAACTATATGTTCCATAAGGCATAGTATTACACCAGAATATGATTAGATTCTGAACCATAGCTACTCGTTGTGTGGACAGAATTATTACTTATAGTAATAGCATTAATCAAAACGTTGAAACTCGTTTATATTACTACTACGTATTAAAACTACCTTAGCCACTCAGAACTATATGTTCCATAAGGTATAATATTTACACCAGAATATGATTATATTCTGAACCATAGCTACTCATTCTGTGGACAGAATTATTACCTATAGTAATAGCATTAATCAAAACGCTGGAACTCGTTAATATTACTACTACGTGTTAAAACTGCCTTAGCCACTCAGAACTATATGTTCCATAAGGTATAATAATATTTATACATGAATATGATTATATTCTGAACCGTAGCTACTCATTGTGTGGACAGAATTATTACTTATAGTAATAGCATTAATCAAAACGATGAAACCCGTTAATATTACTAGTACGTATTAAAGGTACCTTAGCCACTCAGGACTATATGTTCCATAAGGTATAATAATATTTATACATGAATATGATTATATTCTGAACCGTAGCTACTCATTTTGTAGACAGAATTATTACTTATAATAATGCCATTAATCAAAAGGTTGAAACTCGTTAATATTACTACTACGTATTAAAACTACCTTAGCCACTCAGAACTATATGTTCCATAAGGTATAATATTACACCAGAATATGATTATATTCTGAACCATAGGTACTCATTGTGTGGACAGAATTTTTACTTATAGTAATAGCATTAATGAAAACGATGAAACTCGTTAATATCACTACTACGTATTAAAGATACCTTAGCCACTCAGAACTATATGTTCCATAAGGTATAATATTTTCACCAGAATATGATTATATTCTGAACCATAGCTACTCATTGTGTAAACAGAATTATTACATTTAATATCATTAATCAAAACGCTGAAACCTGCTAATATTACTACTACGTATTAAAACTACCTCAGCCACTCAGGACTATATGTTCCATAAGGTAGGACTATATGTTCCATAAGGTATAGTATTACACCAGAATATGATTATATTCTGAACCATAGCTACTCATTGTGTGGACAGAACTATTACTTATAGTAATAGCATTAATCAAAACGTTGAAACTCGTTAATATTACTACTACGTATTAAAACTACCTTATCCACTCAGAACTATATGTTCCATAAGGCATAGTATTACACCAGAATATGATTAGATTCTGAACCATAGCTACTCGTTGTGTGGACAGAATTATTACTTATAGTAATAGCATTAATCAAAACGTTGAAACTCGTTTATATTACTACTACGTATTAAAACTACCTTAGCCACTCAGAACTATATGTTCCATAAGGTATAATATTTACACCAGAATATGATTATATTCTGAACCATAGCTACTCATTCTGTGGACAGAATTATTACCTATAGTAATAGCATTAATCAAAACGCTGGAACTCGTTAATATTACTACTACGTGTTAAAACTGCCTTAGCCACTCAGAACTATATGTTCCATAAGGTATAATAATATTTATACATGAATATGATTATATTCTGAACCGTAGCTACTCATTGTGTGGACAGAATTATTACTTATAGTAATAGCATTAATCAAAACGATGAAACCCGTTAATATTACTAGTACGTATTAAAGGTACCTTAGCCACTCAGGACTATATGTTCCATAAGGTATAATAATATTTATACATGAATATGATTATATTCTGAACCGTAGCTACTCATTTTGTAGACAGAATTATTACTTATAATAATGCCATTAATCAAAAGGTTGAAACTCGTTAATATTACTACTACGTATTAAAACTACCTTAGCCACTCAGAACTATATGTTCCATAAGGTATAATATTACACCAGAATATGATTATATTCTGAACCATAGGTACTCATTGTGTGGACAGAATTTTTACTTATAGTAATAGCATTAATGAAAACGATGAAACTCGTTAATATCACTACTACGTATTAAAGATACCTTAGCCACTCAGAACTATATGTTCCATAAGGTATAATATTTTCACCAGAATATGATTATATTCTGAACCATAGCTACTCATTGTGTAAACAGAATTATTACATTTAATATCATTAATCAAAACGCTGAAACCTGCTAATATTACTACTACGTATTAAAACTAACTTAGCCACTCAGGACGATATGTTCCATAAGGTATAATAATATTTATACATGAATATGATTATATTCTGAGCCGTAGCTACTCATTGTCTAGACAGATTTATTACTTATAGTAGTAGCATCAATGAAAAAACGTTGAAACTCGTTAATATTACTACTACGTATTAAAACTACCTTAGCCACTCAGAACTATATGTTCCGTAAGGTATAATATTACGCCAGAATATGATTATATTCTGAACCATAGCTACTCATTGTGTGGACGGAATTATTACTTATAGTCATAGCATTAATCAAAACGTTGAAACTCGTTAATATTACTACTACGTATTAAAACTACCTTAGTCACTCAGAACTATATGTTCCGTAAGGTATAATATTTACACCAGAATATGATTATATTCTGAACCATGGCTGCTCATTGTGTGGACAGAATTATTACTTATAGTAATAGCATTAATCAAAACGTTGAAACTCGTTAATATTATTACTACGTATTAAAACTACCATAGCCACTCAGAACTATATGTTCCATAAGGTATAATAATATTTATACATGAATATGATTATATTATGAACCGTAGCTACTCATTGTGTAGACAGAATTATTACTTATAATAATGCCATTAATCAAAACGTTGAAACTCGTTAATATTACTACTACGTATTAAAACTACCTTAGCCACTCAGAACTATATATTCCATAAGGTATAATATTACACCAGAATATGATTATATTCTGAACCATAGCTACTCATTGTGTGGACAGAATTTTTACTTATAGTAATAGCATTAATCAAAACGATGAAACTCGTTAATATATACGTATTAAAGATACCTTAGCCACTCAGAACTATATGTTCCATAAGGTATAATATTTACACCAGAATATGATTATATTCTGAACCATAGCTACTCATTGTGTAAACAGAATTATTACATTTAATATCATTAATCAAAACGCTGAAACCTGCTAATATTGCTACTACGTATTAAAACTACCTTAGCCACTCAGGACTATATGTTCCATAAGGCATAATAATATTTATACATGAATATGATTATATTCTGAACCATAGCTACTCATTGTGTGGACAGAATTTTTACTTATAGTAATAGCATTAATCAAAACGTTGAAACTTGCAAATATTACTACTACGTATTAAAACTACCGCTCAGTACTATATGTTCTCCAAGGTATAATTTTTACACCAGCATATATGGTTATATTCTGAACCATAGCTACTCAGTACACATTTTGAACAAGTATATGATTATATTCTGAACCAGAGCTACTCAGTACTCATCCACTAGATTTAACCGGCGAAAAAATAGGACACAATTTTTGGTTTACATTGATAATTGAAAAAGTTATGCAGAAAATTCAACAAAAACGTTGAAGGTTGTTAATATTGGTACTATGTAAGGCTCGGTAATTTGTTTTAAAAACAAGCCGCCTTATTTTATAAATATATGAAATATATACATTGACTATCCGAGGTCTTCTTTTTCACCAGGCCTGATATAGGGGGTCGAATTTCAGATAAAATTTCCTTCTAATCTACTTGCATTCTAGGTTTCTCCATGGGATATCTGGCAGGAGACTATGTCAGGAGTCGGGTACAATTTTGACTTCTGTTAAGAAACACTTCTGAGTATTTTTTTCAGGCTCTCAAACGTTAACTACTCACCAAAAATGAAGAGCTAACGACAAAGAGTAGATAGCGTATATGTTTCATAGCGAGAAATGAGTAGCTAATATGAGATTTACACTAATATATCAATCAATCAATCAATCAATCAATCAAAATCTTTTATTGCATCCAAAACGTTATGACACACTGAACTTGTAAACAAGAACTGTTAGTAATTCACGTCACTGGAGGCAAAAGGTGACCCTAAAGGGAGAGTTTTCCCGCTAGGTAGGGACACCTACTTGGTAACTGAAGTTTGCTTCTGAGACTGTCGTCAAAGGGAGGCCTCGGTTACACCTTCTATAGGCAAATAGATACAAATATAGCGCCGGCTAGCGCTCACCAAACAAATAGGAGGCACACCGATAATATACCTTCGTGGAAGGAAAAAACAAACAAACCCAAAAAATGGGAAAAAAGAAACAGTAATAACTGAGCTACTTAACTAATCTTAACTAACATGCATCGCTAGATCGGTGGCTGAAGAAAGAAAGAAAGAGTCATGGGATAAACAGAACAAAGAGAAAGAATGCAAGAGCGTAAAAGTTAGAGGAGTTAGAGAAGGCCCATGCGCCGACGTGTGCCCCAAAGCGCCCTCGGGTCATCCTTTATATCCGATGCTTATGTGTCGTTACAGACGGTGTTCATTAGGAACGATTTTAAGCGAGTTTTAAATAGAAAGACATTTGAAGAGAGACGGATATCAGAAGGTATTGTTTTCCAAAGTTGAGGCCCATAGAATTTTATACAAAACACACGTATATTAGTACGAGCTCTGGTAGATCGGTAGGTGTCAGCATTCCTAGTATTATAGGTGTGGATCTGAGATCCGGCTGTAAAATAATTATGAAATGATGGAGGTAGAATATTGTGTTCGAACCGGTAGAGGAAATCTCCCAATTGTACCGTTCTAATTTGCTTTATATCTAATAGGTTAAGTCTTTTAAAAATAGGACTAGTGTGGGAGCCTATAGGGGCACCCGCGATCATTCTAACTGCCCTTTTTTGTAGGGTTACTAATTTGCTAAGTCGGGAGTCATAATTGGAAGCCCAGATCATATTGCAATAACTTAAATATGGTAGGATTAAGGAATAATAAAGGTTTAACCTAATAGCCTCCGGAAGTAGGTGCGATATCCTATTAATAATTCCTATGTTTTTCGCAATTTTTTGTGCAATGAAATGAATATGCTCTCTCCAGGAGAGATGCCTATCAACGATCACACCCAGGAATTTAGTAGACTCTACTTGGGCTATGGGGATTCCAGCGATCTCCAGGGTGATATCTATAGGTGTAATTTTCCTATGGGATTTAAAGATAATAAAATTAGTTTTATCGACGTTGAGAGTTAACCGGTTTGCCGAGAACCAGTTATTGACGAGTTTTAGTTCTGAGTTAACGGTTTCCATTAGGATTTGCCAAGAATGGTGAGTAAAAAAAATGTTGGTATCATCGGCAAATAATATAAAATAAAGAGTTTTTGATATAGTAGCCAGATCATTTATATATAACAAAAATAATAGGGGGCCTAGATTTGAACCCTGGGGGACCCCATACAAGATTGAGCGAGATTCCGAGAGCATACCATTACATAAAACTTTTTGGGTACGGTCCTGGAAATAGCTGTAGAACCATTTTAAAATTGGGCCCCTAACTCCATAGTTTTCTAATTTTTTTAATAGGATCGAGTGGTTGACGGTATCGAAGGCCTTCGCTAAATCAATGAAAATACCCACGGAGATTTCATTGGCATCGATAGCTTTCGTGATTCTGTCCTCCATGTCAATTAGGGCCATATAGGTTGAATGACCAGCTTGAAAACCGTGTTGAGAGTGATGTATTAGGTCTAGGCTATTGATATAATTACTGAGTCGATCATAAACTATTTTCTCAAAATATTTGGCAAAATAGGGAAGTACCGAAATAGGTCTATAATTAGCTGGGTTGTCAGTTTCACCTTTTTTGAAAATTGGAACTACTTTTGCCATTTTTATCTTGTGGGGAACTACTCCATTTAAGAGGGAACAATTTATGATTGCTGCTAGTGGTTTTGTTATCAAAAATAAGTTTGGGGTGGCAATATAAGGGTCGATGTCGTCTAGACCTCTTGTGTGGGTTTTTTTCAGAATACTGCCAATTTTCAAAAGTTCATCAGGAGAGGTCAACGTCAAACCCATAGAGTTTAGTCTAGATGGCGGGAGGAATTCTTGAAAGGTGCCTGGAGACTCTTGTATTTTACTAGCTAGATCACTGGCTATACTGACAAAATAGTTATTAAAATTATTTGCAACTATTCCTGGGTCTTCCATCAGGACTCCGTTAATTTTCAAAGTAATTTGATTAATTTTATTATCTTCGATTTGCATTGCTGCTCTAAGTAGTTTCCAAGTAGCTTTTAGATCGTTATGATGTTTATAGAATTCGGTCGTATAGTAGTTACGTTCAGCGTTTATTCTAAGTGTTTTGAACTTATTCCTATAGTCAGTGAAGGCTTTTTTATTTTGCTGACTCGGTGCTTTTAGATACTTTACATATAATAATTTTTTTTTCTTACAGGATTTTAAAATTCCTGGTGTCATCCAGGGTTTCTTGAATTTCTTCCTACAATTCTTTGCTTCCGCTACAACTGGAAAGGCCGTGTTGTAGGCTTCCATGTATTTGCCAAAAAAGAGTTCATATGCTTCGTTTGCATTACCTAGGTCACAGGCATTCAATATGGGGTCCCATTTTGCTTCTTCAAGAGCTGCTTTGAATTTTTTTTGGTTATCTTGGTTAAATATTCTGGTTTCCTTACAGCGATCATTTTTATTTGGAATGACTTCAAAAGTGAATCGTGTACAGATCGGGAGATGGTCCGAAATGTCCGAAACAATGATGAAGGCCTCGAGCACCTTCGACCATGCGTTGCTGTATACGTTATCTATTAAGGTGCGGGTGGTGGGGGTATATATATATATATATATATATATATATATATATATATATATATGAATGAAAATAAAAAATACATCCATGCATGCATACAAACATAAATACATACACACATGCATATACATGTATGTGCATACATAGATAAGTTGATACACAGATACCTGCATACATGCTTAGATACATATATACAAATATGTATACATACAGACATACATATATCAACAGTGGCTTATAATGTAGGCCCTTAAGGCTTGTACTAGAAGACAGGTCAAAATGCAAATGCACTCAGATAATCCAAGAGCCTGCAGCAGTCAAGCTGAAATGTGATACTGAGTAAATACCTTGAAGGCTTTTATATATATATATATATATATATATATATATATGTGTGTGTTCTAAGTAAAATTAATTTAAAATGAATGAAAATAAAACATGCATTACACGCTTTTGCAGAAGTTATTATCTTAGCTTGGATAAGACAATCTCTTGGCAGGCTGGCAACATAATTGTACTGTTGCCTTTGCAAGTTCATTCTTGTTAGCTTTAGGGGTGAGCAAACCATGCTGTCACACAGGGCCTGCAACTTAGGGGGCCCATAAATGTCACAGGAAATTAACACGAACAAGACACCCTGATAATAATATTTTGGTTTCGATTAAATTTTCTATTTTTCAATAAAATAAAAGTCAAATGGTACCAGCAGTATTAGCACTATAATATTTTAACTTTAAATTTTGCTTGTTGTACTTGTTAACACTCTAATAAAATAAAATGATTAGCAATGAAAAAACAATTCGACTTGTGTCATGGGTAGCCCGCACAGTATACTCTGCGCAGGATCCGAAATATCCTAAGGCCGGCACTATTACAAATTATGCATTGTGTCCATTTCTGCATGTCAAGTATCTTTCACAATGCTTTACTGTTTGTTCTTAGCACTCATGTGCAAGTACTACCTATTCTTACTTACAGTAATAACTTTCAGCAAGTCCATCATGGAAGTATGAACTGTGAAATATAGGTCCAAAATCATTAGTCTATGTGGACTACCTGCATACGCCAAAATATTGGGTCCAAAATTCCTTTGCAAAGGATTAGGTAGAATTATAGTTTCTGGCAATGCCTTCGAGCCACATGAGCTTACAGAATTATGTGATAGCAATTTGGATGCATTCTTGCAATAATAGAACATATTATCCAAATGATGGCTGTTTAGAAAAACAGACATTCATTTTGCAACTGTTTACTAATCTTATCCAACCTCGAGACTTCTCTACAAGAGGTGCTAATCTTTTCTAAAGTTCTTAAGCCAACTACAGACCAACTGAAGAACTCCAAAGTCCTCAACACAGGGCCAATGAATCACAGGATATGTTGTATACTTCACAGCTAAACACATACACCAAATTAGCAACCTGTGACAGAGGCAAATCTGTGAAAAACCTGTCACACCTTTTACAGGATTAAACCTTCAACTATTGGATAACAGATCAATTATCAGTTAGATTTCACATCAATATTTACTTCTTCACACTTTACTTAAGTAAATTTCTCCTTTCTAATGCTCATCGTTTTTTTACACTATAAATTCTTGGTTAACTCCTGCTGTTTGTTAACATTACAACTTTAACTTTAACTGAAATCTTCACCACTATGAAAGTTGTCATCAGTCCAAGTAAATGAGAAAAAGAAAAAGCGAGAGAAAGAGAGACAGACAGACAGAGACAAAGAGAGAGAGAGACAGAGATAGCAGAACAAGAGTGACGGTGAAATGTGAGTGAGAAATTGGGAGAGTGAGAAAACAAGTTAGTGTGACAGTTTACAAAGGCAAGAGTTGATTTTGACAGAAACCGTATAGATTAACAAAAATTTCACCATGAATGAGATTAACAGACACGTACCAATGAACTGTTGTCTTTTTACGAATTAGGCTAAGCATTTCAAATCAACGAAAGTAATCCACCGCTAAACTCCGATGGCAACAACATCTGGAAAGAACTTGGTCATCCTACGCTTCATCGTATCTCATTTTATTCGCACTGAAAGACATGATCATCAACTGCACGTCCATTACCACCAGCATCGGTACTGCGACGACTGTACATTTGTCATTGACTATCAGATCTAAACCAAGCGCAGCAGCAGTAGCAGCAGAAGAAGAAGCAACACTGGTCCTAATTAGTCACATGCTCTACACAATAACATTTCGAAACCTCTGCGCTTTAGCCTGTTGGTATCAAGAGTACAGGTGATCGTATCGCCTCGCCGCGGCTAGTAAACGCAAGCGCTCGTCTTAATGCAGTGCGGCTTCCGACACCGACCTCGTTATCCTGCGTTTCAATGTTTCTCCGGAAGCCACAAATATCCTATTTAGTTTTCTGTCCATCTGCGAATCGTGAAGGTTTCCAATAACCTCAGCAGCAGCGGTACAGATATATGACTTCACTGTTGCTTCTCTCTCTGTTTCTGTGTCCCGTGTTCGAACCCAGCTGGCGTTGCCATGGCGCCGGCGTCGCCTTTGCGAGGACGTCGCTAAGCCTACAGCCTCGCTTTCAGATTTGGGTCAGCGCGATTAAGCGTAATGCTGCATTCCAATGGGAAACGAACTGGCAACGACAATGCTGCGTACGTCGAAGAAACCGTCGACAGCCAGCTGGTTTCCAGACGAATGGAATGCATCGTATATAATGGGCGATCGACCGCAAGCCAGCTCTTTCAAAGCTCGATCGTTGGAATAACAACAGCAAGCTACCGTAAGGTCGGATCTTAAATCAAAACATGTCTCAATTTGGTGACAGTTGGATCTTGGTTTCGCATTTTGTCCAGTTTGAATTCAAACGTTTTCATCATCATATGGAACTCAAATGTGTTCTCATAACTTATAGGACTCGTATAGGCCTAGAGCCCACATGAGTCCCACCTATTGCCCATGTAAATGCCAGCAGGATAGGCCTAGACCAGGGGTGGGCACACTTTTTGCTCATGGGGCCACATTAAACGCCAAAAAAATTCGGAGGGCCGGATAAGAAATTTTTAACTTTAACAACGACTAACATGAAAAGAAGTTTACTTATTTATAATATACTAAATGCACTTTGGCTGTTACTAATGAGATATATGCGACAGTGAACATTTATGTATTTAATTAATAAGTTTCCCATAGGCCTAATCTGGAGCACTGCGCTGGTTGCAATTCACAGTTTGAGTTCATGTTAGATCGCTTAATTGAGACATGTACTTGGATTTGTTTATCTTCATAGTTGAAAATGTTGACAGATGTAGGTGGATGCAAATAACACAAACATTTTTCAAGCAAAAGTTCATAGATTTGAGAATTTTTCCTTTCTGAGCAAAGAAAATAATGTCAGTTAGGTCTAATCGCTTGAGCTGTTCTTTGAGAACAATGTCACGTGGGTCGGTTAACTCCAGCTGAAGTTCCGTATATGAGCTAATTATCAATGTCAAATGTGAATGGTATAGTAAGCACAGCAAATTCAGTCTCAATTGATTTAAAATCCACAAATCTTGTGAAGAACTCTTCTGTCAAACTTGACAGCTGAAGGCTATATTTTTCCTACCATGCAGGCTGCAGTTTGCAACTGCAGGGTAGGATAGTTCCCGTAGTTTTGTTCTTTCATCTGCTTTGAACGCAACATTAGCTTTACTTGAACGGGTTACACTTTTGCGTATACAGATCATGAGATAAAACCTCAGCAGGGAAGTGCACAGATCGGCAGAGTTAATACAAAGGCCTAGAGTTATTATGAAAGTCGAGGCCGGAATAGTAAGCAAGAGAACAGCGCCACGTGAGTAAAATGAAGAAAACTTCTCGCGGTCTGAATTTAAAAAATTTTTTTTTTAATTTCTGAAGAATTGCCATGGGGGCCGGATAAAAAGTGTTGGCGGGCCGGATCCGGCCCGCGGGCCGTAGTTTGCCCACCTCTGGCCTAGACAGTTCGCATAGGATGGCTTGCATCCAAAAACAAAGTGCACACAACCCAATATATGCTTAAGCCTTAAGGCATCGCAATCAGGATGTTATATTTAGCATTCTTGTGCCAGAAAACGCACGGATTGACGTGTCATTTTGTGATTTCATTGATCGAGGCCATACGGTATGGAATAAGCGAGTAAACGTACATTTAACTGGTATACCGTATACATAAGGTAATTTGAAGTGGTTGCAAGCTTATAGGTCTAACAGTTCTGTACGTGTGATGTTAAACCAGCATCTCTCGCCACTCGCCTGCATAGCATTTCCTCGTAAACCTATAATGAAGTGGAAGAACTTCTAAGGCACATCTTCCCAGGTAGCCACCTCCACGTATACATACTAGCCTTCCCATTCTGCCGAAATCGAGGTTCAAAGTCTTGGTCTTGATCTCGAGGTTCAAAGTCTTGGTCTTGGTCTTGAGGTTTAAGGTCTTGACAACAAGACTGGGTTTAAGTGAACTTAGTGAAGGCCCAAAAATTATAGCCAATAATGGTAAGACTACAATCATGTTAACTGGCCCTTAGCCTGCCCTGATATTACGAACTGAGCTTCTGAATATTGACTTGATTTATAATGGCTTAATTGGTTTGGGTTTGCCGAAATTAAACATTCTATCATAAAGTTTAACAAACAGCTATGGAACGGTTACACTCGTTCTGAATAATAACAATATGGAACATATAACTTCAACTTAACTTGTCATTTACAAAGGCCTAATACAACAAATATAATTAGGCCTATTATAGGCTATATCACATCAAAATGTGTTGAGAAACTGAGAGATTTTGCGAAGTTTATCAGGTTAGTTGCAGCTAGGCCTATAGGCCCTATATTTCAATATATATAGCCACGAAGGTATACAAACTGTCAACAATAGGTTAAAGTTATCAGCGTAATATAATATAGGCCTAATTTAAGTATTTCGACAGGACTGAATTTCCAAATGACCCTAATTGTAACAATGCAACATACAACTAAATCTAGTTATTAATTTCTATTGCTATAGGGCCTAAATATAGTTGATCTTTTACACAATGTACATCTGCATTCATGTAAAGTTTGTTTTAAAAATATTTTCAAATTATACTTTACAGACTTGCAAATATAGACTGCTGAAACACAGCAGTGAGAAGCTCTTGATTGAGACTCTAACAAACCTTGCTAAGTTCTCTCAGGTTTGCTTAAGCAAATATTATAATTATAGCCACTAAAACTAAAACCTAGCAACAACTAGGAGCTATAGCCTCAGCCGCGGTTCGTCTGTTAGGCAAACTAGGCAGCCGCCTATAGTGCCGCCGATTTTTAGGGGCCGCCAATTTTCCATTTTTCCGAAATAAACATCAAAAAATAATTTCTGGAAATTCATAAATGAAACGACGTTGAATTATTTTTTAATTATTATTCGCTAGATGAAAGTATTAGGCCTAGGCCTATAGTGTTGGTGTAATAAATTATGTTTGATTATGGCAGGGTTCACCGTTAAGTATTAATCATAAGTTTTTCCGGAAGTATTGAATCAGCAGTTCATTTTACTCTAGTCTAGACGGTTAGACCATTTTCATTATTTTAATTTTTTTATTTCAATGAATGTTTGAAAATATATAACGTAAATTTCAGTAAATCATGTCAGCTATAACAATACCAGTTACTGTGGCATCCGCCGAACGTAGTTTTTCCAAATTACAACTTATAAAGACTTACGTTCAACAATGACACAAGATAGACTAATTGGGTTAGCACAAATATCCGTCGAATATGATATCGCTTCATCACTCGATTATTCATCATTAATACACGACTTTGCAAACATGAAAGCAAGAAAAGTGAAATTCACATAAAGCAAAAATGTTAGTTTCACTTTCATTAGACACTGAGGCGAAATAACCGTGCTATAGCTACTATACTTGGTTTATAGTGTTAATTTGTCATTTCATCGCAAAATAAAAGGAGCTAGACTTCGTTTTAATCGCAGGTATAACCGTATAATAGGCCTATTATATTGTGGGTCGACGGGCCGCTCAAATGTAGCTTTGCCTAGGGCCGCCAAATGTCTTGAACCGGGCCTGGCTAGCCTACAAGTGTAGATCATCATTTGGAAAATATATACACGTATTAGGCTACATATGCGTTCAAGTATTTTAATGTACTGAAATCCGAATGTCTCTAATAATATGTGTAATTATATATATAAAAAGTTTATTATTGGTAAAGCCTAAGTATAGGGACCCACCTAAGTTTTTTACACAAGTAGGGCGTATACAATATTTTAAAATTAGACTATATGGTACGTTATAAGTTCCACAAGGAAGCTGTATTCTTTGGCCATGCCGACTATCGAGGCCTGTCTTGTGACAAGAACCTTGAATGCAATTCTTTCCCCGACTGGGATTAAGCGCAGTACTAGGCCTAGACCAGAGGTGGGCAAACTACGGCCCGCGGGCCGGATCCGGCCCGCCAACACTTTTTATCCGGCCCCCATGGCAATTCTTCAGAAATTTAAAAAAAAAATTTTTTTAATTCAGACCGCGAGAAGTTTTCTTCATTTTACTCACGTGGCGCTGTTCTCTTGCTTACTATTCCGGCCTCGACTTTCATAATAACTCTAGGCCTTTGTATTAACTCTGCCGATCTGTGCACTTCCCTGCTGAGGTTTTATCTCATGATCTGTATACGCAAAAGTGTAACCCGTTCAAGTAAAGCTAATGTTGCGTTCAAAGCAGATGAAAGAACAAAACTACGGGAACTATCCTACCCTGCAGTTGCAAACTGCAGCCTGCATGGTAGGAAAAATATAGCCTTCAGCTGTCAAGTTTGACAGAAGAGTTCTTCACAAGATTTGTGGATTTTAAATCAATTGAGACTGAATTTGCTGTGCTTACTATACCATTCACATTTGACATTGATAATTAGCTCATATACGGAACTTCAGCTGGAGTTAACCGACCCACGTGACATTGTTCTCAAAGAACAGCTCAAGCGATTAGACCTAACTGACATTATTTTCTTTGCTCAGAAAGGAAAAATTCTCAAATCTATGAACTTTTGCTTGAAAAATGTTTGTGTTATTTGCATCCACCTACATCTGTCAACATTTTCAACTATGAAGATAAACAAATCCAAGTACATGTCTCAATTAAGCGATCTAACATGAACTCAAACTGTGAATTGCAACCAGCGCAGTGCTCCAGATTAGGCCTATGGGAAACTTATTAATTAAATACATAAATGTTCACTGTCGCATATATCTCATTAGTAACAGCCAAAGTGCATTTAGTATATTATAAATAAGTAAACTTCTTTTCATGTTAGTCGTTGTTAAAGTTAAAAATTTCTTATCCGGCCCTCCGAATTTTTTGGGCGTTTAATATGGCCCCATGAGCAAAAAGTGTGCCCACCCCTGGCCTAGACGTATGTCTTTTGTATAATAGTTCAAAATAATTATGCTAAGCCAATTGGGGGCCGTCCACATATTACGTACGCAAAGAGGGGGGTCGGGGGGTCGGATTTTGGCGATTTTGCGTACGGGTGCGAACGGGGGGGGGGGAGAGGGGTGTCAAAAGTGTACGTACGCAAAATAAATTTCTAATTATGACGTCCACATTAGCCTATTTATAACTCTGTATTGTCCTATAGTCGTTCGATGGCATTTTATTACATTATATAAAAGCCATGTGCAGTTATTCTGTGCTGTGAACGAGATACCTATAATTTGTCTATATTGGCCCTCACTCATCCTTCAACCTGGACTAAAGTGCAGACAGTAGAGGCACTTTCTGCAGCTGGTCTTCGGGGGGGGTGAGCGTCAAGTGTACGTACAAAGGGGGGGGTGTGGAAGAAAGTACGCTTGCGAACAGGGGGGAGGGGGGTCCAATTTTCCCGGATTTTTGCGTACGTAATATATGGATGGCCCCTTGCCAAGCTGGTGCAGTCTGGGCTGTACAGTATAGAACAGAGGAGCTGTCAATCTGTCTCTGGCTAGCAGACGAGAGTGCACTTGGATTAACTTTTCGCCACATTGTTGGCTGAAGCGATTGCATCTGTTGTACGAAAGCCATGCACTTATGCAGCAGTAGGGGCAGGCATCTGGAAAAGCAATGCATCGGGAAAAGTTTGACATCACAGAAAGAACATATGAAACGAAAAACATCAAACGCATAAAGTCACATAGTCCACAGTTTTTTTTTTACCAAATTGTACTGCTTTATATTTTTTACTGGTTTTAGATAATTTTTTAGACCTAGGGCCTAACTGTGCACTTTAGGCCTACGGATCAACTAACAACGCTGGTTCTGAATTTCATGTCACATTCTTCACCCATTAGCCTACAGATTTGGACACTTATAAATATTCCACACCATCAGTATACCCAATAATCTCAATAGGTATCACTGTCGGCAGGATTCTTCTTATAGCGGGCATTATATTTAAAATTAATAAATTATTTTAATTTTACATATTAAGATTTAGGCCCTACAATCCAGGGAGGCAGTTAAGTTTCCTTTGCCTGAATCGTGCGAACGCCCAACTATGAGCGTTTGTCTACATTAATAAAAGGCTACTTACTTACTTACTTACTTAATTGTAGGCTAGCATCTTTCGTAGGTCCCGTATGTATATCCCGAAAATTTTTAAAAATAATTTTGAACTAAAAAAATGCATTTAAGTGTACTTACTGTACGGCGCTTTATTACCTTTTATAGGAATAAAGATTGTGATTTATTAAAGGTATTTCAAGTAAGGATCGATATCTTACGTCTAAAGATAACATGTTTCATCATTCAAATAGCCCATGGGGCCATGGTACAGTGATGCATGCAGACCCAATTGTTGCATTCCCGCCGATTTGACAAGTTTTGCAGACGTCATGCATTGATCGGTAAATGTTTGACTGTAAGCCTACAGCTACAATGACCGATGGCATTGTATATATATATATATATATATATATATATATATATATTGTATATATATATATATATATATATATATATATATATATACGTTCAATGCTACGTTGTATATATATATGCCTATGCGTTGAACATAGTATTAAAAGTGAACCTAGCTCTCTTGTAGAAGTGTTATTTTAAATGTGTGTGTGTGTGTGTGTGTGTGTGTGTGTGTGTGTGTGTGTGTGTGTGTGTGTGTGTGTGTGTGCATTTTGTTTACAACGTGTTGTAAATATATTATACAATGGGATAAAGGCACATTTTTCTGTTTGAAATGGACTACTTTACAATCGGTAAAAAACAGACAGATCTTGTTACTATATATACCACCATGTTATGGATACGTCGTGTATACATACACAGCTTGTCTATTGTCTGTTGAGTTTGCTAGCAACATTTGTCGAATCATAATAAGGCAACAGATCGACGCACCACCAATGCATGTTCATGCACGCAACACGGCAGCGCACATCAACCGCACCACCACACACATCGATTGTCAATCGTAATAAGCTGGCGTCTATACATGTATTCTCGGCCATAGTGATCATTAAAACACCTTTGTTGTCTCCGCCTGGTTGCAGTCATTATGGTCTACAGATATCAAACCGATGAAATATGCAGGGTGCGATGCATGAAAAGTGGATGGAAAGATCGACCTGCGTGTTAAATGTATCTTCAGTGGGGAGTAGCCACTGGCGGCGATCTTGTTTGACAGGTGGTGGGGACACTTTCGAACTGAAAAAGTTTGTTCATCTTTTTTGGTGTTTCTTCTCCCAAAATTTGAGAGGTGGAGAAAATTGTATACTGTGTCCCCCACTGTTAAAGGTGGGGGTCTTGTTCCCCTCAACCCCCCACGGGATCGCCGCCCATGGGAGTAGCATGGATCACTGAGGGGAAGTTTCCTCCCTTACTCTATTAATAATTATATTAGCACGGTGATCAAATTGTTTGTATCTAGTAGAATTTTCCTGGCATTTTTCAGACCTTTCACCGATATAAAGACTATCATACTCCTCGTGCATTTTGTATACCACTTTATACGGTTGTACCCACTTTAACATCACTTCGAAAACCCAAGTTTAATCCCGTAAAGTGATGATGATGATGATGATGATGATGATGATGATGATGATGATGATGATGATGATGATGATGATGATGATGATGATGATGATGATGATGATGATGATGATGATGATGATGATGATGCTATACAATACAATACAGCTGTATTTTATATCGTCCTCCTTCCAAAGTTCAGAACTGCACACGACCATACTACAGCTGTACGCTGAACAACTGTTGAACTATGGCGCTGAGCAACCGTCGGTTAAGGACTTACTCACGGTCCCTACATAGTAACTGCCTGGGGCAGACTTGTTGTCCTCGAGACCAAGGTCTTGGTCTCGAGTGCACTCGAGTTCATTTTTAAAGGTCTTGGTCTTTGTCTTGGTCTTGAGACCAAAAGTCTTGGTCTTGGTCTTGGTCTTGAGGTTCAAAGTCTTGGCCTTGGTCTTGAGGCTCAAAGTCTTGGTCTTGGTCTCGCAAGACCAAGACCAAAACCGGTTGTCAATATGAACAGTCATTTAACAAAACTCAAGAATTTAAAAATTTATCAACTCTGTTTGCATAGCCTACGACAAAATGGACGGATGCAAGTCATGTTGGTCAGGAAAACCCATCGGCAGCAGCAGTTATAATTATTTATGCTGTAGCCTATCTGGAAGCCTTGCCGAGACTTTTTCTGAAGCCAGACGGTTTGATAAACCATGGGAAGATTTCAAAAAGGCTCACGATTTGTACATTTAGGCCTACATCCAGTGCTTGAAAAGCTACTGTGTGTGCCAGCGACTTCAGCACCTGTAGAACGTATTTTTTCACATGGTGGAATTTTTATGCACTTGTGGGACCTTAGTAAGAAAATTCTGAGCGAATTGGTTTTATAAAATACAAAAGGCATTTGGGATAACACTTTGCATGAAGAACTTTTGTAAATACGAATTCGGAATTCTCTGCAGTCTGCATTTAAAGTTAATTTGCTTGAATAAAATAAAAGACTCACGTTTTCATTAAAATAGCGAGTTGACAACTTTTTAAGGAAAAGAAGTCTTGGGCTGAATTTGATTTTTTGGTTTTGGTCTCGGTCTTGAGGTTCAAAGTCTTGGTCTTGGTCTTGGTCTTGGTCTCGAGGTTCAAAGTCTTGGTCTTGGTCTTGAAGTTTAAGGTCTTGACAACAAGACTGGCCTGGGGCGACGCTCGAAAGCCTCGAACTCATACTCTCCGCGTTACAGATCGAGCGCTATAACCAATCGGCCAAGGACGGACGGACGGACGGACGGACGGACGGACGGACGGACGGACGGACGGGCGGGCGGGCGGACGGACGGACGGACGGATGCTAAGGGTATGAGTCGAGTGACAAAATCAATCAAGCTGCAACCCATAGGCGCCGACTTCTAGTAAAAGGTACTGGGGCAAGAATTCCATTCCCAAGATCCCGTGATCGGATGTGATCCCATCGCCTATCCTGCCCTGTCTTCCCCCTCTCCGAGTTCCCCTATCCTCAAGCCCTTTCAACTGGGAAGAGACTAATTGTAATGCTATGCAACAGCTAGTGCTTCCTCTGCCCAATCGTGAAGACAAGCACAAAGTAACCGGCGGCGCTGACACAATCTCTTGTTGCGGAACTTCAAAGCGTGAACGTTTCACAACAACAAATTTATCCATTGTAATGACAAGAGTAAGTTACTATATAATTAGTAACCTTTCTGGCTGTAACAATAAATAATTCTGTATTGAAAGATTTGTTAACAACCAGTGGCGTTACAACCTAGCCGGGGCCGTTGGACACTCTAAGCTCGAAAAGTTAAAGTACTGAGATAGCTATTTAAAACTGCAATTAGTTAGGCCTAAGTTAAAAAAGTATTGAACGTAATCATCAATGATCCATTGTTCAAGTCACATTAATAGTTCAAGACAAAACAAGAATACAACAAAAATGTATTGGTCAATTTGGCCTGTCGCTTATAGAATATAGTTACATGCTACATGCACAGCTATAGTGTACACTAAAACTGCAGATAAAAGAATTACATAATGAATGAAGAATCATGAACAGAGTACTTCATCATGCACGTGCAGTACAATAGTCAATAGGTTAGGTTACAATACTGAATAGTTCAAGTGAGATTAATAATTGAAGTTAAATTGTCTTGAATTATAAAATAAAAATGAAATGTTTCACGAAGTGAAGCAGATAACTTATGTACTACTCAAAAAGCAAATCAACCAATTGCTATTCTAAATTTTGAAGTTCCTTACCATCAACTGAGTCTTAGTTTCTCTGGTTCAGGAGAGCTCTAGCCGGCGATTAGAAATTTCTTTTTTTGTTTGTTTAAAAGTAAACGAATAACTGTATTCTGAACAAGGAGGACTAGTCCGTTCCCTCTCTTCCTCCAACCCTCCGTTCGCTCTCTTCCTCCAACCCTCCACTCCCTCTCTTCCTCCAACCCTCCGTTCCCTATCTTCCTCCAACCCTCCGTTCGCTCTCTTCCTCCAACCCTCCATTCCCTCTCTTCCTCCAACCCTCCGTTCCCTCTCTTCCTCCAACCCTCCGTTCGCTCTCTTCCTCCAACCCTCCATTCCCTCTTTTCCTCCAACCCTCCACTCCCTCTGTTCCTCCAACCCTCCATTCCCTCTCTTCCTCCAACCTTCCACTCCTTCTCTTCCTCCAACCCTCCATTCCCTCTCTTCCTCCTACCCTCCATTCCCTCTCTTCCTCCAACCCTCCATTCCCTCTCTTCCTCCTACCCTCCATTCGCTCTCTTCCTCCTACCCTCCATTCCCTCTCTTCCTCCAACCCTCCATTCCCTCTCTTCCTCCTACCCTCCATTCCCTCTCTTCCTCCAACCCTCCATTCCCTCTCTTCCTCCTACCCTCCATTCCCTCTCTTCCTCCAACCCTCCGTTCGCTCTCTTCCTCCAACCCTCCGTTCGCTCTCTTCCTCCAACCCTCCGTTCGCTCTCTTCCTCCAACCCTCCGTTGAACTACTTTAAATTCACCCGAGGCCAATTAACATGAAGAATGAAACTTCAGTCCTGTGTAGATAGTGTAATTTGTACAGAGTAGTGTGTGCAGTGTAGTGTGTACAGGCCACAAGGCTTGTAGAGAGACATTGAGAGAGACAGACTGCTGCAGAGACACAGCGAGAGAAAACAGAAGACAGACGAACAAGGCAGATTGCCGCAGATATTATTTCAGGCATTTCTTAGCGCTGTAGCTGAAAGATACACCGTTAAAGTGTATGCAGTGGCTGTGCACCTGAAAGGGGAGAATCTGGCTCGTGTACAACTGGTTGTGGGTCGACCAGGGTCAAATACTCCGGCTGTCAGACACATCAGGGTGACATAGTATAGACCAAAGATGTTAATAGGTGAGAGATACCACACTTATATACGTCTGAGGCCCTGTGTATCATGTATCATGAAGCATCCGTCATATATACAGGCTAGTTGAGACTGCAGAGAAGCTGAGACATACACGGAAAAAGTACATGAAATGTCTTTAGTTAATAGCTTGGGACCCTTGGAAACAGTAAATATGAAGGCTGCAGAGGCATCCTTGTTCCTTAATTAAAAGTAAATATGTAAGTTTTATTAAGCATTTTTAATTTTTATATTTTGAATGGCCAAAAATGTACTGGGGCGAAAATATACTCTCGCCCCCGAAGCTTGGTGAGTATTGGGGCGAACGTCCCTGTTGCCCCTGTGGAGTCGGCGCCTATGCTGCAACCAATTGTAACTATTTTATCTCAACCATGGGCGGCGATCATGGGGGTCGAGGGGGACAAGACCCCCACCGTTAACAGTGAAAGGGGCACGCCATGCATCGGCCCTACCCCACATTCTGAAGAAACACCAAAAAAGGTGATCAATCACGCGCGAAAAGTTTTTAACCTTTTTTCACCAGATCAGTTCATGGCGATAAAAAAATGTTACCTCTTTTTGACCAGATCAGTTCAAAACTCTTTTTTGACCACATCAGTTTAAAAATGTGCCCCTCACCTGTTAAACAAGATCGCCGCCACTGATCTCAACTAGCCTACCCGCTCTTGTTCAGACTTGTTTCATTGCTTAATCGGATTTAATGTCAGGCAGTCGAAGGATAAACACTGATTGCCGGATGAAAATTGTTAGGACTCTCGTGTAAGGAAGCACATTTGCCTTGATCGTCAGCAGCCCCTCTGTCTGTCTGTCTGTCTGCCCTCTGTCTGTCTGTCTCTGTGTGTCTGTCTCTGTCTCACGCACAGGCCATAACGTGACTGACGAACACACCTATTGGTTCAAAAGACTACACCGCTTAGTAAAATCACTCCCTACAGCTGATTCAGTACAATATCTGTTGTATTTAAACTAGTGCAACAGACTGAGTATACCCTTCGTAGAAACTGACATCTCGTCTTCGAAGGAAATGTCCTTTGCGGTTTCGGTCAGTGGAACTGTGATATATATATATATATATATATATATATATATATATATATATATATATATATATATATATATACACATATATATAGTGTGACAAATATACATACATATATATATAGGCCTATATATGTGAGCAGGAAAAGAGCAGTTCCTTAGGTTAACCCACAGAGTCAGCCATGGGTGTCAAGTGTTAGCAACTGTATTTTTTTTATTAGAGTCGGCATATGAGCTCGGATGGCCAGCCATTCTCCCTCGTCGTTACGGTCAGTTTACTCAGTATGGCTGAGTTTGCTAGAGGGCAGAATGGAGCAGAAATCTAGAACAAATTTCTGCCCTGACGAGCATAAAGGATCTGGCATATCCAGCTTTCATGAAAGTATTATACATACACATAAGAGAGAGAGAGACAGAGCGAGAGAGAGAGACAGACAGACAGACAGCCAGACAGACAGAAAGAGATATGGGTTACTATGTATATATAATACAGATTTTACAATCTAAGCTTCAGTCGTGACTACTTATTCTGCACTAAGCGCACTTTTTGAAAACCAACCCAGTTCATCAGGATGACATGGACCATATCCTGAATGGATATGTAGGCGCTTTCTTAAGCTCTGCTTGTAAGGATTATTTTGCTTTCTGTCAATAAATTTGGAGAATATTCTAAAACTATAGGCTATAGAGGCAGGGTGAGAATAATCGGGGGTTGGGGGTTCAACCCCCTAGTCTTTCTTAGGACCCTCCCAGTTACAGAAGATGATTTGTTCTAAACTATAAATCAGTTGTAATAATCGAGGTCTATAGGGTAATATAAGTAGGCCATCTTAGTGTGCCTTTTGCCTATGACTGGTAATCCAGCTGCCCTTCACGTTTCAAATACAAAAGTGGCATATGAAACAAGTAATTTATGATTTAGTCCTGTAGAGTTGCTATGTTTTTAGATTGTTTAGAGGCCCCGTCAGATCCCGTCGTTACGATGGCCTACGTGCCAGTGCTAAGAGATCGCTTTGATGCAACAAGTCTGGATTTTCACTTTGATTGTGATGAATTCAGAGATGAGGGGTACCCCGGACTAGCGAAAGAAGGGTCTCCGACCACTGGCGTAAACTTGTCTAAAATATTGGGGGGGGGTTGAGTTATTCATTCTACACTTGTTGCATTGGGAGTACAGTCTATCTCAATCATTGGGGAGGGGCACCTGCCCCGGCTGCCCCCTAGAGTCTACGCCTAGGCTATGTCTGCTGTCAGAGGATGGAGTCTTCTATAGTGTTTCGGTTACTTCGGCCACCATATGTTTGACAGAGGAGTCAACAGTAGCCTAGCTGTAGGCTAAACCATGACGGAGATACATTGAATTTGTGAATCGGAAACCACGTAGGGCTTACACCGAGGGCCGTTTTAAGGTCGTCGTAGGCCCTAGGCACTCTTGCTTTCGTAGACCCCAACTTAGACCACATAATGCAGGCTAGCACAGCTCAACCTAAACTGTTTCAGTATAAAAGTTATTGAATTTGAATTTGCTGTCATTTGCAATTTTCCTTTTGTTCCATTTTCCCGATCATCATTCACTGTCTCATTTTCAGATTTTCAGACTTTCGTAGGCCTCTGACAGTTTCGTTGGCCTTAGGCACAGTAGGCAAAGTGGATAAGACGGCTCTGCTTACACCAGTGGATTGTGGCTATTCATATGCCTGTAATGCATTGTCTCGCCTGTTCAAACAACGATGTCGTATTGCTCATTGCGTGCTCACAGCTCGTATGGTCTTTTTTTCATCTCTGTTTTCTCAACAGAGGTCAGTGTGTACACATCCGCACACAAACACACATACACACGACATAATAATAACATTAATACGCATAACAGTATCGACCGCTGACAGCAAATATACGACAACAGGAGCCGTGCTGTGCTATGGAGATCCACGCTCAGACTGATGTTTCTAGACCGCGGTCGCTTACTTGCAAACCATATTATAATTGGACCTTCATTGATCACAGGGAACACCGAAATTGTTATAAATTTGAAAAAGAACTCGTTATCCCCAGTTTACACGCAATAAGTCTTAGTTTAAAGACCAGGGATCACAAGTTAGAGCGCAGTTAAATGAACACAAAGATAAATGCTGCACATTTTAGTTCTTTTCAAACAGCACTGCAGTCTCCGATTACCTTAATGCATGTCTTGCTAAGGAGTATTGTGCCGAGACTATTAATCTAACAGCGCACATAGAGCAGCTGATATAGGCCCACTCATGCGCAGAAATTCCAATCCAGTATAGTCTATACGCGCACAATTGCATGAAGACGTTTTTAAAGGCATTTCTGTTTCCCCGGGGTTTCTGTGCTGAGAGCGCCTCTGAATAGTTATTCTGCGAGAGGCGCTTTATAAATTTCTAGATACAATACAATAGAAAGACGATGAGACAGAAAAACGAAGAGAGCAGACAGACAGACATAGTGCATAAATTGTGCTTCAAAAGTTTCGATTGGATCTCTGTAGTATACGCCTACTCGGTCGATCTGAGTCTCTGGAGAATGAATGCGTTTAGGGACGTCTTATGACAGCAGTGGTATTTGACGTCTTCCCTTTGTTGCTGATTTTGTGGTCGATGTTTTTTTATACACTCTCTTTAAGTTTCAGCACGAGAAATCTTGCTGAGATCTTCCGAGTTGTTTTCAGATTCGCACCTTCTGGCGGTTTCTTAGGTCGCACCGTTTTCTGTTGTTTCCGTTATCTACAACACTACTAGATATATTTACATTAATTTTTTAAATAGATGTTTTTTGTTTTTTGTAATTTTTATATATTTTATATATATTTTTGGATTTTTTGTTTTTTTAAACAATACACATCAAGGCTTTATATACACTGTATTTACACAAGAGGTTTTTTTAATATCATGTTAGGAAACATCTCTACATTTAAGCTTATGCTATATTGTCTGGTGACTGTAAAGATCCTCTTACGGCATCGGGGGGGGTGGGATAATTTAAGCTTCCATAGTGTTACCAGTGACTTACCTCTGTATTACAGGTAGGCCTACCTATATATCACTTCCCACTACCAGAACTCGGACCATCATATCGATTGCAAACTGCAGGGTCGACTCACTCCCCTGTTCGGTGTCAGCCTATCGGGTTTGCTAATTCGATAATGGCCGGGTGTTTCGGGTGTGTCCTTTCCCGATTAGGCAACACCTGTTTGGCATCTTCTTCTAACACGGATGCAGAACAGCTGAATGCCAGTCTTTGAATCGGGCGACGGAAGCTTGAGATGTGATTCACCCGGAACGTTTAATGGGCAGAAAATAATGGGTATGTAGGTTCTTAACTTATTCTTAGTGCTTCTGTAGCTAATGCTTCTTAGTGCTTCTGTAGCTAGTGAAAGAGTTATGTCAAATCACACTTTCCTGAAGCGACTATTATTCGGACAGTTGATCGTCTGATTGAATCTGTTGTGCAAACTGAGAAAATTCAAAAATGCAATAGAAAGCTTTAACTCCTTAAAGTGATTACATCGCCAAATTTATTAGCATACAATTCACATGGTCACAAATCTCACAATAAACTAGAGCATTACTTTATTAGTAACCCACAAAGTGAATTATTGTGAAAGAAAATACTAAAATGTATGTACAATATAATCATACTAGCACAACTGAGGAGGTTGGAAATAACCCTCTGGGGTGTGTAATGAAGACTTAACTGTGGGGTCCTAAGGCTAAGAAAGACTACAGGGTTGAACCCCCAACCCCGCGACAATTCTCACCCTGATACGTATATAGGCTATACGCGGCCATGCATGTTAGGCTTAGATAAACCTGTGTTTAACTGGCTAGGAATTCCAATTGAGACAGGCCATAAAGACGTAGGCCTACAATACATATAGGTCTATATTCTGCATGCAAACCAAAACGCCTCTTTATCGGACATTGTGTGTACGCGTTGTCGCTGGACAAACAACAAATACAATGCATTATCGCGCTGCTCTTATGTCGTATTTAATTAGCGAGTGTCAACAAGATTTATACACTGCACGCGTTACAATTGATGTTATCCTGATCGCCGATAGAATTCCGATGGAGTTTTTCTCTGTGCTTTGGAGTATAGTTCTTTTATATAATAAAAGTTGTGCGTGTTAATCGAGTTCTTCGATATTCTAGTCCCCGCAGACGACGGGCAATCTAGCACTGCTCGTCGGCAACACCTGAACTATCGGCACTGTGGACGGCAGCCCACCCACCCACCCGGCTGCGTCCAGTCAATACTCGTCCGGTCTGTCCGCAGGTGTGTTAAGTCAATCATCCGCAAAGACTCGGCAGCAGCCGCCTTTGCAGCGGTACAGTGCACAACACAGCTGCTGCTGCTGCTGCTGCTTCCAGCTCTCCTCTGTATCGGCCTTGATGATATATTGCTTGTAGGCTATATCAGCTCCGTCCTTGTACAGGATCGATGGCCTAGACGCACCTGAGCCGAAGAAGTGGTTCACACAGCATCCTGAACACCAACCAGTCTTCATATTGCCTTTACAACGGAGATCAAATATTGCAATCGGATGGTTAAGATTGCCATCATCTTTGTATTTGTTCGCGTTGGATTTTTCGCAAGACGGCCACCAGGTGCTGTCTGGAAGAGGGTTTTGTAAAGGAATTATCAACACCAGGCCTGTGGAGAGCTCATATCGTCCATGGTTTTATTCAACACTGTTAAAACTCTCAGCGCCCACAAGACTGCACGCAAATTATAGTTGAAATGCTGAACATAGACGGATAAACGGGATAGGGTACCGACGGTTGCCTCTCATCCTGAAAGGCAACCATCTGTTAACGACTTTACTTTCTTAGGCTCAGCGTATGAAGATCATTTCTCTCTCTCTCTCTCTCTCTCTCTCTCTCTCTCTCTCTCTGTCTGTCTGTCTGTCTGTCTGTCTGTCTGTCTGTCTGTCTGTCTGTCTGTATGTCTGTCTGTCTGTCTGTCTGTCTGTCTGTCTGTCTGTCTGTCTGTCTGTCTGTCTGTCTGTCTCTCTCTCTCTCTCTCTCTCTCTCTCTCTCTCTCTCTCTCTCTCTCTCTCTCTCTCTCTCTCTCTCTCCACCTCATACTACCATCGACTGTGTGCAATCGATGCATTAATTTTGTAGCTAAGTTCCCTAAAGAGCTCTGGCAAGGATTGCACCTCAACCTGAGACCTTTGCTTCGAGAGTCTAGAGAGTCAAGACTATTGCGCCATCAATATCCTAAGCAAAGCAACAGCGCTACTAAAAACTTGACAATCAATACCAAAGTTGATTCTTCCACTGCATTTACTGTTGCTCTAAGTTAGCGTCACTTTGCCCTAGAAAGGCCTTATAAAAGGTCTAGATATTCATGCTGACTGGATATAAAAATCTAGACTAAACGTCAGAATCTCAGACTCAACCACCGTTTGTTAACCGTATAATATGAAGACTCTGAGTGGAGCTTTGCACGGTAAAGCGAAAGCTTTATAAGCTTGAATCAGATAAACTACACGTGGTCTCGGCGGTTTCGACACAAATGATGCATGACTGATATTTATTTTAAAAAAACAACCTCTAGGCCTATAGACTACACGAAGCAGTATATCAGTGATATTTTGAACATTTGAGCGTTGTGTGATGTGATGTGTAGCTGATGTGCCTCGATTTAGGCAGCAATCTTTTATTCCGTAGGGCCTACATATTTTCGTAAATTTCGAAATCATATTTTTGAAGGGAACTTCAAATTTCTATATACAGACCATACACACAGTGGCTTCTATCCCCCCTAAACAACCGGGCTCAATCCCTCTCCTTCCCCCCTCTTTCACAGAACCCCCTGTAAGCTGGAAGCAAATCCACCTTACTGTAAAGCCCTTCCATACCTCGCCTTCCCTTCCTCCCCATCCCCTCCCACCCCATCCCTCGCCCCTTATCCCCTCTCCTTTTACCACTCCTGTACCATTCCTGCCCTCCCCTTCCCTCCCCTTGAAGCGGAAGGGTCCGAGGTCCTCCCCGAAAATTTTTTTTATTTCTACATTGCCGTAGGTGTGTTTTAGCGCATTTTTGGAGAAAGAAAACTGGTTTTGGAAAACTATACATTTTAGTTCAACTGAACTGTTGAATTAAATTCTCTAGGGCTTCCAGTGCAATGTAAAAATGTTATGGGACAGACTGCAATATATATGGGACAAAATTCCAAAATATGGGACGCATGTTAAAATACTGGGCAATATGGGACACTGCTTAGCAAATATATGGGGATTTAAAGACTGCATCATGAATGGTGTAATGCTGTGGCAGGCTCCATCTCTGCCTATTGCAGTGTTACCCAGCCGACTGGGTATATATTATCAAGACTGATAAAGTGATAATCCCATTTTCACTGCACTACACGACAATAATTGTAGCATTGACCAACTACTTTTTTCTTAATCAACAGGATTATGAACGCTTTTTTCAATTTTTAAGCTTTCTTGGCATCCTACATCAACAGAAAAATGGCGGAACATAATGGTCAATAGCTAAAGAAAAACAAGTAATAATGATACACTATAACACTGCTTAGACACTGTAAACTAAGCATAGGCGTAATTTGTGGGAGGTAATCTAAAATGTTCAGTCCTTGGATGCTGCAGGACAAAGCATTTTACTGGCCTGAGTCAGTACTGTAGGTGGAACAGAAACATCCATTTCACTGGAGGGGGAACTTTCCCTCTGGCACAAATTGGAAGCAGTCTGCTTCCTTCCCCCCCCCCCCTACGTAGTAGGCCCTGCACAGAACTGTGAGCAAAGACTCTGTAAGACTGTAAGACTGTAACTTGTAGGGAGTGTGATAAAAATTGAAAAGAAATACTTCCCCCCTGTTTTTCACTGGGCTCAACATGCGCCCACCCTGAATAGGGATAGAAGCCCCTGCATACACAAAACTCATAAATATTACACGGCATAAGCAACACACAGATTATACTATAGAAAGTGAAAAGATACGTACAACAGTACAGCTATACTCATAGCCTATTTATGTGTGTAGCGTGTAGCAACGCCAAGCTATGTTCAGTTTGGTTAGTATAGGCCTATAGGCCTACTTGAATGTAAGGCCATCCGTGGAATAATAATCAGAGATCCTCTCTGCGCTACCTCTATAATGTTAAATGTCACTGTACTATACTTAAAAAACGTTGATCCTTGAACAGTAGAAAAGGCAATGCCCTTTACAATATCTGGCAGACGCAGAGGTAACAGAGCCAACCATAAACTATATACCTGCCTATACACGTTAATTTTATCGCCTGCCAGTAGGGGTGCCTTCCAAGGTTAGGCCTTCATTGTGATTCCAGCCCCCCCACTTTCGCTCGATGTTGCCGCCCGCATTTCTTCCTTTGCCCTTCCTCTGAGAAATGTCGTTGCAGTGCAACAACCACCAGGCTAGATCTGGCAAACGCAGAGGCAACAGAGCCATAAACTATACTGCCTGCCTATACATGTATCTCCTCCTTAGAATCTAGAGAATTTCTAAAGTCCCCTCCGCCCCTCAAAGCCCGTCCAACTGCAGAGATCCGACGTTCACTATATTTACCTCGCAGTAACTCCCGACCTTTCTAACGTCGCAAGGTGACGAAATGAAGGCTGCGTGACGTCAGTAAGAAGATGCTCTAATGGCTGCTGCTGCAGATACTGCGGATGCTGACTGCGATACAGGCTGCGCCTCGATCCAACGGCCGCAAGACACACATACTTCGCTTCATCTCCTCCATTTATTTCAGCCATGCCGGTTCAGCCAACTGCATTAGCAAGCAGTAGTGAATTGAAGGTCTATCGTATCCGCAACTGTTGCCGTTACCAACAGATTCAATTACCGAAAGTTTGCGTATAGGCCTACTCGACAAAATCCATCGTATATATGATAAATGCATTCAATACAGATTAATTTATGTATATGGAATTAAATGTATCAGTACTAAAAACCCATTACAGCAACTGTAATGAAGGAAGGACGTTGTTTAGAAACACTGCTGGACAAGTATTTGCGAAGAACGACAAGTCTAAGACAAGCCAAAATTAAAATCGTATAAAGATCATCAAATAACTTACCTTTTTATATATAAGTATATATGCTATGAATGCCACTTCAAGTAGCCTGTCTTATGATGTCATTACGTTTCTAGAGTTGATCTACACGAGTCACAGTAGAGTTTTACAGAAAGTTAAAGACCTTGTGTAGCAATAGACTCTCAGGACAGAAAAGAAGCAGTGATCCTCACAGTGGTTTATGTGGTAGGGCGCTGAACCACTACGCGTACATGGTGAAAATATTTGGATGCGTGCGAAAAGGAAGATATATTGAACCACTTAAATATGTGCTGAGGGTTTAACTTAAACCCCTACAAGATGTGGAAATTATAACTGGAGGGGTTGAAAAATAAATTGGGGGTTCAACTCTCCAAACCCCTACGACAATTAAATCCTTGTGTATAATATATAGTCATTATAGTGCAGCATAATGGTTATGGCGAAATAAAGTTTATATAATGTAAAATCAAGCAATGATACGCTGGCAGATTTAAGATTTGACACGAGGGACAATTTCACCTTGGCTAAGGTTTTGTGTGATGATCGACCTTGTTAAGTCGTCGCCCAGTTGGAAATCGGTTTTCATATTCTCTGTCCGCCTGTCGTCTCTCTCACGTACGCACACTGTGACCCCCTGTCCTCTTTTCAGCTTAAACCGCACTGCTACACGAGGTATTTTTATTTGAATTGCATGAGCAACCGTCGTCGACACCGTTTGAGGGAACTCATTGGCGTGATCAGTAGGGGTCGTTCATAAAAGACGTCCGCTACTTTGGACCCTTCCTTCTTCATGTCCGCCTTTGCAGTAGGCCTAGTCAACCCTTTAGCGGACATCCGTGCTCCAACGTAGCAGCCTTCCCAAGTCTTGATCTGTCTGCCGTTTGATTGAAGTTGATGTTTAAGACACAGCATAGGCGCCGACTCCTTTGGGAGCCTTGGGTGCCAATGCAACCAGAGTGAAAGTTCAGTGGGTGCGTCGCAACGAGAAGAATTCGGACTTAAATTCAAATTTTTAACACCTAAGTAATCTCACAACTTGAGAAGTACAACTAAAACACACAAAAACCAACATCGCATGATTTCACAGTCACAGCCCATACACAAATTATTTAGATAGGGCCTACTATTTAAAATAATGAATAAATAATAACACTGGAACGTCCGAATGTCACCGATTTCCAATGCTTTTTCTAACCTCGCAACCCTTGACAAGAAAACAATTTTCTTTCTCTGAAAATCCGCTAAAACTCACCTACCTAATGGGAGGGAAAGGGGAAAGGAGCGGCGGTGAAGGGGATACAGAGAACGAAGAGAGGACCCATGCACCCATGGCAGAGACAGGCAAAAGTCGGCGCCTATATATGAGACACGTACAGGACGTAGAGAAATAACTATAAAATGTAGTCTAAGTCCATATACGGACGTCCGCATTTATTATCATCATCATCATCATCATCATCATCATCATCATCATCATCATCATCATCATCATCATCATCATTATTATCATTATTATTACATGCAGATTTATAAAGCGCAAGGTAATGTAACTAGGCCTAAATATACCGCAAATGCGCTAGTATTAACCCGGCTTAGTCAAAACTTTAATTTCTTCCTGAAGCTTTCGATAGATAGTTCTGGAACACGGACTTCGACGGGCTGTGCATTCCAGACCGTTGGACCAGATGCACTTAATGATTTTCTAACCGTTACAGTGGTCTTACTCGCCGATCCTGCATTGGGCATATAATTTCCTCCCCTTTTTCGCTTTATATGGATTTGGATGACCCCCTCTCCTCTTTTGGAGTAAATTTGGGTGACCCTTACACCCAAATTGGGTATGGCCGAGATGGCCTCCTCTAGTTCCGCCTTCGTATACTCTTAGCATAATATATAATTACATTTCACTACTAGGGCCTAAGTGGTTCAGAAAGCATGCGGTATAGATACGCGTTAGAACCACTGCAAGTTGACCATTAAAAGTTAACTTGCTTAGTAACCCAGCCTTCCTATAGTTTCTTCTTAAAGCTGTGATAGTGTCCACTTTTGGTAGCTCGTTTTTATCCAGTTGTTTCATGTCATATTTTAGGTATGGAACTATGGATTCTATTCCTGGATGTAATATTCCAACTGTGACCTCGCCAGTGATTTGTAGAACTTCAGTTTGTAGAACTTCAGTTTGTATGTTCGTCATATGTTGACATTCAAACCCTTGCTAACATAAGGTTGTCTCTTTTGCTGCATCAGCGCATTGCCTTGAAGGTTTTGCATTCTAATGCACATTCTCTCCTTTGTTGAATCATTACACGTCATGTTTCGTTTATGTTTCATGGAGCAAACAAGACATAGCAAACCACGGGACCAATTATTATTATTATTGATAACGAGAGAAAACCAGAGCATTATAACGGCCGTTATATTAAAAACATTGGTAGGGCCTATATGTTATTGTATGTACACTGTATACAGCCCTACTTGTAAAAGTAATGACATGTTTATGATAGATATACGTTTTTAAGGATTATCCTACGTCGTCTTCCAACCTGTAGTACCTATCCACACGTATGCTATTTAGATATCTGTAGGCCAGTATACGGCCGTTGCTATCCTTCATTTTCTTTGCTAGCCTATACGTAATCCACAGGTAAATCATTAGTAATGACTATAGTTAGTGAGTTAAAGGGTTGCTGCGCGGAAAAATGAACAAAGCCTTAAAATAACGAGTGAGTGAAACTCTGGTCTGGAGCGCGGTGCGATATGGATCCGAAACGTTGACCATGAGAAAAGAGGATATCAAGCGATTGTAGGCCTTCGAAATGTGGACTTCGTGGAGGATGAAAATACTTGGATAAAACACACAACACAAGAGAAGATGGGGAAGAACGATTAATGTTAGCTAGAACGGCAGAGCAAATGGATGGGTCATTATCCTGAGAGAACTCACAGAAGACTCGATCTTGTTTACCGTCATTGAGGGCAGAGTGGCCGTGAAGAGGACAAGAGGGAGAACCAGACAGTTGCTTCTGAACTGGATGATGATGGATGGATACAGCAAGCTTAAACAAGAAGATCAGCGCCAAGAGGAGTGGCGTCAATGAACGTTTGAATCTGCCTCAGGGCAATGAACCTGTATAGAAGAAGAAGAAAGACAGTAATATTATTGATGCGATTGGCTTAAAAACGACGCGGCTGCGCTGCCTGTGTATCCTTGGAGCAATTCGGTCTACGAATATGATACAGCATTTTTACTTATATATATATATATTGTATATAATATATATATATATATATAGATTACGCTGTATATAACACATAAGATTACATTGAAAGACAAGAGATGAGAGAGAGAGAGAGAGAGAGAGAGAGAGAGAGAGAGAGAGAGAGAGAGAGAGAGAGAGAGAGAGAGAGAGAGAGAGAGAGAGAGAGAGAGAGAGAGAGAGAGAGAGAGAGAGAGAGAGAGAGAGAGAGAGAGAGAGAGAGAGAGAGAGAGAGAGAGAGAGAGAGAGAGAGAGGGAGAGAGATAAACAGACGGACAGACAGACAGAGAGACAGCAGAATTTGTTTAAAGCCATGTATATCAGAAACTCTTAAACGAACTACAGTATTCAGTTTCATACATGGAAATAAGGTTTCTGAGATCTCCGTTCAGCAAAAATCGGGAAAAGTCAAATCATTTGATTTCAAACATATATATCTTTGTCTTTTTTCACTAACTCATCTGCAAATCGGTCGCATTCTTTAGACTGCTGTAAGGTTGCAGTAGCCTGTAGTCTTGTTGTCAAGACTTTTAAAAACGAACTCGAGTGCACTCAAGACCAAGACCTTGGTCTCATAGCCGACCAGGCCAAGACCTTGGTCTCGAGGACAACAAGACTGATAATAGTCGAGCATTCTAGGAACTGCAGCTTATAATGGTAAAGTTCAAACTGTGGATGGTCGGAGCTGTAAAGGACACAAGGGACATCGACCTGTTGTATGTCGGATTAAGATCCACACGAGTCGCTTGATTCAAGGTTGCCAGAAAGGTTACCTATCAGAAAAATGATTATCTCCTGGAATCTTCCACTATGGCCATCCATTACAGCCGACCTGTCATGTTGCATGCCTCTTTGTACACGTGTGTTATGGGAGGTAGTACAGTGATTCTTCTTCAGCAGGTGCATCATCAAGTTCTACAACAGCCACGATAGCGTCTGTTAGTGGTGGGTCGGTTGGCTGGATCGCTCCGCTGGGTCTGCCGGGGTAGCAGACAGGCTGACTCCAGAGGAACTGCATGGCTGCAGCTACTCCTACTGCTGGCTCCGCAGCTTACAGCGTTATCTCCGTCGGACAGATTTAGCCCCTGGTAGCTGAGACAGGCATCCCTCTCTCCGCTGGTCCAATGGGGGGGGTGGCTATGGGCCATAACTTTCGCCGCCACTCGCTCAGGCCTCGAACTGCCAACAGACCGTGGGCCAGAGGTGGAGAGAGGGGAGGTCAGTAGGAGGAGCCTGTGATACAATATTTGACCAGCCATCGCAGCAGCCACTGATGCAAACTGCTGCTGGTCTCGGCTCCAACTTTCGAGCGTTCTTCAGTCGGTTTCTGGCACTGAGCACGATATCGTCGTCGTCATCACTTGAGACAGCCATGGGAAAGTTCAAGCGCGTCCTCGTTCTCGAAGTCGAGATTGCCAAAGACAAGAACTCGGAGACGCCCGGAGGAAAGTACCGTCGCGACACTCCATGGCTCGTTGAAGCCTTCAAGAAGAAGGGAGTCGAGTCGGATATCCTGTTCATCACGAACAAGGACTCGGCCCACAGTCTGAAGGAACGATTCCCTGACACGGCCTTCCTCGGCCGGGTCAATCCAATGGACTATTCGACGATATCGCTCGACGAATATGTCAAAATCCTCAAGGATCTCAAGAAAGACGGCCTGTTGCTGGGTCCGGAAGCCGACCACATGGATCGTCTCGGCAGCAAGATGATCCTGTACGAGCTGCGAGACACCGGCATGGGTGTCGACGGGGTCCTGCTGCATCATTACGATGACCTGAAGAAGAACCAGGGCGAGATCGACCGCATCCTGCCGGCTGGTGGACCATCGCGCGTTCTCAAGATGATGCGCGGCTCCACTGGACTGGGCGTGTGGAAGCTGGAGAACAAGGGAGACAAGATCCTAATGACGGACGCCTATACGCAGACGACGGAAGAGATCGGTCGCCAGGAAGTCATCCCCAAGTTCCTGGCGCTGTGCCAAGAGGACGCCATCAGCATGCCGTTCCTGCCTCTCATCAAGGACGGTGAGTTCCGCTTCCTCTTGTCCAAGCACCAGATCCTCGAGGTCGTCCACAAGCGCCCAGTCGACGAGTCAGCGTTCACGGCGACGCTGCGCTCGGGCGCCATCTACACGATCCTTGACCTGAAGGAGCACAAGAGCATGGTCGACACCGTCGTCAACTGGTCAAACGATCTGAAGAAGACCCTGCACCTGGACGACGTGCCGTACTGGTGGTCAGTCGACTGTATAGAGGAGGAGGTGAAGGGCCCATTCAAGGCCGGAGAGATCCCAAGCAGCAACCCAGGGCGTCGCCTCGTCCTATCGGAGATCAACTGCTCCTGTCTCGGTCTGGTCGCTGACACGTCGGCCGAGGCCAAGCTGAAGGGTCTCAAATTCGCCGACATGATTGCCGGCATCGTCTTGGAGTAGAAGCGTCAACAGCTGCTGCATCAACCGCTGCTCGAGATGCTGAAGCAAGCATCCTCTAAGGAGACGACAACGATCGCGTCTCTGCTGTCTTTCTCTGCGCAAGCACCTCATCAAATTGACCATCTCTTCTTCCTTTTGCGCTTGCTGCTGAGGCAGAGGACAAGCCATTGCCGCCATTACGCAGTAGATTAATTACATTGCAATAATCTTTAAACAGATTTACAGGTAAACATTCGGCTCGTCGATACTTATACATAATCTATGTATTTATGTCATATAGTAATTATGTATGACGTATACATATATCTTGCATGTCTGTTTTACTTAAGATATGGTTTCAGACCTTAAGACGATTACTATATTCGGCTGAAACAAAAAACAAGCTGTTTACACATCTCGGACTACCTAATAAGACTAAAGTAGGAAATTATAGTAATTTATTAATTTAATCGAATGTTATTGTCTAGTCATTTTATGATTCTTCAGTCAGCTATGTTCGTCAAATTGTTGGGATGTGGAATAAAAATTATTAGAATGTTTCTAAGTTCTTCGTTTTGCAAGTATTGTCAACCGGTGCAGAACATTCTAGAGCCAGTTATTGTCTAGTAACGTCATTCGTTGTATACATATTCACTTTTCTTTATTACAAATACAATTATTTTATTATTATTATTATTATTATTATTATTATTATTATTATTATTATTATTATTAATATTCTTTATTGAAAAACCAAGAGCGAACTTGGTGAACAAGTATAGAAAAAATATGAAACACAAAAGTAATAAGAAGATAATAATATTTGAAAAAAGGAAAGAAAATAGAATTTCATTTGCAAAGCTTTTGGTATTTTATCAAAATATAGGCAAACTTACATCGCTTACATTGCATTTGCATTACTTACATTTTAGTTTGACACATTTTTCAAGTTTTTCTTTTCTCTTGAGCTGTCCTTGTTTTATTGTTGCTCGTGTTGTGTTAGTTGTTGTTCTTACTTATATTCTTGTTGTTGTTGTTGTTTGGTTTGTTGTTGCTCTAATTTCCGCTGTTTTTGGCGTTGTTCTTGTTGCTCTGTTGACCTTTTGCCCTGGGGTCAGGTCATTCCATATGACGAGTGGATGAGAATGACCCCAGCCAGGATGCCTGTGTGAAACACATGTTCTCAGATGGACTCGCACAGGGCTCATTTTGGTCCAACCGAATGTGTATGGGCAGGGATACCAAAGCGTCTAGGCTATAACAAGGCGTCTTGTCTAAGGCGCACGCGTGACGTAGGCCTACATGAACCTCAAGATACATGCCTTTCACAATGTCCGTTTGTGTGAAAGACAGCCTACACTGGCAGCGATCGAAGCAATGTAACATCCTCGCAATATACATGATAATTCCATCATCTGCTATTTCAGCAGCAGCAGCAATGGTTGCAGCCCGAAGACCAAGAGAAGATGAGTTGGAAACTAAGTGTGCATCATCCCTCAGGAGGCTGCATGTTTCGGGACTGTTGCCCGCAAGGCTCGCATTGCTATACTTCTGAAGAGTCCGCGTACACTGAACAATTATATAAAGCTCCATTCCAACTACAGCCATACATAATAATTATCTTACGAGTGTGTGTGTATGTGCGTGTGTTGGTTAGACCTAAATATAAGTGAAGCGTATCATTAGCTGATGGAATATCATATGGCAAGACGAAGATCAAAAACGGTAAATTAATTATATCGACACACGATATATGACTAATCATAGTCATACCTATTGATCGCGCGTTTAGTTTGAGATGTTTGTCTTTTTTATCGTTTATTTCCTGACACTAGAAACGCAAGCAATGGACCATTCATAGTCCTATACCCGAACGTGATATGCGTAAAGCTTATTAATTTTGGTTCATATGTGCAATGGATGGTCAGTCTCAGATAGGCCTACGTACTCTACTTCAGCGTGGAAGCAACTGCAACTTGTCTGTCTATAGACAAACTGCTGCTTTTAGACATCATCTGTCTGTATGTCTCTGTCTCTCTCTGCCTGTCTGTCTGTCTGTCTGTCTGTCTGTCTCTCGTATCTATGTAGGTGTCCATGTCTTTTGGATCGGCTGATGTATTGCTAGACTCTACATTCAACTTTCTACTGCTGCTCCATCAATGCAACATCTCTACTACTAGGGCCTACTACTACAGCAGCAGCAGTAGCAGCAACCGCAGATACAGCAGCAGCATTTAACGGAACATCTGCTTTTTTACGTCTACTAACGACTCAGCTGGAGGCCTAAGTATCGCTGGCTTCTGATGCACGTTGAGACAGTTAGAGACGCTATTTATGTTTGCGGGGGCACCTTGGAGAGACCATAGCCACCGCTGTTGCTGCAGCAACCACGCCTCCCTCCATCAAGCCCCTGCATGTAATTCTACTCAGATATCGGGTTGCAGTTAACTTAATGCTAAGCATTGCGTCGCTTATACTACATTGTATAGTGTATACTATGCAGAACCACGGATCGCTGCGAATAATAATTAAAGCCTTAATTAATATAAAAATATCGTGAGCCACATTCGCGACGAAAGCGCGCACAATCCGTCGCCTGCATTTGCCAAGCAGTTGTAAATCCACTGAAAACGTATAGCTCTAGCCTTATAGACCGATCTATATACCACACTGCACCTCAACTCTGGAACTAACTTCCCTCTGAATTCCGCATATTTTCGGTTCCTATACCAATACCACCACTCACTCACCGTCATCTGCCTCAGGCTCCTCTACTCATCACCCCACAGGCTTTTCACTCACTCCAAACTGAGTCTCACCCCTTCAAGAGTTCCTGTCCTTATTCCATCTCCGCTGCCTTAAGCTTTCTCGTCCTCAACGAAACCCGCCGTAACAGCTGCTCTGCCTCCCAAAGGCGCCGACTCTTTGTGAGCACTGGGTGCGAATGATCCAGAGAGAAAGTTCAGTGGGTGCGTCGCACCCAGAAGAAATCGGACCATTAATTCTAAATTTTTACACCTAAGCAGCTAGTAATAATTAATCTCACAAATTGATAACTACAACTACAACAAAAATACCCAACATTGCATGATCTCACAATCACAACCCGTACGTAAATAAATAATTTATTTATTATTTAAAATATTAAATAAATAATGACGCTGGAACGTCCGAACGTCACCGATTTGCAATGCTTTTTCTAACCTCGTAACCCTTGACAATGAAACTTTTCTTTCTCCGAAAATCTGCTAAAACTCACCTAGCTAAGGGGAGGGATGGAATAAGTGAGGGGTAGAAGGAAATGGAGGGAGGACCCACCATCAAAAACGGTAAACCCAGAGACAGAAGCAAAAGTCACGTATGCTGTCTCCTCTCTGTGGTCTCCCTGGCAACCGGACTCGGACTTCCAATGGACATCGATCTCCGGAAAACCACTCTGGTACGACGCAGTGCTCGTGAATAAGCTGATACTTTGCGCTTAGCTTTAAGGTAGCGCTTTAGCAACTGGAGTTTACGATTAGACTGTGAAACCGCATGTTCTTCGATTAGCATATATATATATATATATATATATATATATATATATATATATATATATATATATATATATATATATATATATATATATATATATATATGCGTATGCTGTCTCCTCTCTGTGGTCTCTCTGGCAACCGTGAGACTAATATATATACATAATATATATATATATATATATATATAAATACTCATATATGTACATAATTTTATACTCATATATATAATATATATATAGTAGACTCTCTCTCTATATATATTATATATATCCGTGAACGACGAAGTAGACTATATATATAATTATATTATAGTCTGCTTCGTCGTTCACCAGATGGCATCAGTGTTGGTGGAACTGCTTCGGTTCACAAAGTAGCCTACGCCTAATCGAGATTTTTACAATGCTCAACAGATTGCTAAGTCGTGGGAACAAGCTCATATTCACAAGCGCTCAGTCAAAACAAACTCGGTAGGTAAGATCAGGTTCGGTTCGTGGTCGGGATCAAAAGGTCATGCGCAGGTATAGATTTGAGTGAGTAGGCCTAGATAGTCACACGTGGTTACGTTGGACGGTGTTTGAATTTTGATTTGCTGTGATTTTTTTGAATAATACATTATTATTTGAAAAAATGAATATTACACAATACAGTTACGCAGTAGAAAAAGAAATAAATGTTACTGCATATGATACTGCAACTTATTCACTTACGCCTAATTAAACTTATTCAGGAGCAGCGATCGTTAATAAGCAATTGTGTTTTGCGTTTAGCTTTGGAATAGCGCTTTAGAAATTTTGAGTTTACGATGATACATTCCAAACGACGTGGAAGATGAACACCGACCCACGCCATAAAAAGCTACTTGCAGTTTAAACTCTCAGTTTGATTTCTACTTGTAGTGAATTACCAGGTCATGCATTGAGGTAATAAAACAATATAAGATCTGCTAACAGATTTCGTAGACAGCTGGCGGGGGTTGACCTACACCTATTGACTGAAACCTTTCCCCATTTAACTTTCTCCCTTACTGTTCGTGACCTAGATGTTACGCTGGATCGAGAGCTTAGTCTCACTCAGCATGTTAACTTGGTCACTCGGAACTGTTATTATCAGCTCCGGCAGTTGCGTGTTGTAGGCCTACTGAGGTCCTCTCCCATGATGCTGCAGTGATCTTAGTTCATGCATTTGTCACTGGTAGAGTTGACCACTGTTGCTCGGTCCTTGTTGGTCACTCCAAGGGCCTAATGGGGCGACTTCACCGGGTCCTTCGTTCTGCTGCTAGACTTATTGGTCGCATTCCAAAATATGCCCAGCTCTGCCTATATGCGTGACGTCTTACATTGGCTTCCTGCCTCTGAGCGCATCTCCTACAGGATACCAGCACTATAGTTTGGCGGTGTCTCTCCGGTAGCGCCCCATCCTACCTGTCTGAACTCTGTTGCCCGATTTCTGACTTAGCTTCTCGCAGAGCTTTGCGCTCTGCGACTAATGAGGAGCTGTTGGTCCCTCGGACCCGCTCCGCAGTCAGGCAACGCCGAGCCTTCTCGGTTGTTGGCCCGTCTACCTGGAATGGTCTTCCGATATCCTTACGCTGCTTCCCCCGGAATAATTCACCTGTTTTCTTACGACAACTCAAGACCTATCTGTTTAGCCGTGGCTGGGCTGGGAGCGCCTCTGAGTAGGTCTCTTGAAGAAACGCTATATAAAATTAATTTCCAGAATGAATGAATGAATAACACGTCGATATAGATGTAGGCCTGTCGTCTGTATAGTTACACTGTCTAAAGCACAGAATCTACTTCTTGGCTTTCGGGGTTTAACGCGACGCCAGAAGGTATACCTGGCTACGACCAACCATACAAACACAAACAAGAGGGAAAGAGAAGAAGAAAGGTATGCAGAGGGAGGCACCGTACGTGGCTGCAGATCTGCGATTTCGCAGCTCATCTCCGTTGAATCGTTGCCACCAAGAACCTATCAAGACAGCACAGTAATCATAAGCTTATCATATGAGTAGAGTGCGCAACAGTCTGGTGGATATAGTGTGCCAGACTGTCAATCGATAGGATGGGGGGGTCAAATCTAACCAGTACAGCCAGTATAGTTAGTGGGAAGATCAGGCTGAGAGGGTCTCCACTTTAGTAGATTACGTATCTGCAATGTGCTATTGCTTAGAATTGAGCGACCGTCGCCTGAAGTTTTAGGATCAGCGGAGACGATCTTGTTTGACAGGTGGGGGGGGGGACTGGACACTTTTGAACTGATCTGGTCAAAAAAGTCCAAAAAGAGGTGATCTGGTCAAAAAAGAGGTGAAAAAATTTTTTCGTGCGAGATTTGTTGAACTTTTTTTGGTGTTTCTTCAAAAGTCGAGGGGATAATCCTATACTGTTAAACGTCGGGGTCTTGTTCCCTGGACTCCCGGGATCGCCGCCCCTGCTTAGGATAACTGCACCAGAAAACAGTTTCCAGTTTAGATTAGACCTCTTCATCTACATTGACCTAGCGATCTATCAGGTATGCAGGAACACACACACTCAACACCACATACTCGCGCAAACACGCACGCACACACACACACACACACACACACACACACACACACACACACACACACACACACACACACACACACACACACACACACACACACACACACACACACGCGCACACACGCGCACACACACACGCACGCGTATACATAGGCCTATATATGTATGTATGTATGTATGTATGTATGTATGTATGTATGTATGTATGTATGTATGTATGTATGTATGTATGCAGGCTATGTATGTATATTGCTCAATGTGTTCTCGAGAGATATTTCTTAGATTTAATTTTGACTCTGTTGAACAGTGATTGTCTATTCGAGATTTTTCGGCCGATCGGTCATTTAGGGCGTATAGCCTAGGCCTACTGATCGATTTCCGTCTTCAAGTTGAACAATTCTTACGTTTAGGCCTAACTTCGAAACTGCGCTTCTTTCAAGTTCTTTGTGATCGATGAGTTTCGACGAGTTTCTGTTCGAAAAAACGATTATTGGTCGATCTGTGTCTGTTTTTCGAAGAATTTCGAATTTCTTTTTTCTGATCAAAATTTTCAAAGTTACTTTTCTTGTTGATCTTTCGATTAGGCCTACTAGTCGATTTGTGTCTTCAAACGGTACAGCTCTTTCGCCGAATTTCATTTTGATATTTCTTCTGATTGATGAATATCGATAATTTTCTCTTCGAAATGTCATGCCATTAGGTCTACGTCTGATCACTTCCAAGTCGATTTTCCAAATGAAGCTCGATTGAGCCGTTTCTAAGGCACGAAACAATCGGTCCAAGATGACGTCATCGGAACAAAAATCGCAACATGACGTCTCTATAAAGATACGTCACCAGTATTGTCGTTTGATTCGCAAAGTAAGTGATTTACAGTCCATGCACAGACGCTTGTATAATACAGAAGACGCGCAGCTATTATACAGGCGTTCATTGTCCATGGCACGCATTGTCCTATTTCTTCCAATGTCCAAGAGATTTGTTGCTGTATACTAGTGTATAGGCTACATGTATTGTCTGGTAAAATAGTATTAAAATGCCGGCCTTCAGTGATCGAAAATAGCTGCCGGAAACGGAAATACACTGTAGCTGTACGTGAAGCTATATACATTACCTAGGCCTATCAATGTTCAGGCTTTCCAAGCAAACTATATAGTCCGACCTTTACCAAATTCTCACTCTGATCCACCTATTCTGCAGACTTGTTGTCTCGAGACTAAGGTCTTGGTCTCGAGTGCACTCGAGTTCGTTTTTAAAAGTCTTGGTCTTGGTCTTAGTCTTGGTCTTGAGACCAAAAGTCTTGGTCTTGGTCTTGAGGTTCAAAGTCTTGGTCTTGGTCTTGGTCTTGAGGTTCAAAGTCTTGGTCTTGTTTCGCAAGACCAAGACCAAGACCGGCTGTCAATATGAACAGTCATTTAACAAAACTCTAGAATTAAAAAAATTATCGAGCCTATAGTTGCATCATAGCCTACGACCAATACCTACGAACGGATGCAAGTCTTTTTGGTCAGGAAAACCCATCGGCAGCAGCAACTAAGTTATGCCGCGTCTGGAAGCCCTGCCGAGACTTATTTCTGAAGCCAGACGGTCTGACAAACCATGGGAGGATTTCAAAAAGGCTCACAAATTGTACATTTACATCCAGTGTTTGAAAAGCTACTGTGTGTGCCAGCGACTTCAGCACCTGTAGAACGTATTTTTCCACATGGCGGAATTTTTATGAGACCCAACAAGGCTCGTCTGGTCAAAAAATTCTGAGCAAATTGGTTTTTATAAAATACAAAAGGCATTTGGAATAAGATTTTGCACGAAGGACTTTGTAAATACGAATTACGGAATTCTCTGCAGTCTGCATTTAAAGTTAATTTGCCTGAATAAAATAAAAGACTCACGTTTTCATTAAAAAAGCGAGTTGTCCGACTTGACAAATTTTTTCACGGATAAAGTCTTGGGCTGAATGTGATTTTTTGGGTCTTGGTCTCGGTCTTGGTCTTGAGGTTTAGAGTATCTTCAGTGCAATGCATTTTCATTGTTGTAGGCCTACGTACGCTGTAAGAAAGCAGCAGTGTGCAAATGTAGATCGATCTTTGCAGCCACCGATAGCAACTGGACTTTAAAATTATAAAACAGGACTCATATATTATGCTTCTCCATAAAATAATAATTAGGGGCCTGCCGCCTGCAACTGTTTACAGGTTTTGTAAAACGACTATGGGGTAGTCCATAAATGACGTCACGTTCAGATGTGGACGGAGTTAGACTATTGTGACGCTATGTGACGAATGGCAGAGGGGTGACATTTCGTGACGTCATAAAGCCGTAAGCTAACTATTACTGAACTAGAGTGTTTACCCGTCATATTATGACGGCAGTGTATAGGCCTATATGTATCGTTGGTTAAAATGCTCTGATCGCCGTCGTCAAGACCGCAGTACTGACGTCACAAACGGTTTCTGTTTCACAATAGATTCCAGAGCGTTTATCGACAGGCACACGCTCTATGGATATTTTATGTATAGATGCGTTAACAGCCGCAGTGTGAGAAATTGAGAATTGTAGAAAAAGACTGTGGGTCAGACTTTGACGAGTTTGATCCATGTGGAGTTGAATATTTTATCCGTGTTTTGCAAAATAAGAAAATTCAAAAATGCAATAGAAAGCTTAAACTTCTTAAAGTGATGACATCACCAAATTTATTAGTATAAAATGTATATGGTCAAAAATCTCACAGTAAACCAGAGCATTACTTTATTAGTAACCCACAAAGGGATTTGTGAAAGAAAATGCTAAAATATATGTACAATATAAAATCTCACTAGCACAACTGGGGTGGAGGTTGGAAACGAGCATAGGCGTAATTTGTGGGGGGTACGAGGGGTACTCGTACCCCCACTTTTTGGACTGGGGGTACCGTACCCCCCACTTTTTGAACGATGCCAATGAATATTTTATTATTGTGCCTTCCCAGAGATCGTAATCTCTGCCTTGCTTCGTGTATGTAGCAAATTGGTACCCCCCACTTTTTAGACCAAAGTTACGCCCCTGGAAACGAGTCAAACGACCCACCTAGGGTGTGCAACGAAGTCTTAACTGGGAGGTCCTAAGAAAGACTAGTGGGTTGAACCCCAACACACCCCCCCCCCGACAATTCTCGCCCAGAAGAGCCGGCTATACTGTCGAATCTCGAGTTGTTAAATGCGTTGACGAAAAGCGTTGTTCAAAATCAAGACGTTCATATTTCAATGTGATTAAACACAGGTTTCTTTCACCTCCTTTACCTGTTCTTCAAACAACTGAAGGACTGAAGATGCCTGAACAAGCAACAGTTGGAACCACGCACAAGTTTCCACCTCTTTCTGCAGCTTTGAGTTTGAAGGTGAACAACATATTCCATCGCTCAGCTACAACATTCCGTTCTTTTCCATAGGCCTATGACCTGTAGGCCTACTGTCCGTCGATCCAGTCAATATTGAGCGACAGAATAGCCTATGCAAAACATGCCATCTAGGCATGGGTGGCGATCTAGGGAGGTAGGTCGAGGGGATATGACCCCCACCTTTAAGAGTGGGGGACACGCCATACATTTGTCCCCAGAAAATGTAGAAGAAACACCAAAAAAGGGCAAGAAATGTAATTGCGCGCGAGGGTTTTTTCACTGTCTTTTTGTTGAGACGAGGTAAAAAATTCAATTTTTTAGGAGATGTGTCTCCCCCCGAAAATTCTGTGAAAGAAGAAGAAATTCGTCATGAAATCTATTTAAGGGGGATGACTCTCGAAAAGGTAAGCAATTTATTTTTTAGACGAATAATTGAACAGTAAGAGGTAAGTCGTAAAAAAGATCAATGACTAAAAAAGGTCATTAACTTTTTAGGGAGATGAATTCGTAGAAAAGTGTTAAAGTTTTTGGTTTTTCAGGATGAATTCCTGAAAAGTAAAAAATTTTCGGGACATGAATTCCTAAAAAAAGGTCATCGACCAGACCACGGCCGACTTTGTCCCCCCACCTCTCAGACAAGATCGCCGCCACTGCATCTAGACCTATATTTTTGCCTCGCTGGTGATGCTGCGAAGCCATACAGCAACGCACAAGCGTCAGGCAGTTCGAACCAAAATCGTCAGAGTGGCTGCCCGTCGGGAACGTGAGTTGATGGCGCATAATTATCGCAGAAAATGGAGAAAGTGTCGAGTGTCAAGATGAAGATGATCTGGACCTACGTGGACTCTGTTCCCGGAAACGGTGTTAATGTCAACAAATAGTGTCTCTGCATGTTTGCCCAATATAACGGATCATTTTCTCGTCGCCGTGAGAGGACGAAAAAGGAAATATTAGAATGAAGCAGTTCAGCGAACTGTTATTTGATTAAGCGGCAGTGAACTGCTTAGTGCTTACATTAAATGATATTTTGTACAGGACGGAGTAAGAGTTATACTTTGTATTTTGAGTGTTATTAAAGTTCACTTGCTTGCAGCATTTAGGGGTCCCAATTGAGTTAGTGACGCCTACTGGAATGGGGTTTCCAGTTTCTCAGCTTTAATAATAATAATAATAATAATAATAATAATAATAATAATAATAATAATATTATTATTATTATTATTATTATTATTATTATTATTATTATTATTATTATTGTTATTATTATCATCATCATCATCATTATTATTATTATTATTATTATCATTATTATTATTATTATTATTATCATTATTATTATTATTATTATTATTATTATTATTATTATTATTACTATTATTATTATTATTATTATTATTATTATTATTATTATTATTATTATTATTATTATTATTATTATTATTGTTATTATTATCATCATCATTATTATTATTATTATTATTATTATCATTATTATTATTATTATTATTATTATTATTATTATTATTATTATTATTATTATTATTATTATTATTATTAGCAGTAGTAGTAGTAGCAGCAGCAATAGTAGTAATAACAATGCATGCTATTAAAATTATACCACAAAAATAATTACAAATTATAGCTAGGCCTATATAGTAATAGACTAATAGTATATAATAGTAGTAGCAGTCACAAAGGTGGTGGTTGTGGTGGTGGCGGCGGTGGTAGTAGTAGTAGTAGTAGTAGTAGTAGTAGTAGTAGTAGTAGTAGTAGTAGTAGTAGTAGTAGTAGTAGTAGTAGTAGTATAGTAGTAGTAGTAGTAGTAGTAGTAGTAGTAGTAGTAGTAGTAGTAGTAGTAGTAGTAGTAGTAGTACTATAGTAGTAGTAGTAGTAGTAGTAGTAGTAGTAGTAGTAGTAGTAGTAGTAGTAGTAGTAGTAGTAGTAGTAGCAGCAGTAGCAGCAGCAGCAGCAGCAACAGCAGCTGCAGCAGTAGGCCTAGCAGTAGCAGTAGGCCTAGTAGAGGCTCCAGCAGTCGACTGGTAATGGGAAGTGCGTCTCTTAAGTCATCGATGGTCTGCATGGGCTGAGAAGTTCACCGACCAGAGTAGGCCTATTAGGCTATTACACTATTACAAACATGGTGAGTCACAAACTGGTTTCATCATCATACATGTTTAGCGTCTTATTCGACTATGCCATTGGATTGTGGATGTTACATGCTGCTAGTATAAACATGTACACTTTGTTCCCGTCTTCTATACTTCAGAAGCAGATCCTTCACACGCACAGTGACGCACTCTGCCTCAGAGGGCATTCCCAGATTAATTTGTGAGTCGTCATAGTATCCACCCTGAGCGATGCTCATAGGCGTAATTTGTGGGGGGTACGAGGGATACGCGTGCCCCACTTTTTGGACTGGGGTACCGTACCCCCACTTTTTGAACAATGTCAATCAATATTTTATTATTGTGCCTTCCCAGAGATCGCAGTCTCCGCTTTGCTTCGTGTAGGTAAGAAATTGCATGGTGCCCCCACTTTTTAGACCAAAGGTACGCCCCTGACGATGCTCATCATAGCAGGCTGGTAGGTGTTTTTAAGCAACGAATCATAATGTTCACGCAAGTATTCAACCTTGCCAGTTTAGCCTCTTCAGTGCATAGGCAGGTCCCATCCAAGGCCTAGATTGGGCTGCTGAATCTTTAACAGGCCCCACGGAGCTGCCTGAAGTTGTCGAAAGCATCCATAAACATGGCATTCTCTGGATAGACTGTCTTCTGCCAGCTAAAACTTTTCGTCGGTCCAACGCTGCTTGTCTCGATCCGCTGGCAGACTTAATTATTGCACTGTTTGTTGAGTGTGGCATATTCTGCATTGCCTCTCATTTTCGTAATCGTAATCGTAATCTCCATTTTTCAAGACTTGTGATAGGTATACTTCAAAGCGGCTTCATGAATTCTCATGACGCTTTCCATGAATTCTTCGAACTTAAAAAACTTATAGGCCTAGTCACGATCGAGCGTCTCATAGATATCCATAGCTAACAACGGGTTCTTGTAGGAGCCCGATCGATGTTGTATCTCCTAGGTGGCCTGTCACGATCCTGGTCGACAGAGTAGCAGCAACCGCTCGGTAATCCGAGTCGCACTCCGGCCTGCGCGTGAGACTCTACAGACTACATGCAGTTAGTAGGCTAATTCTCCTTGGGTTCGGATCAAGACTACTGGAAGAAAATGTCAAACCACCTGGTGGTATCAACAAACTGATCACCGGGTTTGCACGAATCCCACGATCCATGCTGGGCAGGGATAGGGGTGGCTGTCCCTTTGCCCCTCCGTGGCGACGTTAATGCTTTAAACAGTGATACATCTGGAAAATGTGCACTGGTGTAAGCGTTCAAGACTCCAAACAATGACCAGCATTTAATAATTTTCGATCTGTTCGTACATTGTCCCTGCAGCACGAAGTATACTCGACTGACGTATAGGCCTATAGGCAGTGCATGGGTTTGCCATCTTGCAGCAAACTCGCACCAGCGCACCTAAATCCTTTTCGCCTGAATCACAGAAGTTGCCAGAACACTAACAGTACTGTTACAACTTTCTTGGACTCAATTAAGGCTCTGTAATGGCTCTCTCCCAGACCCAAGCCTAATTTATTCTAGGCCTAGTCAGTTTGATCAATGGATGCGTTAACTCGGATAGCCAAGGCGGAAATCTATAAATGTACGCGATTTTCTATAGCGACCATATATATAGGCCCCCATGGCGTCGACCCTGCGCATTTTTCAAGTAGGCCCTATAGCCAGATGTAATAGTTTACCATGGCATGATGGCACTGAATCTGCGTATTTCCTCAGCTCATTTCAGTGCACATTTCAACTGAGTAGGACTGGGACAAAGTCGGCCACGACTATTTGGTCTGGGGGAGCGTCATGCATTTTAAAGCATTTGCTGCCAAATGGAGCCCGTTTTAGTCACTTTACCTGGAACAAAACACGTACAAAACTACTAGAACAAATCTCAAAACTATAGGGCCTATATGTACTGGGACATTTGTCCCACTAGGGCATATATAGTTATACAGTTAAATTATGCACTGGCTCATTTTCACTTTATAGTGGCCTCATTATAGTCAGTCTTGTTGTCCTCGAGACCAAGGTCTTGGTCTCGAGTGCACTCGAGTTCGTTTTTAAAAGTCTTGGTCTTGGTCTTGGTCTTGAGGTTCAAGGTCTTGGTCTTGGTCTTGGTCTTGAGGTTCAAGGTCTTGGTCTTGGTCTTGGTCTTGAGGTTCAAGGTCTTGGTCTTGGTCTCGCAAGACCAAGACCAAGACCGGCTGTTAATATGAACAGTCATTTAACAGAACTCAAGAATTCTGTATCAAGCCTGCTTGCATCATACGACCAATATCTATGGATGGATACAAGTCATGTTGGTCAGGAAAACCCATTGGCAGTAGCAACAGTTATTCTGTATCAGACGGTATGATAAACCATGGGAAGATTTCAAAAAGACTCACTCTCTGTACATTTACATCCAGTGCTTGAAAAGCTACTCTGTGTGTATCAGCGACTTCAGCACCTGTAGAACGTATTTTTTCACATGGCGGAATTTTTATGAGGCCCACCAGGCACGTCTTGGCCAGAAAATTCTGAGCGAATTGGTTTTTATAAAATACAAAAGGCATTTGGTATAAGAGGTTGCATGAAGGACTTTTGAATACAAATTCGGATTTCTCTGCAGTTTTCATTTAAAGTTAATTTGCTTGAATAAAATAAAAGACTCCTGTTTTCATTAAAATAGCGAATATTCCGACTTGACAATTTTTAGAAGTCTTGACCTGATTTCGATTTTTTTGGGTCTTGGTCTTGGTCTTGAGGTTCAAGGTCTTGGTCTTGGTCTTGGTCTCGAGGTTCAAAGTCTTGGTCTTGGTCTTGGTCTCGAGGTTCAAGGTCTTGGTCTTGGTCTTGAGGTTCAAGGTCTTGGTCTTGGTCTTGGTCTTGGTCTTGAGGTTTAAGGTCTTGACAACAAGACTGATTATAGTCGGCCTTTAGAGTCGTAATCGTAATCTCCAATTGTCTAAAGCGCCACTGTAAAGCTGAGCACTAAGCACCAGCTTATTAACGAGCGCTGCGACGTAGGCCCTATCCGAGGGGTTGTCCAGAGATCGATGGTCCGAGTCCGGTTGCCAGAGAGACCAGAGAGAACATCCAAACTGTTACCAAATTAAGTTGGTCCTTGCCCTTTAACCCCATAGCTGCAGGATAGCCCCCACATATATGACGCCTTAAGCCACTGCACGCAGTCTCAATTTATAGGTACGAGAAATATAATCGTAGGCAATGAAGTACAGAAAATTGGATGCGGTTGATTTTATCTCCTCGCCACCTCTTTCTTAAGTCTCATTTGTCGTAGTCCATTTTGATCTTAGCAGGAATAACTCAAGTTGATTTCTCGACATACTAGCCAACATGAAAATTTCTATGAGAGCGTATACGTCCTCTGGAATGCGAACTATATTCCTTCACTCTGATGCGCTCACCATAGACTATTAGAGCTTATGCCCTAAAGTATCCCAGGCCTGACATAGTGGACTCTACCATACGACTTTCTTCTAAGTTATTTCATATTGTTTGATATCTCTTCAAGTTGCCTTCTATAGCTAAGCAATCCAATATCATAAAAATATGCTAGAATCAAACTATTATTATTACTAGAATAATATATTGATTGTAAAAATTAAATGAAAAGTTCTTTTTTGGCATATTTCCCCCTCGTGTCTGTATTGGTATCGTCCGCGGGCATGCGCGTTGCCTGGCCTGAACGAGGCTTCGTCTTTAGAGGGAGGGTCAAACACACAGGAAAGTTTTGCTGGTCTTTACACGAAGTTTAAGCGAAGTTAGGAAAGTTGAAAGCTCGACTCATTTTGCCTCTAAAACTGACTGAAAATGTCTGTCTCGGGAAGTAGTAGCATGGGATCGGAGATAAGTCTTATAGATCGCAAAACACCGGAGTATTTGGCGCAGCTATTAAACGATAAGAAGGCATTACAGGCCTTTCCTAATGTCTTCATTCATCTCGAAAAAATACTCGACGAAGGTATTCGGTCTTTCTATGTTTATAAAAACTTTGTCAGCTATTTATGGTTCCAAAACCTCAGAGAAAAGTGCCTGTTAATAGTATGTTTCATTTTAGTAGTCGGTGTAATTTAGTCGTACAGTAATTACTGCACGGATAACTTACCGCGTGCCATAACGTGAGAGAAGTTAGTAGTGGATTCATGTTCATGTAATGGAATGGAACAGTCAGAAAAGAGAAGTGCACCTGCTAAAAAATAACCTCTGTAAAACCAACTTGAATGGAGATTCCAAAATCAGAGCTATGCGTTTTAAGTATCAGTACTTTACGGAATACACTCCGTCTCAGCTGATACCAGAAACATTTTTGTCTTTACTTTCCTGTGTAATATATATATATATATATATATATATATATATATTTACATATATACATATATACATATATTTATTTATTTATCACTGATCAATAACGTTTAAGGGTATTGTCAAAGCACTGGCCTTTTACCTATGTATTTTTAGTTAAAGTTCCGGACCTGTATAAGTTCAGCTCTCATACATCTACAATAGTTACTGTAGTGGAAAGATGAAGAAACAATTTTGTACTATATTATGAAGTGGTACTAAGAGCTGATATTAAGTTTAACCTTAAAATGAGGGTCATAGCTTTATATTTTTGTAATAGCATGTCACTTTTGAAAGCTGGAAACGAATCTTTCTTGGAATATGTTGTAACAGTTAAGCAGGTACTGTGTAGGTGATTATTGTAGAAGTGCTATAGATCAGTCTTGGTTATGCACTGTTTGTCTTGCTATTTATTAAGGTTATTTGATATTGTGGCGTTTCTGTTGATCTAGGTTGTATGCTATGCTTTGCCTATTTGCTGTAGTTTATTATAAATTAATATAATGTTTTTATCTTATCATATCTTATGTGATTATTTATAAAGCGCCACTCACAGTATAAATTATTCAGAGGCGCTCCCAGCGTGACAGCCCCGAGGAAAAAGAAAGGTCTTTAGGCAGCGGAGAGAAGAGGGCGAGATCCCAAACAATACCTTGCTACCAGGGCTGTAGTGGTAAAATTTGAGGTGAGTATACGCTACCGGTGACCAGCGGCGTAAAAAAAATTTGAAGACCTGTTTTTTGGAATTCGTCTCAGAAAAATTTCTGAATTTCACAAATTCCCTTCAAATTTTCTGACTTTTTACGATTTCATCTCTGAAAAAGTTGGACCTTTTTTTTAAATTTTTTTTAGTCATTGCCCTAAAAACCTTTAAAAACCTCTCATTTTTGAAAAATTTTCGTTCCCAGAGGTAAGTGTACGCTGTATACCCGCGTATACCCTCCTCTGCAGCCATGAGTATACGCTCTTAAATTTCTCTAGAGGTAAGTATACGCTGTATACCCGCGTATACCCTCGACTACAGCCCTGCTTGCTACGGAGAGAAGGGCCCAGATCATTCCATCAGGAAGGGCCAAGGATGGCAAAAGCACGATGCTGAGCCACTGAAGTCCTTGCGTGAGGGACAAGTAGATCAAGGTGGTCCACAGACTGAAGAGGGCAGTAAGAGAGAGCAGAGAGAGGTTTACTCATTAGGTCACAGAGGAGGAGCTTTTCGCTGCTGAGTCTTAGAGACCAGGAGGAGGACCTTGTATTGGATGCGGGAAGCAACAGGAAGCCAGTGATGTACATCCGTCATAAAGGTAGTGATGTGGGAGAAGCGAGGGAAACGGGCAGTTTACATTCAAGTGTGGTGTTAGTGCTTGGTATCCAAATAGGTTAATGTTGCTACTGTATGATTGAATTTTTCTACAAGTACTGACCTGGTCTTCATTTTAGGTTTTAATTATGTGCTGTTGACTTCTTGTTAATTAATCAATATGTCTACTACTTTTATTTGGGAAACAGAATTTTCTTATGCACAGTTTTAAGAAGCTTAAGGATTACATTTACAGAATTTAGTTTGAATTATGAGAATTATAATAAAATATGTTTGTATGAAACCATGTGATCTTTATATTGGCAGTGACATGCACACGCCAATATTAGTACGTATACAAAGGATTCTCTGTAGAGCATTTGGTGTGTAGGGGTCTTATCCATTGAAAGGCCTTTGCATAGCGAATATAGTTTTTGCTTTACTTTTGTGTTAGTAGTTGACTGATAAGATTATTTCCCTTGGTGACATTTATTCAGTGTACTCGACTAAGCTAAATTCAGATGCTATTCAAGTTGAGTACAAAAAATATGTGCCTTGAGCTTGTTTGCATGAAATGTCATGGTCCGATGGAGAGAGATTAATACAATAGACCTGTGGACTTAACAAGGTTCAACCTGTTAATGCATTTTTTTAAAGTATGCAGCCGGTTGCTGTTTTTTTTGTACTATTCTAAGGAGGGATAAGTTGCCTATGAAGCTGTTTTTTTTACTTGCTTCTACTTATTTTGTTGAATTTTAAGTCCTAGCAACCTTCATTAATTAAACTATGTTACCTATGATAGAGCAACTGGGCTTTTGATGTATTCTTTTTCTGTGTCCATTTATATCTTTGTGGAAAATGTGGTGGAATTTACCTAATATGTGTAATTTGAAAATTAAAAACTTGATATCAATGCTAGGCCATGGTTGATTGGACTGTTTTGTATTAACTTATTTTTCTGCATGATCTTACAATGGTAAATGACTGGTATGTATGACTATTGAGATTTAGTTTACATTTCTCCTTAAACTTAATCTTTTTTTAAATTTATATAGTACGACTTCTTGATTAAATTAATCAGAGGAGCTCTGTGAGCTAGCCTATAATGTTAAATCTCATTAAGAACAGATACTTCATCAGTAAGTAGAAAAGTTCAAAGAAAACTAGAAGAGTCAACAGTGGTGGGTCACCCCACACACACTTGAGGCAATCCCATCCAAAGTTGACAGAGAGCATCTTGTTCAGAGTTTATAGACCAAACTGCATGTAGGGTGACGATAACCATGCTGTCTTAATGCAAGATTGCGGACAACCTAACCATGACTGTACAATTTAATTCATTTACTAGAAACTCATTTTGCTGTAAAATAGCAGGAAATAAGCATTTGAACTTAATTTAAGAAGACTGTAGCACATGCTGTCTCATGTAATTTCATCACTTCAGTCTGAATGTATTATTAGGAGTTGCGTGAGGAAGATGACTTTTCTGAGAATTTTTGCTAACTATGCTATGCTTGAGTCCTATTACAATGATAGTACTGAAAACATGCCCTGAACTAATATGATGGTGTCTCAGTTTCTAGGATTCATCAAAACTGTTTTGGTTGTAAGGAACTAATGGCATCACTGCTTGAAATTCTCGAAATTCTTCCATGCGCTTTCCTCCCACAGTGTTTGTCTTCATTACACAGCGCTGTTTTCTCATCTTAGATAAATTTTCCTACCTTGTGGTGAACTTTCTAATCTAGGTCAAAGCTCACAGTGGTGCTGCTGCTTCCCATTTGCCAACCCCTGTGGAGGTGAGCTGTTGATTTCTTTCTCAGCCGATTATTGTATGCTGATTTTTGTTCAACGTTGCAGCCCTTATTCAGTCGTTAAACCTTTGTATCTAATATTCTAATATTAGAATATTTTTGGGATGCTTTTCTTTTTAGAGACTTGTAGCTTCAGTCCACAAATGTCTTATCATCTGTATTTATTTGTAACTGCTGGTTGCAGTAAATACCAAAGACTTGAAGTGACAGTAATGAGTGATTTAAGTGGAAGAGTTATTCTGGTTTCCCATTTGGGTTTACCTTGATGTGCTTACTAGACATCTGCTCTGAGCATCCAGTTTATTATTCCTCCTTCTCTTGTCTGGAGCAGTGAGAGAATTAGCAGTGACCTTTGACTTGGCCTGCTGGCAGACCCTTGGAAGGCTGTTTAAGATTTTGCTGCAGGAGAGATGGATATGTGTGGTACCTGGGGTAGCTTTCCTGCTAAACAACGAAGAATTGTAAGAAGTGGTGTGTGTGTGTGTGTGTGTGTGTGTGTGTGTGTGTGTGTGTGTGTGTGTGTGTGTGTGTGTGTGTGTGTGTGTGTGTGTGTGTGTGTGTGTGTGTGTGTGTGTGTGTGTGTGTGTGTGTGTGTGTGTGTGTGTGTGTGTGTGTGTGTGTGTGTGTGTGTGTGTGTGTGTGTGTGTGTGTGTGTGTGTGTGTGTGTGTGTGTGTGTTATATATATATATTAAGGTAAAGACAGAAAGAACACTGTTAACCTTTCAAGCAATTGTATATCACACTGCACTACCACCTGGCTGGGGGACCAATTTAGCAGAGCCTCTGACTCACACTGTTGTGTGATGGTATGGGGCTTTCTAATGACCTTTGAACCCTTTTAGCTTGCATCTGGTCATTCTTGGTATTATCTGTAGTTTTTGGAGAACTCAGGTCATAGGAGAAAGTTGGCTGGCTCATCAGCTCAGAACTTATCCAAACATTCAAGTCTTCATTCCTTATTAAGTATGATCCATTTGATTGAGGGCCAGTGAGTGGCTATGGGTCCAGAGGGTCACTATATCTCTCACAAGTTGACTACTGTTTTTGTGTAGTCTGAGGGCAATTACTGGGTTATAAAACATCTGAGAGGAGTATTTGTATTACTGACAACCATGGACAGGGGGAGATTTGTCTTTTAGGAACTTCAATTGGCTACTTAGGTTTCTTTGCTTTGTTCCTACATGGCTTTGCAATTTCATTATCTACCAGGTGGCATGAATGACTGTTGTGCCTAAAGACTTTGTTTTACATTATCTTAAAATATTTATTTTTGATATCAGGTGGATATTAAACATTGTATTCAGATGTGTGCCTTGGAATGTTGTATGTTGGAACGTTTAACTTGGTATTCCATGCCAGTAAACCATTCTTGCAGTATAATATTTTTTCTGGTGCAGCTAAACTTAAGAAAGCTTATTCCTTCTTGCATTCAGTTTGCTTGCTTTCTGATGAATTTTAGTTCCAAGCATACAGCATGCTGCAAATTTTTCTCCATGCCATTTGGAAATATGAACCCATTCTTTGTCTTTTCATTTTTAGTAATTGTAATATCCAAATATCTAGAGCATTATTTTAAAGTTAAATGCAGGGCATCAGCTTTGTCATAAGTGTTTGCTTCGAGTGACTTGTGCGACTGAGGAATTACTTATTGTGCTACATGGTGGTTGGTGGTAATTCTAGTGTTTGTGAGGGCTTCAGTTGATAGCTTAGCACTAGGGCTGTCAACAGGCATCCGGAAGCCCCAGTACCCACTCAAAGAACTATACCCTAGGCCATGAATGCACTACCTGGATAGCATTATTTGTAGGCATTACTTTTAAGTATGAAGAGCAAGCAGCCCATGGCATAGTATACCATCACACAGTCTCTTCTCCCAATACACCAGAGGACCTCAGGTTGAAATCTCTGCAGACTCATCAGGGGTTAAACTCGCTCAGGCTGTGGTAAATGCAGGTAAATGCCAATTACCATAATTAGGGACACAAATGAACTAGTCTGATCCTTTCTTCTTCATTAATTCTGCAGGTATGGCAAGTTAACCTGTTTGAAATGGCTCTTCATTATGCAGAACTTAAAGCAAACTACATCCAGTTACCATTGCTATGTACTCAGGCACTTTTATGTGTGTATGTATGTATGTATGAATACACTTAATATAGCAGCTTTTAAGTGTACACCGTAAATACTCTTGAGTATAAGTTGTAAAATTTTGAACTATTCATAAAATTTGAAGCTGGGGGTACAACTTGTATTTGGGTCAAGGTAAAGTTAAAATTCATGTGTCCACCAATAGATGAAGATGTCTGCTAACGAATGCTACTTTACCTCAACACCTTGCCAATAAATAATTTCTTACTAGGTACAGTCATAACTGTTTCTATTATATGCAAATTAAAATAATCTATTTGATAAACACCCCTACTGATTAATGCTGTAAGGAAGTTCTGCATATAATATACAAGAAACATAAATCAATTGGTTCATTTCCTGTTTATATGAATGCACCAGATATGTCAGATGTAATATCTCAGTATTCAATAGTTGCTGCTTGCAGTGTGCTGTCTTCTAAATCATTTATCCTCACAGGGGTGGCCTCATTCTTGGTGATTTCATGGGAACTCTTACCTACCGTCTATGCTGTACAAATTATCCTGATAGTGTAATTCTTGTCAACTGCACCGTTTAGCAAAAGCAGTGCATGTAACAGCCGACCAATAAAAAGTTCTCGAGTGCATGGCTTTCTGACTGAAATCTGCTGGAGCTGTACTTTCCTGTCTTGAAAAACTTGGCCTGCTGACGTGATTTCCCAAGTGCCTCTGCTTTCTTTCCTGGCCGACTTTGCCTAGTTGTTGAGTTTGATCTGGTAATTATCTTCCACACTCTTTGTTACTTTTGTTGTTTTTGTGTATGTTATTGGGACTACTGTATATATGTTAATGGATACTGCTCTATTTGTAGGTAATTCACTGTTGCTTCTGGGTTGGAAGTGCAGATATAAAGATGGTTGTAGATGCTACCAATCTTTAAACTTGTATCTTAACACTTTGACCACGGGCCCAATTTTTGACCAGGTGTGGCTGTTACATGCTAAAAAAATTCTGAACATTTTTATTTACTGTTTTTTACATCCTTTTGTTCAAGAATCAAAAATAACTGTTCCTTTTATGCGTTTGCCTTACTGCTGCACTGTAGGGGCGTATAAATCACGTTCAGTGTGAAACTATCTGAAACATGGTACTGCACCTGCACACAGTGAGGGGTTTCTTAAAAATACCGTGTTTCTTTGTGCTCTCCATGCTTGCTACAAACAACACACTTCCTACAAGGTCCTGATTTGATTGCAGTCACTGGGATAACATCCAGATAGTGCTGTCCACTGAGTCTGGATAGGTCTGAAGCCTTGTGGTGCTTGAAGGCCATTGTTGGGGCAGATGTCTGTGGTCGATCTTGGCTCCCATGCAGAGACTTTGTAACATTCGTCCTGAACCAAATCTGATGCCTAGTTCCTCCAAGCTTCTTGTAGAGAAGGTATGCATTGAATACAGCCGTGTCAAGCATCTTGAGAATGACCTTTCTGTACCACTTCACTGACTTCCTCAGTGTTATGTAATCAGACAAAAGTTGGTCCTTTCAGTCTATGCCACACATGAAGTCATTATAATTGAAAATGCAGTCTGGCTTTTCACAAACTGATTCATTTCGATTCCTTTTTGTACAACATCTTCACAACGCCCTGTATACTATGCCTTTTCTTGTCAAATAGTTCATTTTATTTAGTTATATTTACCACAAAACGCTTACACCAAGATGGCTGACAAGCCTGATGTCAGCATAGAAGCCTTATTTGTTCCGTTTATATTCACTAGACAGTGTCAAAAATAATCTTACATACATCTGTTAGGTAGCATCACATGTCCACTAAATATTACTAATAAGTGGCACGAAATGTTACTGGAACGCTGGAATGACTTTGAACAGCAGATACCTGATGGGCATCTAGACACGTCCTGTCATCCTTGGCATCTGAACTAACCCAGTTTAGGATGTGTTAACACATCCCTAGCAGTCAAAGTGTAAGGTTTGGCTGAACTTTGATATTTTGCCAGAGCAGTAAGCTTTGAGAGCATGAGAATAGAAAGCTCTTATTTTGTCTATGGCCTTCCATCTACAGCAGTTACTAACATATATAATTAGTTACTAAGCAGTTACGAGCAGTTACAAATGTATGCACTAAGGTTTAGATTGCTTCATGAATGAACAATGACAGCTTCACACAAGTAACGGATCAGAAAAGATCAGCAACGTACTGCATCATTTGGAGCAAACAGCCTAAACTGAAACTGCAATGGCCAAAATCTCAAAGATGACAAAGCTATAACTGCCAGAATTTAATTATTTACACAAAGTAAGGTGTTCATATGTTGTGTATTAGTATATGTATATATAAGCACTATGTTAGTTTTCTTTTTTGAATATAGCAATTTTTTTTAAATATTGTAAAGCTTCTTGATTTAGACTTTTCTCATCAAAACATCAGTGATCTATTGATGTTTTTTGTCCTCGCTCTCTTAGTGTAAACCATTGTTAGTCTTTTGAAAGTCTTCTTTTGAAAGTCTTAGAAAGTAAACCAAAAGAATTGTTTAGATTTAATTCACACTACCGAACATGGAGGCAAAGTACTACTTTGTAGTGGAAATGTAATGTAGTGGAAATAAAATGTAAATTATTTATAGCGCATCATAAGTGGAATACTACTTTTAGGTGTTTTAGATGATCAATGTTCAAACCATGGTCAGTTCGAATAAAATTTGACTAAATTTTATGATTATTGCAGCTTGGTCATTTCAGGAACAAATTTAACTGAAGCTGTTTATGCTATTTTGTTTATTCTTAGCATAAACAATTAATACCAACATATAATAAATAAATTTTCCAATGTAATATGTCATCTCTATGGCCATTTACTTGTTCAGTAAATTGTCCTATTTTCTTTTGACACTATGACTGGGTAGTATATGTGGCCAATGTTCACAGGGTGGGGTGGTTCTTACTCATTGCCTGGGTGCTTGGCATAACTAAGCCTTGCTAATTCATTGCATTGGATTAGTTTATGCTAGGTCATTATTGAGGCGACCTCTATGATCACAGCCACAGGATTTTCACTTAATATCTACGTCCTTATCCATACGGCTCATTTGGTCAGAAAAGCTGACAGTGAGAGTATGAATGGCAGTTACTGAACTTTCAACACTTGCATTCCTCCTTAGGACATGACAAGAAATCAATCGTGTGCAATTAGCAAACTAAGTGTCCTTTTCATGCATTCTGTGGTTCTGAGACTGATTTAATTCTCAAGACTAATGCAAACTAATGGGTCCATGTTCTGTTGAATTAGGGTGGTTAGTTATCCTATTAAAAGTGTTAGATGTTAAGAGTAAGTCTAACTGTCAAGATTCTAGGTGCTTTGCATTCTGGATATTTTTGGCTCTTGTCCTGACCACTGTCAGATTCATTTAGGGTTTTGGTCCATTTAACCCCATAAGGGTTGAAAATGTTGTTTATCTCATAAACCACTGAGGATAGACTTAATGTTTAAACATGCAGTTTGTTTATAAGTGAATTTTGAAAAAGCCTGCCATTTATTTGTTTGTATGTGCTTGTATTTTTTTAGATGACAGGCGAAATGTAATGATGTGACATATGTGAAATGTGATGATGTGACATATGGGTTTAAATTGTTGTTTACATTCTGTCTGTGTTTTCAATAAATATTTTGTTACTAAGAGATAGTGTTTCTTCAGTATTATTAGGTTACAGTTAAACCTAGTGTTCAAGGTTAGATGCTATGTAACTCCATCATTTTTGAATGCACCATTGCTTTACTCAACACTTGCTTCACCATCTGGGTGATATACAACTCTCCAGTGGTCAATGATATTAGGTATGCACATAAAATTCCAAATAGGGCTATGGGGTGCTTGATAGTATAGTGGTTAATGTGCTGGACTTTCAGTTGAGAGGTCAGGGGTTCAAATCCCAACCAGGGCAGAAATTTGGTTCGAGATTTCTGCTTCATCTGCACCCCTAGCCAACTCGGCTACAATGAGTACACCAACCATACACTGTTGGTGGGAAGGTGAGAGTGAGGGAGAGGACTGGCCACCCACCTTATATGCTAAGGCTAAGAAAATAAGTCGCTAACACTTCATACCAATGGCTGCCACAGGGATAGTTAAAGGGACTGCTCTTCTTCTTCTACGTTGTGTAAGGGAAGTAGGCGAAGAAGTGGCACAGCCATTTAAGTGAAAAAACTTTCTAGTTATCTCTAACTTTATGTATGGCATGATAGGTCTCGAGCCAGACATTTCCTGGCAAAGTCGTGTTGTCTAGTAACTATTGCTGAGGCATTTTTACAAGTCCCTAGAGTAGAAGAAAATTGATAAGTCCATGTTTGTCAGCATTGTTTACATCCAGGCACTGCTAGTTTAGCACTTAGCACCAGTGCCAGCCTTAGGATATTTCAGACCTTGTTGCTGAGTATGCTGTATGGGCCCACCATGACACAAGTCAAATGTTTTTCAATGCTTGCCATTATATTTTAGTAGATTGTTAACAAGTAGCCTACAACAAGTCAAATTTAATGATACACGAGAATTCTGGGATATAGAGGAAGTTGACTTCTATTTTATTGACAAAAGAGAAAATTTAATCAAAACCATAACATTATTATTAGAGTGTCTTGTTCATGTTAAATTTCTATGACATTTTCAGGCCCCTCTAATTTGTGGGCCCCGTGTGACTGCACGGTTAACATGCCCATAAGGCTTGCACTGCTTAGCACTCTTCATCTGCACCCCCTAGCATTTCGGCTATAATGAGTACACCGACCGTACACTGTTGGTGGGAAGATGAGACGGCTCTGCATTTGCTATGAAATTATTAACAGGACGATTACATTCAGTGATAATCTGAACGAAGATCTCAGTATAAAACTACAAAAACTTTCTAAATGTGGATGAATCTATCATTTCAGAGAGTGGGGCAATGCATATCAAAAATTTTTCACCAACTTTTATCCAAGAATGGCAAAAACCCTAGCTTAACTGATGCAGCATTGCTGGACATTGCTCCTGGTATTGTTTTCATTATTGTTTGTAAAGTCAGATACCCTTAGTATGAGTGCTTCCTACGGTACTGTTGGTCCTGGTACTCATAAACATGTGAAAGCCTTCAAATTAATTCATCTTACTTCAGATTAGTGAAATCCAATGCCAAATTTCATGTGTCGCCATCATGGTCGTAAAACGTTTACGTGAAATGAAACAGGTCACCAGCTTTTTAGGTCTAATATCTCTGCTATTGTTCCAAGTGTGTATAAATGACCAATGAGAAAACTAGCTTATCTATTGTAATTAATGGTGAACTAATTGACATAGAATGAATGCTGATTCCTTAACTTCCAAGTACGCATATAATGTCACTATTTTCTGCTTGCGATGCACTTGGACTTGGAAAGTTTTCTAATGCCACAATTTTGCTGCTGTTTATTGCAAAGGGTTCTAATTTTTGTGGTCTATCATGATGAAATATAATTAGTCGCACAGTTAATGTTAATGGCTTATACTGTACTTTAATCCTTTAATCCACAGGAGCCAAAACATTATGGTCAAAAATTAAAATTTTTAGTCCAAGGTTGAGTTTGAACTTCGAGTGCACTGAAACATCTTTATGATTCTAGCTTTAATAGGAGAAATAAGAAGTTCATTTTTATAAGAAGGAGCCATTATAATGAGGTTGCATTGCCTTGCTGTTCATATACAATAGTGCCTCTTCTGTAGTTTTGACTTAGTCATCTTTGTTGCATTAGAATGTAAACTGCTTCATGGCTTCAACTTGTTGCATGATTACGAAAACCAGGCTTATTGGTTTTCAAGCTGCTATGTATTTTTGTCTTGCTGGCCAATTATGAAATATAGAACCTTTATGAGTGTTATTATTAGCTTTTCACAAGGAAAATGGATTCGAAACTGAGCACTACGCTATTGCTTCAGTTGTTAGGAGATTGCATATTATGGGGCAAATTACCTGTTGTGAGTTCCTAGTATTTGAGAGAGTTATGAGTTCTTGTTAGCACAGGAGCCAAAACACACAAGATAGCATTTCAAAGGATCCTTTTAAGGTCCATAAGCTTTGATCATTTACATGGTTTTACTAGGGGCTATGCTTTCTCACTGTCCGTTACCTCCTCAGTAGTATGTATGGAATTCTGTTGTTAAGTAGCTGTTAAATTATCTGTCCTGTTCTCTAACACATCAGTGTTGTTATTTGAGGTTTGAGAATGTGGTTAACCAGTAGTTTCACTGGAAATTGTTATGCACCATTGGATTTAAATTCAGCACCAAAGTAAAACTCACTAACATAGTATTCACTTAGAAGCATTTTATTTAATATTAATATATAATATAATAAGATATACAATACTCTGCCTATCTAAATAATTTCTTAATTATAATAAAGGTATCGGTAAAATAGATATTTGGGAAAATATACAGAATGTATTTTATGACTAAGAATATGTTATGATTATGAATAGAAGTGAGACTTGTAACCAGGATATGTTATGGTTTTGTGTTTTGCACGTACCAGTAGTTGTGGTAGTGATTCGTATCAGGTGGTTGCCGTTTTAAAAGCCCTGTGGCTACTGCTGCTTCAATATTAATGTAATGAGAGGTTGTTTGTAAGCACAACTTACTTTTTGTATAACTGCATTATTTCAAAAAATAACTTTTGCTAAATCTGATTTTATTGGGCTTTAAAGTATTGTTACTCTGTTCAGCATGCTTGCTTTGTATATAAGAACCTAATACTAACAGTACTATGGCTACAGTAATAAGACCTTTTTCATGATGCTTACACTTTTCAGTTAACCTGTCTAACTTCTAGTTACCTTAGCTCTGTAATTCAGAACTAAAATACTTTCTGCTTTTCAGAAATTAACAAAGTTCGTGGCAACTTATTTCACCTCAATACTAACATAGAGCCACTTCGCTTGCCAGAGGCATATGGACCCACTGTCTCTCTGTCAGAAAAATTGCTAGTACCTGTCAGAGACTACCCGGATGTAAGTACACCGCTTGATTTATCAATTACCTTGTTCATAAAAAATTTGCATGCATCAGAGTTAAGGAGTCTGGTGCTTTTTCTGCTGTTCACTTTGCACTTGCTGCATATGCTTATGTTAGTTTAATCATATCCAATCCTGTTAACTTGTTTCTAATTTTGGCTTTTTTAAGTTTAACACTGAAATTGTATTGGTATATTTAATGTGGTAATAATAGTAATATTATATGATGACCTTCATGTGTACGCAGGGCCGCCGACAGAAATTCTGGGCCCCTAGGCAGAGGAGTCGCAGGCCCCTAGGCAGAGCAGTCGCAGGCCCCTAGGCAGAGCAGTCACGGGCCCCTAGCCCAGAGCAGTTACGGACCTCTAAACTATCTTTAGGCTTTATATAAATATAATATCATAGGGTCGTACGAAAAAAAACACAAATTAAAATAATAAAAGTACGTGTATGACCGTACGATATTAAGTTTATATACAGGGTGGCGCAGAAAAAGTGGGACCGCCTCATGAAATCTTGTGCAATATATATCAAATTATGTTTTGGGCGGTTTTTAAAACTGAAAAAATCCTTACTCACTAACTCAACGTGTGACGTCACTATATCGTGAACTTCCGGTTGCCATATTTATTGTTTATGCCATTTTTACGGTGTTTATAAAATGACAAAAATAACAGCAGAACATCGTATTCTCAACTTCCTTCTTCGGGAGAATGTCACCTTTATCGAACCAGACATGTGGCCCCAAATAGCCCGGACCTAAACCCTGTAGATTATGTTATTTGGGGTGCTCTTCAACAAAAAGTCTACCTTCGTCGTAAATTTGAAACAATAGATCAATTGAAACTGGCCATTGTTGAAGAGTGGCAAAAACTCTCAGCGGTTTATAAACAGAGGCATTGACTAGTGGTGCAGACGTTTAGAAAAAACTGTTGAGAACCGAGGAGGACACATTAAATTTGTAACTATCGCTGAGGCTGATTTCTGATTTTGTATAAATTATCATTTGGCAACAATTTACTTGTTTCTCTTAGAAGAAAAACTCACAAAGAAGTTTATTACTTGATATTATACTAGGCGGTCCCACTTTTTCTGCGCCACCCTGTATATACATAGTTGTATATATATATATGTATATATATATATGTATATATATATATATATGATGCTTGAAGTTTAAACTGATTGTAGTTAAGCGTCAGATAATATATTTTAAAAGGCATAAATCATAAACTTTGTATAACTGATTATAATATTTTTCATAAGTTGATTGCGGGCCCGGCCCGAGCCCCTAAAAAGTCGCCGGGCCCCTGGGCATTTGCCCCCCTGCCCCCTTTCTCGGCGGGCCTGTGTGTACGTCTGAGGATGATTCCTAATTTTGAAACATTTGCCTTGTGCTTTTAGTTTGTGTTCTTGAAGAATCGCTCCTACTTTGGGCTAAAAATAAAAGAAAGAAAATATTGGTACAATGTTCATTGTCTAGTTTATAGAGGTAGGAAGTGTAGGCAAGTATGAAAGCCACAGCTTGCTGGGTGAAATCATCTAAACATTGCTGAGCTAAGCAACTTATACATAGACACAAATGCAAAGCGTTTGTCTTGTGCCAATAAAAGATTAAGTACTTCCTTGCTTGTCAAAGAAAGTGGAAAATGAAATGATGGGGTGAAATTTGGTTACCTGAATAGCACTGTTGTTCAACAGTCCCAATATCTCATCATCAACCCAAGCAAGTGAAGATGTCAACCATGCAGCCTCCGTGAAAAGGTTATAGAATGCAGTCATCACATGCACCCGTGTAGTGTTTGCACTGAAGACCCGTGGTGCTGGAGCAGGGAACACTGGAGAGATTGGATGCATGATAATGGATGCAACCCATGATTCACTGGAGACCAGCTGTCTGTTTCAGAGAATGTGGGTGGCCGTCTAATAAGGAATCGCACCATCTGCTTTTCCTGGATTTTACCTTTATATGCTGAGTCCTTTCAAGATGATGCTTCAGGCAGTGTATAAAGTTAAGGATTCTAGACTAATCCTGGCCCACGTATTATTCTTTAGATTTGCAATGTTCGCTGCTGCCTTTCGGGTCTAGGTTAAAGTAAACCGGATGGCTTTTATCATGTGCTCAGACATGCGTTAAACTAGTTATATGATCCTAAATAGTATTGTAAAAATACTAATATAACTTTTATATATTGATGTTCGGTTTACTTTAGACTAGGTAGTAAGATAGCAGTGAACATTGCAAATCTAGAGAATAATATGTGGGCCAGATTTAGTCTAAAATACTTAACCCCTTTAGCGTGGAGCCCGAGTTTACTCGGGCTGGGGAATCCGTTCTCATAGGTGGATCCCGAGTTAACTTGGGCAGGGATGGAATTCATACCACCTATTAGGCGTGGAGCCCGTATAAACTCCGGATAATGTTAGAAGGTCATGTCTGTTGTGCAGAGGGAGTCATAGTACATGCTGTAGCACCCCTGGGGTAACCTTGGCCTAGCCACGTGGTCACTGGCATCTACTAGCCGGCCGTCGTCATGGTCGTACTGTAGGTCAAAGTGGCAGGTAGCAAATGTGGTTTGTCTAGGGAGGAAATAACATGTTTGTTAGAAGAAAGTGGTAGTACGTCTGGGTTTGCAGACAGCGATGATGACATTCGTAATACTACAAGTTCTAGTGAGAACAGTGACGATGATAGTGATCGCAGACAGGAAACAGTGGATTACGACGCTGATTCTCCTTTTGCATGGTGCGACCGAGACCCTTTTCCACGTATTCGCCAACTATTTACTGGTTCACCTAGGCGCAAGGTTGATGTGAATGATATGCAGGATCCATTTTTTTGTGACGGTATAATGCAAAAAAACTTATGGGATTATTTCCAGAAAAATCCTAGCATCATTGTAACAACAATATCTGAGAAAAACATTTTAAAAGAAAAAATTCCACCTTAGCTAACAAAAAATCCACGCTAAAGGGGTTAACTGTATGCAGTTAGCCTTCTTACATTCTAAATTTCTAGTTTGTTTTAAAGTTCAGCCTGCCTGACTGTCAACCCCAAGGTTGGAGTTTCAACGTCCTCACTAGAACAAGAAGATGTTCCTTAATAATCTATTCCACTTGCACTCCATAGCAAATTCGGCTACAAAATGAGTTCCAGTATACTTGCTGTAGGAAGATTAGGTGGTGAGGGAATTGACTGACCACCGGCCTTTACATGCTTATCCCAGGAAAGTGAAATTGCTATTTGCTTTGTACCCATGGCTGCCCATCAGTTTTGACTTGGGGACTGCTCTTATTCTTTTCCTGTATTCATGAAGTTTTCTTACAGCCCATGTATTGAACTGTATTGAATATGAACTTTGCTAATATTGGTGGATTTTATTGAATCTGGAACCATTATAAGGACTGGTGGGAGTTGGCTATCATATGATAGATTTAGTTGTTAACATGCTGGATTGTCACCCTAGAAGTTGGGATTCAAATTCCCTCCAGAAATGGAGGCTGTCAATGCACATCATAGGACTCGCAACCTGCCCTTATACTCAGAGGTGAAAAATTTTAATTTGGTAGTTTTTTTTTCTCCATATCTTGAGATATGCTTAAAAGGACTGAACCACCTTCTTTAGAGACATATATTCTTGTTAGTGAGCACCATTTTCCAAACACATATATAAAATTAGATGCACGAGCCCATAAGATTCCATATTTTTATCTTTTGTTCTTCTGAATAACTCGAGACAAAGGAAGATAATCCTACTGAATGAATGTGTTTGGCGTTCAGCTTGTTAGTTAAGTAAGTAAATAAGTAACCTTTATCTGCAGCTGACATGCACGCATGCATACCACAGATTAAACAATAAGAATGATCAGTGCAGTTATAACACGTGAAAGAGTAGTTGGTAAAAATAACAATAACCGAAATGGGTAACCAAATGTCCATGAGATTAAAATTTTTAGCGGAAATTGGTTTAGACAACATGTGTTAACTTATTAACATGACTAGGTGTCATATTTTAGGAAGACTACCGGATGCTTAGGTGACAGAGAGGTGAGAGGAGTTGATGAGGGCTGTGATGAGAGATCAAGAAGAGCTTCCTTTAATAAAGAAATTAACAACTCTGTAGCTGAAATTGTGAAATTTAGTTTGCATTTTGAAGACCACTTGAAAATTCAGGAACAGAAATTCTTGTGGGCTACAAGTACTGTTATAGGTGCAAGATGGAGGAGTACTGGGAATAGACTTTAGACCAGAATGAAACTATAATAATTAACAGCTGGCCAACTTAGCTGCAGCACCCTTTCCTACCCTTGAACCAAGATATTTCATCCTATCTGTCAGCATGTCTGACTGTGTAGGCTGCTCTGCCTAGGGTCCCGGGCTGGATGCATGTGGAACTATCACTGTTTACCACTGTTTACTTGAGTTGGGGCAGTAGCAATGGTGCATAAAGTCTGGCTTGTATACACAGCAATGGCTTTACACGGGCCAATAATATTACTGCATTAGCATAAATTTGCATAATCTATTAGGACTTATACTTAGGACTTTTTCAATTGATCCTCTTGCCAGTTAATCTGTCCCAGATAGTTTGAATATCTTTACCTTAAAAATAACTGAGGAGTATAATACTTGTTGCATCGTACTAAACAAAATAACAATGAGAAATAACTGATGTATGTAAAAGAGCAAATAATTAATGGAGAAAACAGCCGTAGAGGAATGGCAAAACTTTTTAACTTGGCTCTACTAAAGTTAATTTTGAAATCAAGGAAATTAGATGATTCTCTAACTGGCTGATATTGCCCTTTATGAATTCCTACGATCCTGTCAGTCATAGTCAGTCTATCAAAAACTCTTGTCAGCTTAGCCCAATACACAGTTAAATGTCTTGTCATTCTGTCTCTAATGCAGTGCTGTGCCTTTAATAGCACATTCCAGAGTCCTAAGGACTTGTTAACTGTTTCATGAAGCCCCAAAAAGTCTCGGTTCTTTTGCTGTATGTATGGAGCTTTAATCTTGACGCCTTTTCGATGTTTACTTTTACTTTTAACCACCGCTTTGCACAGCCATTGGGATATTCAGAAACTGTGCAAGCCTGAGCACTGTTTATGCCTACAGGATGGCGGCCTTTTCTTTGAGCTGATTTAGCTTCATCATGTGTTAATTTTTCAGCACTTACTAAATTTTCTTCTCAAACAACATGTATTGTTTAATCAGTTAGCCAAGATTGAACCTTGTGCATCTGCTATAGGGCTTGAAAATCCGTACAAATTAGATGCAGTGCCTTTGATTCCGTTGACTACTGAGAGGAGGGCGTATGGACATTATCCTCCGGACATAACCCCCAGACATCCCCCAGACAAAATCCCCCCGATTTTCGGTAGGACATACCCCCCAAAACCCCCCTCTTTGCAATTAGCCTATTTCTACATTTAATTGATAAACCTTAACTGCCCTGTTGCCCTAATGTCAGGTTGTTAATGTCGTAAGGTATAGACTAAAGACTTGTTAGTGCCATTCAGGTGTAAAATTAAGACTTGTTAGTCCCATTCAATCACTTAGATATAAAGTTAAGACTTGTTAATGTCGCCTAGTTCTTAAGAAAAGGCTTAATGGGAATAATGTGTGAGGAGATTATGTCCGGGGGCGATAATGTCCTACAATCGAGTGGAGTGCCTGGTTGAGCTGGGAGTAGTGTCCCACTGATCTAACCCTGTACATGTTCTTTAGTCTTGTTGTGTGGATTATATGTAGCAGTCACAAGCACCTTTCCTCCTTGTCTCGCTCCTGCTTTTACCATCTCCGTCAGCTTAGGGTCGTTGCTCGCTCTCTCTCAACATCTGCTGCTTCTACTCTTATCCACGCCTTCGTTTGTTCTCGTCTAGACTACTGTTCTTCCCTTTATATTGGTCTTCCTCAAGTCCGGTTGTCCACTCTTGAAAGGGTCTTACGGTCTGCGGCTCGCCTTGTTGGTTCCATTCCTCGCTATGGTAGCGTATCCTCCTACATGTGTCATACTCTACACTGGCTCCCTCTCCGGCAGCGTATCCTGTATCGGCTCTGCTCTCTTGTCTGGCAAAGCGTCTTGGGCACAGCTCCTCGCTACTTATGCTCCATCTTTACTCTCTCTTCCTCCTTTACGGGTCGCTCAGCTCTTCGTTCCTCTACTCGGGGTGACTTTCTGGTTCCGTTTGCCCGCACTGCTACAATGCAGTGTCGAGCATTTTCTGTTGTTGGTCCAACAGTGTGGAATGACTTGCCATCTTTCCTTCGCCTATCTCCTCGTACACCCTCGTCTTCCTTCTACACCCTATTGAAGACTTTTCTCTATGATCAGGCCTGGCTCGGGAGCGCCTCTGAGTAGAACTCTTGAAGAGGCGCTATATAAATTTTATGATTGATTGATTGATTGATTGACAAGTCATCAACCTATACAAAAACATTAATGTCGGCTTTCCAAGCTACTCTAATACTTGTTGCTGACCAGTACAGGGTCATTCTGTGCCAACGATCCCTACCTTGTAGTCTCGGATTTGGATCATTTTGGCCAGTTTGTAAATAAATATACACCGTGAAGGTCTACAAAGTTTCAGACTTTAATACCCAGTAGTTCCTGAGACATTACTCTTATAACGCACGCAAATGCCACAGCAAATTACATTTTTTTTCTTACATTTGTGAGTTACTATTTCAGTAGCCATTCCAGGTACAAGCATGAAACTTGCCAAATAGTTTCGGTTTGTAGTCTAGTTGAGGGAAATGTATAATGCTTATTCTAACATATTTTTAAAACAGAGTATGTCAAACTTGCTATTACCATATATGTTAAATTGAGGAAAATTGGATAGCTTGTTCTGCATGTTGTAGAGTCATTAACCTTCAATCAAACTCTTGCAGCAATTTTTCTATAATAAATACTGACCAGTGCAACTCGAGATAGAGTACTCAGACTTTAATTTTGTGATAGTGTAAGACAGTTAAGAATGTTTACAGATCTATTGGGTTCTGACTTGCAAATCTATGATGTCATTCAGAATTTTAGATGATTTCTGTGAGCTGGGAAAGTACATAGAACCTTTTGTGTAGAGTCTTAAATGCTACCTCACATAGGAAAGCCTTAGAATTTCATATGATTTAAATACCATTGATATGTCCTACATTGTCAAAAAGCGGTTGCATGGAATGGCCCTATATTAATGCTACATGTTAATGTAGCTGTTATTTGTAGTAGAAAAGTTAACTGGAATTACTCAGTTGTCACTCTAAATACATATGGATCAACAGTCAGGGTGCCTTTAAATGCCTGAAAACTAAAGGACATCACCTAAACATAAAAAATTCAGAATGTTGAAAATTAACAAATTCAAAGTTTTCAGAGGTTACTGTGTAATTTGTTTGACGTTACTTGCACACATATAGTATGTTTCCCTGTTGTGGGCACATGGGTGGGGCTTAAAATATAACAGTCCTGACTTTAAATAGTCAGAACTGTTGGAAAGTGAATGTTCATGGTTTTGGATTGGTGACTTTTCATGATTGCCATATACCTGTAGTACTTAGTGATGTTCACAGCAGGCATTGTAGCGCTATGGTGTGTAGCGCTATGGGATGTAGTGGTATGGCATGTAGCGGTATGGCCATGTTACGGCGCCATATGAATTGTCGTTATTATTATTATTTTTATTCTGTTTCAGTACAACTGATGATTGCTTAGTTTTGCTGATGGGAAACAACAAGAAGTTTCCAAAGATCGTATCATTCCTTCCTAAAGAGTGGGAAGTTAGCTGAAGTAAACGTTTGGGTATCTGGATAATAGCGTTTTGTGTCAGTGAATGTAGTAACCAAATTATTTCTGTCATTTGTAGTTCAACTTTGTTGGAAGGATACTTGGACCACGAGGAATGACAGCCAAACAGCTCGAACAGGACACAGGTTGCAAGATTATGGTTAGGGGAAAGGGCTCCATGAGAGACCGACAAAAAGTAAGATGGCAGTTTCTTGAAATTCTCTTAATCTTTGTACAAAGGAAATTAGGCTTTATTGTGTACCAACTCTGTAATTCTCCATTGCAGCTGTCATTGTTTTGAACCAAGATGATGCATACACTTTGTACAAACAAGCATCTAAAAACTGTTCTTTATCGCTGGAGTTGGGCTGGGAGCGCCTCTGATTAGGTATCTTGGAGGGGCACTATATAAGTCCTCTGAATGACTGATTGGCTGTTGTTAGAGTATTCTGTGCAATGTGCATTCTTACATTTTTTAAACATTTGCATTTTATAAATTTTGTATCATACATATACATGTAAGGACAAATCTTTTTCGTGATGAAGTTGTCTTAATATGATCATTTTTGGCTTTCAGTTTTGTTCGTGCTTGCCCAAGGTTGTTGTTACACTTGTTTTTATTTTGGAAGCCAGAGGATAAGCTAAGATGGAGTTGTGTATAATGATGTTACAAATGGAAGACGTTCTGTTGCCTTCAGGAAGAACAGAACCGTGGTAAACCCAACTGGGAACACCTAAACGAAGATCTTCATGTTCTCATCACAGTCGAAGACACTCGCAACAGAGCAGAAGCAAAGTTGAAGAGAGCGGTTGAAGAAGTTAAGAAGCTACTCATTCCTGCTGTGAGTAACACATATCTGGCCATTATGGATGTCTTACGGACTGATCTTCTGGATATTGACCTGATTGCGGCTTGGTTTTGGTGTGCCATTGGTGGATGCCTTGTGTATTAGACACGGGCACAGTAGCAGTTACTAATTACAATTACAGTCATTAGGTAAGGTTAGGTAAAGTAAGGCAATTGCTCAGTTTTTACATGCTTGTATTAACAATCTTAATTAGGAGTGTGGCTTCAGGGTTAAGATCCAACCGCCTGATGTACAAACACTATCCAGCTACTGGATAGTCTTTGTGAGAGACAACTTCAACTTATTGTTTGATATGTAACTCATGATGCTGCATGCTGTTGTCTGTTCGCTCAAGCTATCGCATGTGTACTACTGCGATTCAATACCACTCTTTCTTCCTTGTCGCCTTTATTACTCCTTATAGTCATTGCTGCTTACAACTATTTGCTATGGTGGTTGGGTTTTCTAAGATTTCTGGTAAACACAATTAGTGTATTTAAAATTAACTACCTTATCTTTTCTGGCTCAGGGTTCGGTTTAAAGTTGCTGCCCTTGACTATGTTTCGTAGTCTAGCACCGATCCAAACGTGTGCATTCCACTAATGTTCAATTTCGTCAGGACAAACTTAAGATTAGCTTCCTGTGGCCAGTTGTATGTCCCATCCTGCCAAAGAAAAACCTGTGGTTTCTATGTCTGTTGCAGAATGGTCCACACATGTATGGAATTTACTACCACCTGCTTTGCAGTATACTTTTCTCATCTGAAATTAGCTTTTTATTTCAGTGATATTCTGCCACCAATCTTTGCAGCACTTGAGCTTTTTTTGAGGCGAAGTTATTTTTTTTAGGCTAAGTTCAGACAGACAATATATCCTTGTACACATCAGGGTGTCTGTGTGTGTGGAAGCCCTGCCAGTATTCTCTAATTACTAGGTCCTGGTATAATGACTCACAAAGGCTGCATTCACAAACGAAAATTAGGTACTTGTTAAAATATTAGATTACTCGACAGCTGCTTTTTGATTTCCTCATTTGGTTTAAAAACTGAGATAATCTTCAGCAGGAAGGTTAAGCTCTGGGTCATGGACTTGAGTTTGGTTTTAAACCATGGGTTTAATGCATATGGTAACAGTCTGTGTATTTGGTATATGTTTTTCTGTGTTTTGTGTGCTTTTTGCTTGAAACTGCGTAACATAGTAAACCTGGTACCAAGGTGTGAGTGAGAAAGGCAACAGCTGAGAGGGAGAGTATATCTTTCCCAGGTTTAACTGAAAGCAGAAGCAGTCGCCATCCATCCATCACTTTTATGTTCCCTTGACTTAGAAACATTCCTGGTATTTTCCAGTTTGAAATGATTACAGTGATAAATACCAGCAGATGTTGGCTGGAGCTGATACAGGAAACATCACAACAGATCAACTGATGATGAGCTGCTGTTGACTGGGTAGCCGTGCATTCTCTACCTCCTCTGAGTAGAACCTGTGGCCCATTATTCTCCCAACTGTCAGGCTTACTGGGCAGTTTTAGTATTTCTGTCCTCTTATGTTCCTGAACTTCTTAAGAAGTCCAGATGTGTATAATAAGTTATGATTCAAGGACAGGCAGTCTACTTTTGCTTCACCTTTGATGCTAAATAAGGATGGAATTTGCCATCATGTGTTTGAGACCATTTCTTGGCATTTGTAATTGACTGCAGGCTGCTCTTTTGACAGTTATATGCAGTTTGTCCTTGTTCATAGCACTTTGCCTTTTCTGGCAACGGCTCTTAGATTTTGCTCCTATGAAACCATACAAGAAGTTAAGTGCTTACAGGACTGTGACCAGGGTTTTCAAAGGGAGGGGTTTGAGCACTATGGTGGTGATTGAACAGTTTGGTGGGATTTTGGTAGGATATGAGAGGATATCTCGTAGAGCACTGGTAATGGAGATGTTCATTTTGATTTGGTGAAGGGATGAATCACTTTGGACTATTTGTTGTTTTAATTGTTTATCTTTACAGTACTCGGTATATTGAACTCTAGGAACCAGAACTATGTTTACCCATAAGTTGTGCTGCAGTTTGTATATTGTGTGGTCTTGACATGCACATTGTGGTGAACTTGGCAGTTTCTTCTGCCACTCTCACCTGTTGCAGCAGATATTGCTTACAGGATGATGAAAGGAGTAGTCGTGTACAAACAACTTGCCCAAGGTTGTTGTTACACTTGGCAAGCATGGTTCTGCAGTCTCTGGATCTCTTGGCAAGTATGAGACTGAGGTAGCCATCCGGTTGCACATGAATACCTTTGCCGTTGTAATCTGATCATTTGTTTACCTGAAATCGTTTATCATTCAAGTAGATAATGAAGATAATTGCTAAGGTAGTATGCTTTTAATGTAGATCACCTGCAGTGCCAGAGTGGCAGGTTATTTAGTTACTGATTAATATTAAGGTATGATAATATCCAAAACTAAAGGTATCTCTAGTTACGGATTAATGTTAAGGTCTGATGATATCCAAATCTAAAGGTGTCTTAGCTACAGATTAATATTAAGGTCTGATAATATCCAAAACTAATAACGTTGTAGTTAATGATTAATATTAAGATCTGATAATATGACCCCAAACTAATGGCATCTGTATGGTTTGCTTGTATCATATATCGTCTGCTTTGAACGTTTGAACATTGGAAATCTTAGCATTCTACGTTTAGAGCTGTTAATAAACAAGACTGAACATAAGTCTTTAGTGAAGATAGTTTGACTTGTAAAAGTTGCACTCTGCATCGTTAAGCCTCGATTCAGCTGAATGAAATAGGAATATGATACCAGAAACAGTCTGACTAATTGAAGAGGCATATTCGTGAGGACTTGCTCTTCTGGGTTAGGTAAACCTCGTGAGGCAGTCAGCAACACATTCGATAGAGTAGATCAAATGCAGCATCAGCTGAGAATGGGTTTTTCATGGGGGATTTATGTGAAAAGGCTGCAAACCAGTTATTCTTCCCAGACATGTAACATCGGAGTGGCTTATAAGTTCTTCTGTAATACAATAAAAGTAAGCCTTACTGCGCCGCATACAGTTCCACCATGGATGTTGTTACAGCTTGCACTGCTGTCAGTTAAATGTGTATGCATTTGCACAGTTTGTGCCTGTTCATCATATTTAGTGCTGCTCGGCATAACGGTTAAAATAAGGTTTGCTGTGAACTGGGCTCTTGATGGAATCACATGTTACACAGATGCGTCTTTAAACTGAAGAAAAATTAAGAGATCTGTATGCACATTTACAAATATATCCTGCTGTCTGAAATTTTGCTACTTTTCTTTATGTGAATCTTTCTCCTTACAGCATGGAAGAGAGAAACATGATGGTTGTGGATACAATAATAAATGTACTTTGCAATGTCATGGCTCTGCTAATTCATCCTGTCCTGTCGAATTCACACAGTACAGAAGTGTAATAACAATACAACGCATGTATAGACAATTAGCATATATAAGAAATGGAAGTAGATTTATTGCTTCATGTTCCCCATAATATTTGCTTGCTGGTAAACTGCCTGCATGCTTACTTCTTGCTTAATTTTGATTGCAGAAGTTGTTTCGCTCATCGCAGTTGTTTATGTATGTCTTGCAGTTATTGGTTAACTCTGGTATAAAAAGCTCAGATCTCTGTGTTTGAGGTAAACAACAGTATTTGTTGCACAGACAATGCCTGATTTTTGCCTAATTTACTGTTTTAGATCTGTGCTTGTGTTACATACCATGGTCACAGTGTGTTTAAGCAAATATTTTATGTTTTTGGATGTGGTTGCAACAGAAACTTAGATGGAATTTTCTTGAGCTCATTTGTTGTGTTTGATTAGGCTGATGGGGAAGATGATTTGAAGAAACTTCAGCTTATGGAACTGGCCATTATGAATGGCACATACAGAGACAATACTTTAACATTGGTTGCTGCACCTCGTAAGTCAATTGCCTATCATTCCGTGACTTTCATCCAGCTACAGATTGGGTTAATGCAATCATTCAATGTGTCGTTATGTTTCCCTTATTAGTAGTTTAACTGATAGACAGAGTTTCACTACATGGACTGGAACCAGCACAGCTGTAGGTCTCTGATTTAAAATGTCTTCATTGTAGTCTTGGCTTTGTTTTTCCTGAAAATGTTGAACTTTTATTGATTAATTTTTTATAATGCCATTATTTATGGCATCAGTTGGTGATGCACGATATGTTTATGCTGAAGTTTATGTTAAAGACTTGCTTGGAGCCAAGAGAAAGCTCCTCATTGCAGAGACTTCAGACCATTTCTGAAGTAACTGGCTTGCAGTAGTGGAGTCATAAATTTTCTCAATTGCGCTGAGAGCCGGAATTTATAGACGCTGATGGTTCAAGTGTGTTGTGAAACAATAAGTGACCTGATGCTGACCAAGCGCGAACTTGATTGTATCGGACCTAATGTGAGAACGAGTGACTGAAAAATGACATCAACCCTAAGACAACTCTGAGGAGAATGACTCTGAGTGATTCAGTACTGGTCAGAACAGAAGATCTATATGACGGTATGACATGAGTCACATGAGTAGGTTTTAACGCTGAACCAGAGCAACAGAAGTGGTTCATAAAATATGTGACCTATGACTGTTTTAGTGACGTTATGCAATATTATAATGTATTATTATATTATTATTAGTGTTATTATTATTATTATTATTATTAAGGAGTTTTTATTTAGCACCCTTTCCAGGTAGTCTACTCAGGAGTGCTCACAGTCCAACCACGGCTAAAAACAACAGTCTTTAAATTGGTAACGAACATAGGAGAGTGACACATAGGGACCAGGCAGAGTGTGACAGGAGAGTCCATTGTGACTAAAATGGACTGTAATATTAAAATTCACTAGTGGGTGAATCAAGCACAGGCTCTGCATATATTACTGCATGATGTTTCCGAATTTAGCATATTAGCCCATAAATTATGTGTTACTTGGATATAATGAGAAATCAGATACCTGCAACGATTTTTAACACCTTAAGTGAGGTCACTGTATTTACAATTAGAGCCAAAGTTCGGCTCTCCTTTATGTAGAGACTACTTAGTCGAAATACCTTGTAATGGATGCCTATTCAGAGCTCTGCATTGTAAGTTTCATGTAAGATAATGTTTGGTGTTTTCTGTGGTTGGGGTACTATTATGTTAATTATATTGCTTGTGTTGAGTTGTTTAGTGATTTTCTCCTATGGCACTTAACACTGAGATGATTATTTAGAATGATCACAACTGCTAAAGAAAGGTATTTCTAACTGGATTGTTGTTTAGGCGCCATAAGCTGTAGGAAGAATAACGGGATATCTTTAGGTTGGATGAAAGTTATTTTGCTGTATATGAAAGTCTGAAATAATAGGCATTATATATCATATATCATGTGGAGGATTTGCAGATGTGTGCAGTACACACACACACATACTGAAGCTTTTATGGACCTCTGGAAGATGATGAAGCATTACTGTCTGACATATCTGATAAGACATAACTTAGGTAAAAAGATGATTTTGCACTACACCAGCCACATGTGCAGCGTTTAAGCAACATCTGTGTCTGGATATTTAGCAACTGTATTTTAGGAACTCCTCAAAAACGAAAGTTCAAAAGTTCTTATGTGCATACCTAGACCTGTATGTAATGGTTGTAGTTCTGTTTTGCAGAGGTTCCAAGAATGCTAACGTCTCCTGTGGCTCCAATGGCTCTTTCGTCTTTGCTAAGAGGACCGATGACGGCTGGAGCCCCAATTTTTCTGGCTCCACGGCTACCTTCGTCTATGACAGCTGTAACGTCAATGCCTTCAAATATGCTGTCTGCTGCACCTTCACCTATGATGTCAACAGCAGATGGCAGTAGCTATTTTTATCAGTACGACCCCTTTGTACAACCTGTGTTCGAGTATTCCACAGCATATGAACAAAGTACTCCAGGCAAGTCTAGGCTGACTAACTTACTGATTGACTGTATTTTTATGGGTTTTGTTAGTATTTCATTAGTTAGGATTAAATTTGCGTCTTATAATTCAACAAACCTCTGACCTCTTTCAGGCTCTCTGGTGCATTTCTTAACTGGCTTGCTTCCTTTCTGTCTGGGCACACTTTCTGTTTGGTAGTGGGTACAGCAGATACGCTTGGGCCCTGGCTCCATTTGGACTCCCACTGGGCTGAGTTTTGGCTTCTGTGCTCTGTATACTCTATACCTCAGACATTAGCACTCTCCTGACTTGTCATGGTACTGAGTAAGCTTCATGCTGACAACACCCAGGCCTACCTGCCCTGTACTCCCTCTATTGCTGCAGCTACTGCCCTGACCATGTAGGGTGCCATGTACATGCTTGCAATATAGATGTCGTCAAATCGGCTCTCCGTCAAGGTCCTGAAAACCCAGTTTTATCTGGCTCGGCACAAGGCAGCAGCTGGGCAAGCTCAACTACGGTGCCCTGTCGGCAGAGTTCCCGGTTATGGTATTCTCATCAATTTTTCGTGATCTGGGGATTCTCCTGGATCAGGAGCTGTCTTTGGCCCACCACATAGATTTGGTCAGCTTTCACCTGCTCTGCCAACTCCGGGTAGTCTCGTGCTTGCTGACTTTTAATGCACCAATCACCCTCATCCACGCATTTATCCTAAGCCGACTTGACTTTTGCTCTTCCATCTACATGGGTGTGCCACAGTTTTCTGATCGACCGGCTTGAGCAAGTTCACCGGACGGCTGCACATCTCATTGGAGCTTTTGCCAAGATCGACTGTGTCTCGGACTACATGTGGGAGGTCCTGCACTGGCTTCCCTTTCCTCATTTCATCTACTTCCAGATCAGTTCCTTGGTGTAGAGGTGCCTTTTTGGGGGTGGCGCCCACTTTTCTTGCGGAAGCTCTGTTGCTTCATCTCGTTCTATAGCGTTCGCTGTCTCCTTAGCTCTGCCGCCCACGGCGAGCTGACTGTTCTTTTTGCCCATACAGCTACAATGCAGCGTCGGGCTTTCTCTGTTATTGGCCCTGTGACATGGAACCGTCACCTCCCTCTGGTCTTTTCGAGCCATCCTGTCGGCTCCTCAATACTACTTTTTTCCGCTTTGCCTGTGTTGGAAGTGCCTCTGCGTAGAGACCTGGAAGGGGCACTATATAAATTTCGATTGATTGATAATAAGTTGCTCCGATTACAAGTTATGCTTCAACTCAGTCCAGACCTACAGACGCCAACAACACTGTTAAGGCTAATTGCATAAGGTTGGTGTTCAATTTGTATACACCAGAAACTCGTAAATTTTGGACCCATGTCCTGGGCCTTGGTATATTAGAATATGTGTTATAATATGTGTGTTATCATATGGTTATGGCATATTGCAGGAATTCCTTGTTTACTTGTGAAGCTTATGTTTGAATGTTTCTTCATTGAAGGAGGTGCAATGACGAAAGTGAGGCGGGCGGTAGCAGTTCGAGAACATCCTTATTCTAGGCCATCGATATTGTAACACATGGACGGATTGGATTGGACTGCAAAAAAACAGGTTACTACAAAAATCAGCTGCCAGTGAGTAGGGTAAAATTGGTAAGAAAGTTGGTTGGTGACATTGGAATAGGATAAAATCTGAAGTATTTAGGCTTTTTCCATTTTCCTGTGACATGAGCTAATTTCTTCATATGTGGGTCAGGAATTTACCTTGTTCTAACAATATGATAATAAGGTTACAGATAAAACATACCATGAACTCATTAATGGGAGTTTGTTTGGGAACAAGTAGACTGAAAGTACGAGTAAAATAGAATACTGATGTAGTAACCTCTATTTTGTAACTAAACTCGTACACGGTACAGTACACCTGTCTGTCATCACTTCATTTCTTTCAGCATAAGTAAGAATATTTTACACATAATTTATGATTTTATTTTAAAACCCAAAAAACTCAAAATACTAAAACTCGATAGCTCGATCTTTGGTAATCCTTGCTTCAGAATGGTGCCACCATTTTGACTTCAAGCTAACGTCAGAAACTACATTTTTCAAAATATTTTTGTAGCTTTATTTCATATTTTACCCAACCTTGTCGAATTGATTCTGCACTATCTCTTGAACAGATCTCTAGAAATTTGTCTTGCATTTCACCACTATGTAACCAATCTTTAGCTGCTCATTTTTCCTCACCAATATGTGAAAGCTAATGCTATGCTCTACTACCGTAATGAAGTAAGGCTTATTTAAAATATCTATGTATATGTAGCATGACTAAATCTTATGAAAACAACGAAAGCAAAAAGAAATCAACCTTCCAGAGAATGCTCCTGTAATTTAATTAAACCTACTACCTATGTTTAAATATTTAGTGTTGCATTGCAGTTCGTTGTCCAGCATGTCCAGTAACATGGCCTGTTAATTTAATAGCTTTGGAGGATGTGACACCACTTGTGTTGTGTGGAATCACGGGTTAACCGGTAGCACATTAGCACGTCCATACTGTGTGTTAAACTAAAAGGAGGCAACACAAATATTGGAATCTATTGATCTGTCTCATTTTCAAATATTTCAGAAAGTTTTTATTTCATTGATGGAGCTACCTGAAGTTGATGGGCTCATCAATTTTTGTTTTAAAGCAAAACTGTTTAGTTCCTTCTGAAAAAGGCACAGCCAACCTAAAATTAACATTATATGCGAACTGTTATAACTAAATCTTTCAAATTGATGGCTGACGTTAAACAGTTGGCAGAAAGCTGTCCTGTCAAAATATCATGATCTTAAACTAATTCTAGGTCTACTAAAAATTGCACTTGTCATTTCTAGGAAGAAATGCCAAAGTTAAGCGATATTAAGAACTTTAAAACACCTTGTCATTCTGAAGTGACTTCACATTGTGAGTGTTAATTCGGTTAACCTTAGCGGTCTGTCTAGCGGTCAACACTGCATCATCCTTCTTCCTTATATCTATAAGGAAGAAAGATGATGCAGTGTTGTTTTTCCTTATTCTCTATTCTGTCTTGTGTCACATCCGTGCACTTCAGAATGACAATATGTTTTAAAGTTCGTAATATCACTTAACTTTGGCATTTCTTGCGTAGATATGACAAGTGCAATTTTTAGCAGCCCTAGAATTAGTTTAAAAACCTCATGATATTTTGACCTAACAGAGCTATGACACTGACCTTAGCACATGAGAGGGTTTGACTTAGTTTCCATATGTCACCTCATTATAAGAAGCATAAGAGCTGTGGTCTCTTCCTTGAGTCTCGTCCACCGCTTTCTTCTGTGCTCTAAAGACTGTTCCCTTTCACAGGGGTTGGGCTGGGAGCACCTTTGAATAGTTTCCTTTGAAGGGGTGCTATATAAATGCTCAGTTGATTGATTGATTGATTGATTGATTGATTGATTGATAAGGGTTTTCTCAGTTGATTCTGTTAAACAGATATACCGGTACATGTGGTATCTGACAGAGTAGTTTGCCTTAACTGTCTTTCCTTATCAGGGACAATTGGCACCAAAATTGTTGTATCTCTTACTCTTGATAGATAAATTTGCATTGTTTGAAATTTTTAAGTGTAGTAACGTATTGTGTATTTTTCTAATCCAGTTAACTCTTGACGTTCACCATTTAAGTAACAGCCAGACAGCTTTATGAGCCAGTACATGTAAGAAGAGACTTTGTGCCATCAATCGTTTGAATGTTGATGCCAAGTAGCCATGGCAGAGCCAGGCTACCTGCAAGAGAGCTACCTCACAGTTTGGTTTCACGCTGCTGTTCTTTCTGGTGTTGTCATAACCGCCATGCTACACATCCATCAACCCGTTCTCATTTTCTACATCATCAGTTCTCTAGCCGGTACTCATGCCGTTTATAATTTCTTAGATCTGGCATTGTTATTCGTCATTTGGACTTAGGACAAACAGCAATCACTGATCCAAATGATTTAAAAAGTGAGGAATGTGAACCGATTCTGTGAGTGGTGCATTTTGTTATTTTCTGTTACCCAATCAGAATTCTTTGCTGTTTGTAAATTGAGCAGGAAATGTATACATTTTGAGTGTTAAATAAAATTTCACACAGAGCTATTATGTATTAGACAGATAAACTTTAAATTAAATTGTAGAAGAAACCTGTTATAACTGATTTCTGAGTGTAAAGGTCTCCATTTAGGAAACGAAGTACTGCACTGCACTTAATTTATTTTCACTTTATGCCATTAATTGTTTGGATAGTTTAGTTACTGGCCTTTGTTGCTGCTCATTGCTTTATTTTAGATGCTTGGACCAAATGTTGCTGTGTAAATTGGCAGCAACTTTAGGAATTTTTGTTCCTTTTCTGGCCATTTGTTTCATATGAATCAAAAACTTGCAAAATTTGAGACTGGTTGCATACAAATTTTGTCTTGTGCTGTTTGTCCATAAAGAGATTTTTTTGTTTTACTGCCGTGTCTACTGCTGTTTAAAGTGTGAAATACATGTGAACATTTTGCTTAAGCATAAGGTTTATACAAAGACTGTTTGAATGCTCAACTGACTTTGCATTGCTATCTTTGTTGTTACTCATTCGTGTTAGATTAGAGAACTTGGCCGTGTTATATTCATTTTGTACAGATGTTGTTGCAAATTGATGTCAACATCGGCATTGCTCATTTCCCCACTTCTGGTGCTTAATGCTGTTTGTGGGTTAGAAGAATGTGCGCAAATAGATTAATACACTGACTAACGGTTTTATTTGTGTTGGAAGGCTGTTTAACAACTCTGAGTGATATTTTAGGCATGAGTCTGCAGTGAGAGATTTCTTGTCTTTCAGAAGCTAAACGCATCTGACTTTCTGATGCTCTGTGTATCTAAAAAGTTGCCTTATTTCCTGTTTTTGTAGCTCCATTTGAAGCAATATTGTTCTACAGTCCTTTAGAAACATATTTTCCTACTGTGCTCCGATAAAGAAATGTAGCCAGAAACTAATGTAGGGCTTTATGAGTCATTCTACCCTCACACCTCCAGGGCTGTCCCTGTTTTGTCCTTGACCTTTTGAACAGTTTCTCTGTATCTGCTCACTTTTTCCTTTACTTTCTTTTGAGTCCTGTAGTCCTCTTCACTTTCATTATCAGCTTTCACAGTTTGCAGTTAACTTCAATTTGTTCAGTGGCATTTACTATAATTATTATCTTAAGATTTGGTAAAGTTTCAGGTTAATTGTCTACAGTTCTTAACGTTGGCTGGCCAGACTGTATCCAGACTGCTTTCTGTCTTTTATGTACATAGAATTTTGAACTGTGACAAATGGCAGCTGCAAAGATTTGTAGGAGACTATTTTTGATGTTTCTAAAGTGAATTGAAGTGCCATATGAACTGCCTGCATAGTATCTCGGATGGAAAACGTGATGGTGATGATGATGATGATGAAGAAGATAATGACAATGATGATACTGTAGACTTCTTTTTATTTAATGTATATTATAAGTCCCAAGGATCTGATATTTGATTTTCATAGAACATGATCTGATTCTGTTGTTTCTGATGACGATGATAATTACATATCTTTCTTGTTGAAACACAACTTTGGTTCACTCATATCATATTCAGTCGTGTAGTAGTAGTAATCAGTAGTAGCTATAGCCATCAGCATATCTTCCTCTGTATTAGCAGTTGTTTTTTCGTAATAATTGGCCAAGAGATTTTTGCTGTGATCTTAACCAGTCACCTTGTTCGGCCTGACCAGGTCATAATGCAATAGTACTATATGATCTGTGTGGTAAGATTATCTTTCAAGGCAGGAACAGAGATGGACAACCTTCTTTGTCTTCCATTGCAGTCAATTGATCTTCTAGAGTTGCTGCAAAAGAAATTGTTGTTTTACTTGGCGTTCCCTTTGCAAGATATATTGACGGTTCCTTTTGAGTCTCTTGATTTTCTGACAATGGCTTTTGAGTCTGAGAGGCATGGGGTATGAAGGTAAGAAGAAAAGAGGTAAAGGTAACCGATGTTTATGTGCCTTTATATAGATTGCAGAAAGGACTGAATGGTTGCTTGATTTCCTGGCATACTATGGATGGTCTCCCTGTCAACTACTAACATCATTGTTTAACTTTGCTTGTACCTGGCAGCAATGTATCAGTGACACCATTTTGTTGTTTTAACGAACTCTCACAATTGTTTTTGCTAGCAACTACCACCCTTGTGAGATACTTATAATGCAATGGGAAAAATGTTCAAATACACTGCATCACCACCATATTTATTTCTTATGCTATATTTGTATTATTTGATTGCCTTGCGGTCAATTGCCAAAATTTGGTTTGCTAAATGTAAAGAATATGAGATTTAATAACCTGTAGTTTACTATTTGCTTTAATTAAGCTTGCTGTCTTTAGTTAATAATGAAACTGCTGTCATACTACTTTAGAATGGATAAATTGTTTGGGTGATAAAGGCATCATGTAGTTTGAATAATTTTGATTATAAATTTGCCAACGTTGAAATTCTTGCCAGTTTAGACTCTGTGTTTCAGAGTTTTTAGCAGCATCTAAACTCTTGCCAGTCTTCTTTTAGACATTCGATCAAACATCTGTTTGTCTAATTTGCATAGTTTGGCTAGTGAAAAGTTACAGAAGTAGATTGGAAGACCAGACATGCATGGGCAACAGAGTTACCGAGTTAGCCAAATAGTTTGATGGTGTGATAGAGTATCAGTAAGGCAGCTCTTTAAATCAATTAGTATTAATTAAATTACATATACAGTTATATATAGCTGATTGGTCCAATTTTGGATTAAATTGCACAACAAGGGCACTTGTTTAGTTTGCTAACTTTATATGTTGAAAGTTTCGGAACAATGCCCTTGTTTGAAATTGATAAGTACTGGTACCTCGAAAATTACCAGACTAGAATGGAATCAAATGTACTGCTGCATAAACCATCTGCTTAAATGAATTCCTATGGCTTCAAATAATCACTTTTGCAGATGGACTATTTTCTTGTGCCAGGCACGTATAGAAATTTCTAAGAGATTGGCTGCGGTAGTTTGGAATGGACATCTGATGCACATCTTAGTTATGTGTGAAGATGACTCTGTACAGTTCACAGCGTAGAGACCAGAAAACAGACGTTTCTGCCAGACACTGCCTTCTTGCTAACTCGATTACAAGTGCGTCATTGGCTAGAAGATCATTTACTAACAGCTGAATCTCTTACATATTTACATCAGATTTAATTAATACTGGCATTTAAGCTTTTTAACATGCTAGTTGTTATGGTTGAAGCTTATAGTATGATTTAACATTTGTTCGAAAATTCTTTAATGTGTTTGGATCTGTATGGCGAAGACTCTCAATGTTTTACTTGATTTTCTATGGTTAAGTTTCTGTTTAGTATTCAGTGTTAAAGTTGAGTGGTTGTTGCTTTACCTAGCTTGAGAAGATTAACACTGTTTGTTTTACCAGCTGTTGTTACAAGTAGATTTATTATGTTTGGAAATTGTGTAAGATTTTGTAACAATTAAAAGCTGAAAAATGTTCTTCTCTGCCTTTTGGTTTTGCCTTAATAATAGCTGACTCGGGTAAAAGGAATTAACTGCATGTTCCTAATACAAATTTCCACTAATCAAACTAATTAATTCATAATATTAGTGTGCAGATATAAAAATGCAGCATGCATGTTTATTCTGACACCATTATACTCATTGTCAGCACCATAATCATTTTGAGTCACCAGTAATCATGTATTGATGACTGTAGTGGGCAGTGGTGTGAGATCTATATCATTAGTTTCATCAGAGGTTATGATGACAATTATGGTAAAAATCATCGGCTTGTCTACAGGTATGTCAGAAAGTGTATATACCTGTAAGTGTGATGTCGGTTGTTGATCCAGAAGTATGTGGAAGGGGTCACAGTGTGGGTGTGGGACTGAGCCCTTTGTGGTTTTATGGGTAAGGCCAAGGCAGGGTCATCAGTGTGAAGTCCTCTGAATGGAAAAGCACTTACATAACTAAAACACCAATTTAAAGTAAGTTTACGTGCTTTATGAATGTCGTTATATTATATAGTACAGAATTATGCCGTTGTTATAATACCTTTACACCAAATATGCCTGTAATGCATTTTGATAAGTTAATTTTGTAAAGCTGAACTAAATTCACGATCCATGTCCCTGATCATGTTATATCAGAATTCATGTTGCTGTGAAGCAAGTTATGAGGTTTTAGTGCAATGCAGGAGTTTGAAAATGAAGTATTAGATTAATGTATAGGGTTAATGGCATTTTATTAGGTTCAGGTGTTGCATAAACTGTGTTTAGAAAGAGCAAAATTGGCTTATATAATCAATCGTTAATAATCAATAATTGTTTAGATAATTTTTACGGACATTTTTAGTTACTTGTATTACCTTATGGTGAATGCATTAGAGGTTTTTATTTCTCTCAGTCCTGATCTCTGATTGATTTTAATTTTCATTTGGCTAAGGAGAGGGAATAATTGAAGTTTGCATTACATTATTGTATGGGAGACCAAGCCCTAAGTAATTCTCAGATGGGGCATGTGGCTGGAATGGCCCATCTGGATCAGCCAGTGTTATTTGTATATGTGTGTGTGTGACTGTGTGTCTTGAGCACCAATAACAATCAATATTAGTCATTCAAAAAAAAAATTGTATATGTGTTGATACTTAAATATATATGTATGATGTATATTTGTATGTATCTATGATGTTTGATGGATTTTTACAGAGATATGAAAGTCAAAGAAGTAATAATTTTATTGATGATGCCGACAATCAAACTGGTAATTGAGCAACTCTTTCCTAAATGCATCCCGAGTTTCTTAGCAACCCAAAGAACCTTGACTGTGGTCCCCAGCATGAGGTTTAACATTCTAAATGTCTGTTCTGTTAGAAACAAACCTTGTTTGTTAATTATAAACTTCTCTCATCTGCTAAATCAACTGATCCTCTGATCCAAGCCAGTTCCGAGGGCCCACTGTTTTGGAATAAGTGGCCTGAGGTTTTGGAATTTACCTTCTACTACAGTTCTCTTATGTCAGTTAGACTTGGACTCGATAGTTTTTCAACTGTCTTATCCATCGTAGACTGACTACTGGTCTGTCCATCTCTTAGATATCTGAGTTTGCAACAGACTAACTGAATCTGTGTGAAGGTGTATTGCTATAGACTGGGTTTTCACTTTGAGACTGCCATCACGTGGTCTATTCTGATGGCCATGAGATAATTGCAGCATAATTAAGTTAAAATCAGTACAGTTTAACTGGATAAATGTAGATGTATGTATAGAGGTGTAGAAGGCTGGTAGTGCTGGTGCTGGAGAAGTGTTCTAATTTGATAGTCATACTTGCAGCAGAATCCTACTAAAATCTATACAGTTTTTACTGTGTAGATGTATGCGTGGTGCTTGAGAAGTGTTATAATTAGGTAGTTACAGCAGAATTCTACTAAAATCTGCAGTTTTTACTGTATATGTGTATGTGATAATGTTAGAGTACTTAGTACATTAGCTGATGATGGGTTGAATTCTAATGTGTTTACGGTATTATATTATCTGGTCTAAATGCCATACAAGATGCAGACAGAGAAACAAGATAGAGACAAGACAGAGGCTGATGCACAATAGACATGTATATTAACATGGACTGCGAGTTGACGAGTTGACGTGAACCAACCATCAATCGACACAGTTCATTGTAGTTTCTGGATAAGATTAGATGACAAATGAAAGGGAACACAGAGAGCGGATCGATCATCTGCCCTAAAAATGCAAAGGTACAGAAACTAGAGACTCTAGTCCTTGCCAAAAGAAAGAGAAAGTTGTTGAAGCTCTGCATACAGTTATCTCTCATTAAGTACTCTATAAAGCTGGTTAAGGACCCTACAACAGTTGATCAGATGGGGATTTGTTTGTACAGTAAACAAAAGGGTCTCAACTGGAGTAAACTTACCAGATTTGACAAGAGATTATGTTCTGCCAAACTGAAAGTTGCTATTGGTCTGGAGGTCTTTCCTTTCCGTATAACAATTTTCCGTATAACAATTGGTCTGGAGGTCTTTCCTTTCCGTATAACAACCAGCGGCAAATGATATTGTTAAGTAAGGCTATTTTATGTTGATTTTGTAACAAAATCAGCCTAAAAATTCAACATTGGGGCTCGGTTTGTGCAAAAATGGCAGCAGTTAGCTTTCTTAAATGTACCTGTTATAAAATTATTGCACTGTTATTCAGAGCATATTTTATGTAATCTTGTAATGTTCAATGCATTCTTGACCAGATCTGAGGAAGCCTTGCTTCTTGAGAGACTTGTCTTAGGTTTACAAGAGTAGAAATTATTCTCAAGAAGATTTAAAGCAAATTTCTACAAAGCTCGTATATGTGGGACTTGTGTTCAGCTTTTCACATTAGAAAGTGTTATATTATGTGATTTCGACTAGAAATTGTTTACATCGGAAAGCAGAAGTTAATGGGTTAAAGTTGTGAGAGCAGTTGGCAATGTCTGTCTATAAGTAGGGCCTCTTTGGTTAACAGCTGAAAGAGTTGTATTGGTGTGCTAAGAATATTCAGCTAAGGTGAGACAGCCATTGATCATGTATGTTCAGGACAAATGCTTTCTTTCTCACAAGAGAATTTTGATTTCAGACAGAATGCTAGTACATATGAATCTTGGGGGACATGGCTAATTTGATTTCTTCTGCTTAGCTTTGTAACTTGCCATATAAACCACCAAGTTAGAAGACTACAGTTGTTTTCTTTGGGCACAGTAGCCGTTGGTTAGAGCAATTGGCCTTTAACGCAAAGAGAAGGTTTCAAGCCTCTCTGAGATGATGTCTGTGTAGCAACTTTAAACAAGTCTTTTACTCACAATTGCTTTGTGCCTCAGAATAAGATTTTCTGATATTGTTGACATGAAATTGGAATGTAATAACAATAGTAATAATATAAATTGGTGACATATGCAGGAAATACTGCTTTTTAGGGAAAGAGGAAGTATCCAACTGCTCTGTATTTGTTTAATGATAAATGTACAGAATGTTCACTGAATTAATTACTTTCCATTGAGTCATACTCCTACAACATGAATCTAGCAGAGGGTCATGAACCCTTTAACGACGAGAGTGTACTAACCGTGACAGGGAAACCTATGCTGCTTGTTGTTAAAGTGTTAAGACTGCATGCTCTGTGGGATGAACGTCTGTACTAAGAGCTGAGACAGAAAATTTCCAGTTTCATGGGGAACAATAGTATAATATGTTTATTTACTGAAAGCCATTTCATAAGAGGATAATCTGCGGCCCTGAGCATGCACAACCAATGCTGTACACTGATACTGATATGGCATTTGAGTCCAGTTTATTATCCAATCTCCATGCAGTCAAAACTTAATTTATTTTTGTGGTGAGAGTTCATCTGTTTCTCTGTTTGAGTTGAGTAAGAACAAGTATTCTGCTTTGTGTTGTCATTTTCACCTAGAAATATTGCTCATACTTAGTAATTTATAAAGTAGCTGTTTATTTCAGTATACATTTGCATTTTTTAAATACACTGCAGCATAATAAATATTTTAATACCTGTTACTGTGTTAGTATATTTTGAAGTTCTTTGGGTACCAAGACCAAAACTAACTGCTGGTTAAATTCTGCTGGTTAAATATGGCATTGCACACAGCTTGCATTATTCAGCGCAGTCGCCAAGTGAAGACCAGATCAGTTCACGATAAATTTTTTTACCTCTTTTTTGACCAGATCAGTTCAAAACTGTTTTTTGACCAGATCAGTTCAAAAATGTCCCCCTCACCTGTCAAAACAAGATCGTCGCCACTAACTGTACGGCATTATAGCACGAGGTAGGGGTCATCCTTAACGGACGTCTGCAGGGAGGGAGGGGTCACCAAATGTGGTGAAGGGGCAGTGCCTTAACACTTTAACGACGAGCTGCATTGGTTTCCAAGTCGTTTTTAGTACGCTCTCGTCGTTAAAGTGTTAAACATCAACTTCAATCTGACAGGAGTTCCCTTGCAGTATTAAAGACTCGTACATTGCCCATAGCATGATGCATAACCAGGAAGACAAACTTGTACATAATATTTATTATGCTCAACCAAGGTTTTATAGCATGAAGCAGAACTGTTCAAAAAACATAAAACTTGTCACAGATATTATTATGTTAGGCTCTTGGCAAAGCCTAAGGCATATTCAACATCCAAGGCATCTGATGCACAAATACAGTTGCCTTGTCATGCACACTGTGCTGATGTCAACGATTAACATAAAGAGAGACACTGTTAACATTTGCCTCACAGCCAATACCTGAAACACATGAAAAGCTACTAATCTGCTGATGCACTATACATATTATCAGTTCTGTGCAGACAAAACTGTTGAATGTACCAGAAAACCATTGCAGTGAACTTCAAATACACTGGAGACTTGTTATAACACACTTCATTATAACATGAATTCTGATATACCGGTACTACAATATAATTCCACTTGGAAAGCAGCTCATAAGTCTGGTTAAAGGCAGATATTGATATGGCTTCCAAAATCAGTGTTATAATGAGTTTCTGGTGTAGTAAATAGCATAAAACTTGCGTTGTAGTAAAAGCATAAAGCTTGCGTTGACCTGCATTGTTATTAGTTGGCATTTACTGAGATCATATTGTTTATGTAGTTCCTAGTTATACCCGCTCACTTGAAAGAACATCATCACCCAGTTTCTCACTTGGCACCCAGACTGACCTCAACAACCTTAACTCTTGAGGACCTGATCTGATATAGCTAGCACTGGTATGTAAGCTGGTCCCCTTATGCAGCCGTTTTGTGATGCTGAAAATCAGAGATTTACAACAGTGTTTAAGTGTTTTAGATTGTTGATCTTTCTGCCTATCTTCTGTCCTTATCAGTAGTATCCTAATCCTAAGGTACATCTTTCCACGAGATGTCCTTTCCTGTTGTGGCTGGAGAAAAGGAGATAAAACGATTCAACGCTTCTGCTCTTTAGGACTCGATTGGCTCCATAATATGGCAAATAGGAAAAAACTCAGGCACTATTTAAAAATCTATAAAACTTGGACAGATGGTAAAAGCTAGACAAACAATGAAAACATTTCATTATTAGTTTACTGTCTTCTGTTGGATGTCCTCAAAACCTTGGTTCAAGGGCAAATTAAGGGGTAGACAAAAATTAAAACATTTCATAATTAGTTTCATTTATTGAGACAGTTAATTTTGACAATTGTATTCTGTTGTGAACCTTGGGTCAAGGGCAGATCAGTGGGTTACTTCTGTGATGGGTTCCCTGAGTTTGGGGAAGGTCATGGCCACAGTGGCCGTTGGATCTACCCTTGCATACTTACCATTTCTTGGCAATGGATGTCTGAACTGAGGAGGGGGACAGTGGCCCCTGGGTTCTGCCTTTGCCTTGGGTTGTCTTGTCACCACACTGATCAAAACAGTAACTCCTGATACTGTAACCAACTGAAGACAATTACAGCTATCTGGTAAAATTAATACTTTCACCACATGCAATTAAAGCATGCTGACAATTAACATGATTGGCCTTTACAATACAACGAAATTCAGGTTTGAAAGGCACTTGGCAGTTCTACACTTCAGCTGATGAGATTCATCTAAGGAGATTGCCCAACTGGCTAGCTCTTCTTGCCACTGCTTTACCAAACCGAGTTTGGAAGACCTTAATTTGGCTCAACACCTTAACGATGAGCTGCATTAATTTCCCAGTTGCTTTTAGTATACTCTTGTCGTTAAAATGTTAAAACCAATGACTGACTAGCCACACCAAAGATAAAAATAAATAATAATAATTACCGATCTTTCATGCCTTTCAATGTGCACACATCATGCACATTTGCAGACCTCAGTGGGGAAGAGAACAGATAGTTCCAGATAACTTTCTTGTTCCTACACTAGTTTCTTGTTCCTGAGGCATCATATATACCTGGGGTACAAATAACAATTGTCATAACTAGGGGTGCCCCATAACTAGGGGTGCCCCATAACTAGGGGCACTAGTTGATTGACCTAAGACAGAGAGTATGGATTCATGCAAGTCTTGCCTTATGCATCAATAATTACACATCAATAATTATTGTTTTAACAGTTGAATTTGGTTTTGTCACTTCCAACAGTCAACACCATTCCAAATAAACAGCCTATCTGTATTTTTATTGTTTACATATAAATAATCCTCTACTAGAGTTTTATGATCTTTTAAAAGCAACAACTTCACTACTGCCAGAAGTTTTCTAAACAGAAAAATTCGCACAAAGCAAAAACAAAGAAAACAAAATTGACAAGGCACCCGCTGCTAAGCAGCTGCAATGCTTTTGAGCCTTGGTCATGTCTTGTCGTACAGAAATCTAAGTTGTTTCAGGAAAACGTTTAATATCATACACATAAGAGTAAGTCACATGCAAACACAGAAAACATTGGTTCCTAAAACATCTAATGTAGCATGAGTTTTGAAATGTGACTATCAAACAGCACTGCAGTCGAACTGGTGTGTTAAGCTTTGACTGCTCACAAGTACAAGTGAAGTGGTTGTTTATTGTTAAGTTCTGCAACCCATTAGAAAGCATCCAGTTGTTGAAACTCTGCTGTCGATTGCTGATTCGGTATTTCATCTTAGTTAAATCTTGCTTTAATGTTCTGATATAAAAGCAGGATTCTGGTTCTGACTCCAAACAAGACTTTCTGTCCTTCGTATGAGCTGGTCCCATCAGCATTGAGAAGCCTTAACAGAGAACCAACTTTTAAAGAAGCGACCTTTCATTGATGCTTTAATAACATGATAAATGGTGCTACAAAAGTTATGCTGCGCCTGTTAGAGCAAATCTACAACTGGTTATTAGAACGATTGATAAAGTTAATTATGAGGCAAATAAATGCAACTATCATCATCAACAACTATCCTTGAAATTATGCTCTGCACTGTTGCTCCTGATTTGTCAGTAACGGTTTTAATTCACAGCTAGGGTCAATAAATTGACAATGGTAAAGTTATAAGCATAGACAGTATAATATGCCAATAAACATACTAACATTATCCATTTTCCTTGTTAATACAAATATTTATAGAAAAACATGTACAATACATATAATATGCAGAGCCTGATATCTACCGTAAGCTTAATCCACAGCAACAGTTATTATACAGGCATGCACACACATACACACACGACAATGATAATAATACAGATTGGATAGCTACATGCATTGAGCACAGACCTGTAACAAAAACCTATTTCTAAACATATTCTGAAATGCCTACAGTAATACAAACATATGCCACAGCTATATTTATAGTAGTAGTAATAGTAGCAGTAGTCATAATAATAATAATAATAATATATTAATTCTACCTCGAATCTCCAACATATCCATCTATTCTACGCATCCTATTGCATCAATGGACATGTGCAAAGCTGGGAAATGGGAGGCTGGTTTTGCATAGACTGCACGAACCAGGTGGTAAAACCATCTTGCAGCAGAAGCAACATCACAAATTCACATACTTAAAATCATAAGTCAAAATTTATAATAAAAACCACAATAAAAACTATGTCTGTAAAATTAAGTAGCTTCACAAGGTTTGATGCTTACAAATTCAAGAAGCTCAAATGAACATGCATCAATGAAAAACAATATACAGTAGTAGAAGGTGGCTTCAGACTGCTATGCAATGCAGTATTCAGCTTGGTTTCAAAACTGTAAGTGTAATATGCAATAACAGAAAAAGCAAAGTTACAAGAAGTCTGTGTACAACTTCAACGGGTTTATATGACAATCAAACACACCCATGATAAACTGCAACATTAAATACATCTGATAATGCAAGGTCGGGCAACTAAAACAATGAACGAGAGACTAACAAAATATCCTCTCTTTCATTCATTATTTTCATGCAAACTCCAAAACTTGCAATCAAAAGTAAAGTTACCTGTTCTAAGAATTAAAAACAATATCTAAACGTAAGACATACAACTGTTAAGACCATTTTTCAAAAGCTTCAAAAGACAATTACCATACCATACAGATATGTCTGATACTGCAAAGCCATCAAAGGAGGTTTCGTCATTTAACTGATAAATATTTTAATACCAACAATTTCATACTGCTGAAATCTGCAAAGCAAAGTGTTACATGCAAGCTTTGAAACAAATCACAGTTAAGGGTAGATAAAAACTGCCATACTTGATCCCATACATATCTCTTTCCACAACTGCCACCACCCTACTGTCCAAACTAGTTTGGCTTCCACTCTTCAGCTTTCTGCCAGCCTTTCCAAAATTCAACATTGTCAAAGTTTCATTCCAATATTTTACTTTTAAAATTGATGTCTTCAAGCTTTTAATATCTGTACCTTAAAATGATTGCTAGTACTTGAAATGCAACTTCACAACAGAAGATCATGTGGAACACCTTTCTGACGTCTCACTTTCTCCATATCTAGTCAACGAGAATTCAGGTATGAATATGCAATAAACTGATCTCCTAACTCGTCAACTGCTCAATTTATGGAATCTCTTCAATATTACTCAATTGGTCACAAATCTCTTTCCTTTATTTTCCTAGTTTGTTTATTTCATCACCCTCTGAATCTGACTACGTTGGTCATAATGCCACTCAGATCAACAGCTATTCAAAAATGTTTTGAGACTGGAAATGTAGTGGCAAGAGAACGGGCATTTTCTCAGAAACCAAAGCATCAGCAAACATGTAAATCGGCCAACCACATTGGAATACAGTTTTTCTCAGGAAGTACAAAACATCAACTAAAAAACATCAACACAAGGATACCATATTGCACTACAGATTACAAATATTAGTGAACTCATCAATCGTAATTTTCATCCTATATGTAATATCAAATCAGCCACAAGACTAAACTCAAATGCGCAAAAAATAAAAAAAATGAAGCAAATACGAACAGGAGCAAATGAAGCTTGCTCTATGCAGATTAGTTACATGATGTATTTGAAACATGATAAATTGAAGGAAAAGCTGTAAGAAGGAATTAAATCTACTAATAATAGTTGATTTTAAGAATTCAAGCACACAGCTAAATTTCCAGAAAGTCCTCAGACTGAGGTAGCACATATGCTACTAATAGCAGGGTCAACATTCCATAAATTTACATAAAGTCTCTACAAGGCATGTCAAAGAACAAACTTCAATCAACTGGAATAAGCCTACTGTACTGGAGAAAAATTTCACTTACCCACCAAACCAAAATGTAAATATGCATAAAAACTACTTATGGCCTTAATAAAAGTTTAGTTTCTTGTGCATTCCTACAAAACCAAACTGAACCCAACAGAAGATACTTTATTATGCAAAAAGTCACTGGCAGATACCTGAGGAAGTGGAAGTCACTGAGGGGAGAACCAAAAGCAGGAAATTTTGAGAAAGGCAGGCAGACTGAGGAAGAGTAGAACATTGCTCTTATGCAGAGATTCATAGAATACATCAAAACTAAGAGATTTAAGTATTACCGCATTACAGACATGGCAATTTAAATGTCACAGATGGAAGCCACTGTCACGGAATGTACAATGAATGGAAGGAAATTCCACATCAGAATCCCAAAAATGCAGCAGATTTATTGTATATAAAGAAGACTTCTAATTTGCAAGCGTTTTGAAAACGCAGACAGCATCCAATACATTATAAGCATAAATAAGTTAATATAGTCACTTGCTTCACAAAAAGCAGTCACTGAGGACACTCGCGCATGGCATTTTACAAATATTAAATATGCAAATTGCCTAGAATTTATTCTGTTCTCGGCGCTTTAATGAGATACATAATTATATATTATCATGCACACGACAAACATACATGTAACTAGCAAGTCAATCACATACACTACAGTTGATAACACACCAAACACATTTTAAACAAATGAATCGAACGGCACAGTGATAAACAGATTATATGAATTGTTACATAAATATTTTAGAATCTATTTAGTGTTTAATGACAGAACAACTTAGCACACGAAAAACAATTTATCACATGACAAACACGTGAACGACAATTAATTTTTCCAAAGGAGTATTTTCATAAATATACAATCTTCTGAAATTCTTTTCAAATCATACTCCATCCCCAAACAAAGTTTGCATAGATGTATGCATGTAAGTATGTATGTATGTATGAGAACACTTATATAGCGCATTTTTACTAACACACAAAGGCGCTGTATGTGCATAGACCTAGTACAATATAACAGAGATTGTGACCATTACAGCTTTGAAGGGAGTCAATTTCCATTTCTTCATAACCATCGTTTATATTACTTTAAATTGAACATGGTCACACAAAAATCTCAGTTTGGTGCAAGTGAACCTCGATTTGCATGTCACCCCCAAAAGCAATTTCCTAAATAATTTCACAATCCAGAAGGTTTAAAATAAGTTTATTTTTTAAAAGTACTTGAAGAAACAAAATTCATCTAATAATTCAAACATTGGCTAAAGTAGAAATAATCTTTTCGTCAGACTCCTCCAATATCCCGAAGATGAATTTACTATGCAGCTTGAAGTCTTAATTGTAACATCTTTAGCTTTGTAACAACATTTAGTCTTCGTTGTTCTCAATTTTTTCTCATACAGGCAGTCAAATGCAGCCTAGTGACAACACTGCCAATAACTAAATCGTCCAGTCTATACCACAGACACAGCCAATTGCAAAACTGGTTTTTTACCTTGGCATAAGATAGACAAATAAAATGACTGATTATGGGTCAGCCAACTAAATGTTTCATTTCATGTTTCAGAAGAAACACTTAGCGGTAATTAATTATGTATCGTAGCTGCTTACAATAATTTATACATGCAAGTACTAACAGGTATTTAACTTATTTATAAATAGTACATCAGAACGTGAAAGAAATCAACTCTGGCAATTGTAGTATCACAAATTTCAGCAAAATCTCTGGACAGCAAGAGCATTACAAGTATTTTACCAAAGGAAATGAATTTATTCTGCTAAATTGTGACTGCACTTACACAAACCAGAACAGAACTTACACAAACAGATCATCAGAAACAACAGAACAAAAGTCACAAGTTAGCGTGCTGTTACAAAAACATGAGAAGTAAGCAAACAGCAAACTGAATTTTAAGCCAGAACATGGTAAGTATTGTTTGTAACAACGGAACACAAGCAACCATGTCTTGACTGGCATTTCAGCCGCTGCGTGTGGCAGCAATGGAACCCAGAATTCCGAGTGTCATGAAGAAGATCTGAGAGCTTGAACCACTGGACGAGAAGAACACCTAACAACAGAAGAAACATAAAGATTGTGAATATCATGTAAACTAAATCAACACATAGAAAATCAAACAACTCAAATTTTTAAAAGCTGTGGCTTCACCACACCTATCCTGAAATGAAAAAATCACCCATTTCCTAATTTGCAAAAGTAAAACATATGCCACTATGACTGTTCAAAATAGAATAGAATATTCTTTATTAAACCAATTGTGAATCGCATTTTGGTGCAAATAAACATATAAAAACATTTGCACATACACAGCCCTGCAAAACTAGCAGAGGCCAAACCTACATAAATAGTGTTAAGCAGAAAGTTATTCATCAAGTTATGAATACAGCATCTTAGTTAAGAACGTTTTTCTCATGAGACTGTCATGACATGAAATTTGCTCTCAAGTCTATTAAGCCACATAAATTTTAAAAATATCCCATGAAACAAACTTGTCATAAAGCATACCGTTTCATTTCGTTGGCATAAGTACTTGAGTTTGCTGGGTGTTTTGTGCACAAAGACGCCATCCAATTCACCAGTGTCTAGCAATCGGATCTCAGCTGCCTTCTGTCCCAATCCAACGACCTTGTTGGGGCCAACCAATGCTAAATGAAACAACCAACAACTGCATTGACCTTTGAAGAAAAGAACAGTCCCTCGAGCTGACGTCTGTGTAATTCCTTTTGCCTCCAATTGACTGTTCAACTCTAGCTTTACTTCTGCATTCATTTGCTAACAGTTGAAAATATAGCGGAAAATTTAAAACATTTACTACCAAAATGACAACACAGCTATTTTGGTAAAAAAAAACAGCAAACATTACTGTAAGAAACTTAAAACTTAAAAATAAGGGTTCCTAAGGCCTATAATTTTTAAACTTTACTGTTGAGGTCAGTGACCAGTTGTAAGGTTTATTAAATAAGTATTTAACTTTATGGTTTTACATGTCTCATTTCTGTTATACAGCTGTTCATACTCAACTTTAAACATTATTATATAAATGTCCATTCTAATGCAAATGAGGACAATGACTGACCAACTGAACTTGATGCAGCTTCGCCCCACTGAAGAAGAATATCCTTGAACCTCCGGCCATTTATATCAAAATAGACCCCTTCATCTAAAACAAAAAATCAACTGATTCAGTCTTGGTGTTTCTGTCAAGAAAGACAGACTGGCATAACGAGTGCTCAGGAAGCCATAATCAGGTCAATATCCAGAAGATCAGCCTGTAAGATGGGAGACAGTTCCTGAAGTTGACAAACTGGTGCAGCAAGTACATAAAAAGGTCCAAACATATCAATGCTTTACAAAAGATACTGCATTCAACAGGACTATATATGAAATCTAATCTGGATGCCAGATCATCAAACCAAGATCCTGCTAACAGAGATGACAGCAGCTTACCATCGTAGCACAAGAGCAGCAGTGTTCCCCTACTCTCCGGAAGAATTATGATTGCCTTTGGTGTTATGGGACCACGCTGAAAATAGAACAGAACAGCTGACCAATACAATCTGAAAATTAATTCCACAATTACATGTAGGATTATCCAAACCCAGAAAGAGTCAATAAGACACGTACAAGCAAACTCAGGAAAATCTGTTGCACATAAGTTGTCATCTTGTGTTCTTTGATGTTTCAACATGTGCCATGTCAACTTCAGCAATGCCGATCAGTACAACCATACACAAAATAAGCATCCTCAGATCATCAGTCTAGTGGAATCACCAAACAAGTGCTAAAACCAATCAGATTACCAATATAAGACTAAAAAGTAACAACTGCTGAGATGCACACTAACACTCTGTGGCATGTAGATATCGGTCACGTTAAACGTATCCAAGTCAACGCAGTGAAAACCAAGACTTGAGCCGTAGACGACTTTCAACATCGATGATTCTTGGACTGCCATGTCAACTAAGAGCGGCTTGTGAGTCAGGGTAGGGATAGTCTAAAAACAGAAGATCCATTTTTTTTAAAACATCTGAAACACAACAGTGAAAATGACCCTTGAAACAAAACTGCTATGCTGGTGACACGGTGTCTGAATGCTAGTAAAGATAGGTTGTCTGGCTGTAGGGCCATTGCTAAGCTCGTGCTTAAGCATTTTAGTCCTCAGAACGAACACGCTAAAGAGGACCACAGCTGAAAGAGGAACATAATAAATAATCAGTTATCTTACTTGGCAATATGGACTTCTGTGCACAGCAATGGCATTAAATAACATGATAAAACAATCAATTTTTGAAGTTAACCTTCATGCATATGCACAGATAACTTTAAAATGTCTGAAAATGCATTTAAAATGACATTTTAAAGTAAAATACTTGTAAATGGCCTGAGATTCTGAATGACTTCATCAACATTTATTCAATGATAAATTAAATCTGCTATAACTACACCTACCTTGAAGGACATGAATTTCATGTAAGGCTTAGGAGCCCAGGCATAGACTTCAATACGGTTACCCGAGGCCACCACAAGGAATTTGATTCGATCAAAGAAGACTGAATAAAAAAAGTATTTCACAATCTATAGCAGGTGCTCTCAGATATACCAAAATCAACTTATTAAATATGTTGCATTCTAAAACAGACCCTCAAATAGCACAATTAAGCATATAGATTCTACATTTAATTTACAATGTGACTTCAAAATAATACAGACATCTTCTAACATAGTGCTTGATAAAACTTCTAATAGTAGTACTAAGTTTCAACAAGCTCACATCAACCTTCAAAATGACTAAAACTAGCTACATTTATATAGAAGATTATAACAGCAACAAGATATTGACATACATTTAACAGAATAGCAGACACATTAAACTAAAATACTTGCCAATCTTAAAGTGAGAACATCCCATAAGTTCTCCGACACTGACCCACGTAGGACGATTGTCATTCTTGGGCTGTTTAAAAGATAAAATGCACAAATCAGTTCATCTAATTATATAACACTTGGCTAAACTTGCATCTTCAAGACAGTTGCTTTTCCACAAGCCATTCTTCCACCCTTTCCACTAGTCTCTGCATCTTTGGAACTCAGGCCAAGTTTGTTTCACATCAGCGGTCAAATGAGTGGTCAGCAGCACTGATGGTGAATTGAATTATACTAAAAAAAACTAACAAGATAGGGAAAAGTAGAGTGGGCGGGAGAGAAGGTAGAGGAGAGGACGAGAATGGTGATTGGAGAAGAGATTGGAAACAGGAACAGGAGGGAAGGAGAGAGAAGGAGAGGAATGGAAGGATTGAAAGAACAGTGGGAGAAGGGATGGAGTCAAAGGATTTTCCACAGAGCTGAAACTATACGGAACAAGCGCACCTCTCCTCTTGTACCGGAGAGGTTAGTATATATAATTTGTGAAGACAAGTAGGTGCTTGGTTACTGGTTAGGTGTACTTATGACAGCAGAAGTAACATAATGCCATCTCACAAATAATGACAACAAAAGTAAGTTCAGACACCCAGACTTCTTTGGGCTATAGGCTAACTGGCAAATAATACCAGGACAATATAGTTGGCAACAGAGAAGGGAGGCAGGAAGGGAAGGGAGGCATGTAGGGAGGGAGAGAGGAAGGAAGACACGAAGGCCAAGCTACGAAGGCATGCAGGGAGGCAGGCCATACAGGGAGGGAGGCAGAAAGGAGATAGGTAGGGAGAAAGTTTCTTCCCATCCCTCCCTCCCTGCCTCTCTGGGCAAAACGGCAAAGGGAAGAGAGAGATAGGAAGGCAGCCAGGGAGTGAGGCAGAAAGAAAGGGAGTTAGAGAAGAAATTATGGAAGGCGGGAGATGAGAAAGGCAAGAAGGAAGGGAGGGAAGCAGGCAGAACACTGATAGCTAAGCGTAAGTAACGGTGGATGGAGAAACAAGATACATTGTAATCAACGACAGTGTAGATGCTGTGCACAAGAGGTTGGTATATCGTGAATGAAACTTCTATATTTGTATTAGACGACAACTAGATTCAGACCTCCTCCAATTTAAGGATTTTTGATTTGAGATGGGACAGGAGGTACACGCGCAATTTGTTCTTCTTGCCAGAAATGGTGACCAGCAAATTAACTGATTCGAGTGCCTCTAGCTGTTGGAATCTTCGACGTGTAACGACTGGATAGACTGAAAGAGAAATACAGCATCTAAGCACAGCGCTCTTTTGTTGCATCAATTTAATTTGAAAATGTGGGCCTATAAAATTAAGAACATAACCTTCTCTCCCTATAAACGGAGAAACTAATGTTTGTATACATCAGACATTAATATTAGTTTGTATCATTTAGATAACTGGTACTTATTTTGTTTGAAACAACTGAGAATATAACACTGTGTCCATGACAAACTGGAAATATATAACTTTTTATCCAGAGAGATCTGAGAATGTTACTTTGTCCTTACAAACCTGGAAAATTACATTTTCATAAAAATAAAACGAAGATTAATTGTGTATTCCATCTTAATGTCAAATAAATAAAAAATTCCTTCAGCATCATGAAACAATGTGCTTCATTTATACAATGATAATGGAAAAAACAAACATTTCCTTTTAGTCATAGGCTCCATCAGCTGCTAAAAAGGTGCTGTTGCTAAGTGAACACATGATGGACAATCATATGTTCACATAGCAACTGCACTTAGAAAATATTTCCAAAACTGAGGAACATGGGAATTTTCAAGCAATAAGCAGCCTAGATAATTACCACTGTTAAAATTTTTTATTTTTGCTTAGCATTAGAAGCTACTGAAAAACAAATTAAGGGAGTAATGCAGGCATATAAATCATTGCAAAGTTTATTTTTTCACTATCTTTTAGTGCTTCTACATACAGTAACATGTTCGTTTTTCTACAGAACCTCAGAGTGTCACCGAGGTCTCACTGAAGTGCAACATGAAAACAGCTCTACAACAGTGGGACCCAAGTTTAAACCTCACAATATCAGCTCTTAATAGATGGAGGGCTGAATCAATGCAGCTCTCCATGGATGGTTATCCAACCACTTACTAAGTTGACTTGACATTGATTACCAGTAACTATACTGTCCTTGCATCCATGGCACCACATGCTCCTACAGTGCAAGTGGCGTTATGCTCAAATTAATTAAATATATTGAAGATTAAGAACGACAAAAGTTGCATTGAGCTTTCAAAATTAGTATCACTTGTCATCAGTAAAACATAATATTACGCAAGACAATTCGAACAGGTGTTACTCACGTCTTTCCCTGAGTAAAAAGCGTTTTACATACATAAAAATGATTTATCACATCACCTGAAAATGGAGCACAAGGCTTTTGGATGACACTAACCTTTACCCTGTCCACTTCGGTCCACTAGAAACAGACCACTTTCAGTCCCAACCAACAAGTTCACCCCTAAGGAGTTAAAACAGTCACAAATATATTTCAATCACATGGAGAAGCAATTTCAGCAATCAAAAGTGCAATCACAAGAATGCCTTTGCTCCATGCACCCAGTACAACTGTGAATTTGGACCAAAAGAAAAACCTCAATGAAAAACTGACTTAATGAAAGTGGAAGTTTAATCTCTCTCCAACCATAGAATAAACACTGAATACATAACCTCCTTCACCTCCTGGCAGGTACATAATTTTCAAGCCCTTGACCAGCAAAAATGTTTACCAAATTGTATACTAAAATGAAGTACGACACCATTCACCATTTTATGCAATGTCATCCTATAGATTGTCAAAACATATGTTTTTAAAGAAAGGCAATTCTCACAAATATATTACAAATATATCACACAATCCTTATCACCGTTTACTGGGTTTCCAGAACTATCAACACCATTATAAAATATGGCCTTAGTACTCGTGTCCATTCTAAGTGGGCAATCGACTGCCCATCACTTTGAGAGTGTTTCTGAAAGTGGAGAGAGTGTCAAGAATATTCAGGGTATTTTATGACATGTCAAAAGACTTTAAATATTACATTAAAAGTTTTGGTAACCTAGAGTATAGTAAAGATAAATATAAATAACAACTTAGCAGTCATTCGCAATTCACGCAATAACGTCATCAATCATATGCTAGAAGAAATAAATAATTACCCCACATAGCGGCACAATGAATCTCCGTCTTGAAACTCTTCTTGTACTTGCGAATCTCCGGCATTGCATCGCCTCCGAAGACACTTGCTGGAGCAACGTTTACATTAATATTCGTCCTAGAAGACATTCTTGTAGAACTAATGTCTGACTGAGAATCACCTGAGGCAGCAGCATTTGCGGCACCAAAGCCAAAGGCAGTGAATGAATTCTTGGAAGAGTTCTTGGGCACCCGCTTTTCACAACACAAAACAAATAAACAGTTATTAAAACTGGTATCATTCAATATTCTTTCATATAAATTAATTAATTAATACAGATACACATATACTGAACTTTCCATCTAGTTCTTTTTTTGTGGAAACCAAATAAAAGCAGTACCACATAATTAGGTTTAATTCAAATTTCACGCCAATTGATGTTAACAACATGTAAATTTTGACTAATATAAGACTGTGTTCTAATGATGCAAACTATGATAATCTAGTGTATGCACATTACATATACACAAACATACTCAAAGTATATATAAATTTCCCACTAGTTCTAATAGTAGTCTACCTGCTCATTTGCTCAAAACAGTCAACAGTAGATCAAACATCGACGATTACCAACCTCTTCAGCCATTCGTGCGGCTGCTTTCGGTGGAAGAGGCATTGGCTCTAAGGCTTGGAATGACTTGGAAGATGGCAAAGGAGCTGGTGGCTTCCCAATTCCACGAGATGGTGATGCTTCAGCTTGGCTCTCCACCTTCTAGAATTTACCAACAACCTAACTTCAAATAATCATCTAAATATTAATTTCAAAAAACATTAATAAAAAACTACAAATCTATTCATTTGTTTTTTATAAACTACAGATTATGACGTATCCAGAAAACTGCCACCAGCTGCAACGTGGACTGAACACATCAAACATGAAACATTTTCTCTCAGGGTCTCTCGCACTGGGAGCGCTTCTGAATGGCCCTCCCGCTAGAAGCGCTTTATAAATATCCAAATACAATACAATACAATGCAATTAACGATTTTGAAATAACAGAAGGGGTCACAGCAGTGGGTTAAGTGGAAAAGGATCCTCAATCTGCAAAACCAGATTAACACATTATCTTAAATTCTGCATTACAGAAGTTCACTACATTGCAGTCAGAAAAGTTTTAAAAACAGAGCACGACTTGCCGGTTGTCCACCAGGTACTCTTTGAATACCATGAATTGAAGGCCGACTCCCCGCAATGGGTTCACGTGGTGGCAGCTGAGGAGGAGATTCAACTGTCAAAACATATTCAGAACTTACAATCACAGCTCAATCGATCATGTTATCAAATATCCTTAAAAAACTAACAGCACCAGATCACCTGTACAGAATATGTCTTGCTCAGGGGTCTTGTTCTAGTGAAAAGTGTCTTCTAAATGCCCGTTAGAACATAGTAGCTCAAACTTTGAAAAAATGTTCACTGCAAGAACACAAATCAACTTTAACCACAGAGCAAATTTTAAACAGCCTGTCTTCATTTACATAAGAAATGATTCCATGAAGTGTACTGTGGATGCGTCATCTTATAACTTTCATAAAGTGTTCAGTACAACAGCAATTCTTTGGGTTTCAGTGTTGAATAATACAGTGTTCCTATACCACATACATTTTAACACCTTCTTTCAGCTTACTTTGTGCTTTTGCACAATACGACTTCAGTCATTAAATTTGTTTTGACAAACACACGCACACACACACGGAAATCAGCTGTTGGATTCAACCTCACTGCAGCAACTTATGAACAGAATGAGCTTTTTAAATGCTGCCAACACTTTCTTACTTAGTAAGTAACTACAGTTTACACTACCTTCGTGAAGCAACATGTTCTCAAGGGTTGCTCGGTTAAAATTAGGAGGCCTAGAAAGCAAAAACCACAATATTCATAAAACAGTATGAGCACATGTTCAAATGCAAACAAACTGCACAGAAACTAGCACTTCTACTTCTTCCAACATTTCTCATACAAAATTAAAGCCAAGATGTATCTTTCAATGAAAAGTTTCCATGAAGAATCATCACTGTCAACTAGGATCAAACAAAGCAAACGTAATTGAAGCATCAGATCTTGCAAAGAATTAAGTGAATACTGACATAGGTCTTGGAGGAGCTGAAGCAAGGAGTGTACCATCTGCTGCTACTTCATCATCAGAACCATCATCTTCACCAATCACAGAAAGGTTATCTGCAGCAGAATGCTGAGGCTCCAAAGCCAGCTGCCGCAGCTGAGCATCAAATTCCTTTAAAGATCACAAAACCTCACATCATTCATTACAGCATCTATTTCTGAACCTGCATCAGTCATTTCATGATAATGATGGCATTCTAGCTGCAACCTGGGACAAATGACACAAAAACAACCTAGGTGTTTGGAAGCAATTTCAATATTACCTTTAGACGTGCTATCATCACCAATCTTCCACGCATCTAAAAGGAAGCCGGATGGCATTGGGACAAATTGCAGCACCCAAATGTCATCTGCCACATCTAAAGATTTATGACCTGTTGTTTTTAATTGAAATTGGCAGAGTGGCAGGATTGTTTATTTCTTAGTCGTTAATAAGGCGACAACACTGGCTAATAAAGTCTGCTAACAAGTTAAATGCAAGAGAAGTTCACAATCTCCTCTGTCATTAAACATAATAAAACATGGCTTTTAAACATTATTAAATGCAGTCATCACGAAAATTAAACTATGGAACGAAATGACAAACCGCAACTCGATGAGGTTTCTCAGCTTGTGACTGTGGTGCTGCATCTGCAGAAACAAAAACAATTCACTCACAAACCATAGTGAAGACTCAATAAGGCAATGACCCTTTAACTTACAGTATAAAATACAAGTAGATACATACCTGCAGCATACCATTACGCATAAGCAAAGTCTACGCCTAATGAACAAACTTAAACGATCCGGCTATATTCAAGCTAATTCTCCCTCTATCGCAGAGCTTGCAAACAAAGCTGAAACTGCATTATTTAAAGCTGTCCTGTGTAATGAAAACCATTCACTAAGATGCCTTTTCCCTAACCATCATTTAACTCCCTATTTTCTTAGAGACAGACCTCATAACTTTAACCTCCCTGATAAAGACTCACGAAACTTTATTTCTCGTATGTTATTCGCCAACTCATACTAAGCTATTACTTCCTCAGTTCTATTTTTCATGTACACCTACAGCGTTTTGCCTGTTGTTATACGTAATAAACGAATATACACATACATACTAAAAGGAAACAAACGCTGTCTTTCCTCGATTGTTTTTACATCATGCATAGCATTTTCATATATGTATGCATAGTTATATAATACTTTACACATAACATAAAGCCTTCTTTTGATCCTATGTCCGAGTACTGTGTTGTGTTATGGTAATGGTGTGTGGTAACACAGCCACATTTTAAAGCAGAAACAGGTTTAGGATGTGTGTTCCTGAACAAGTTATACCATCATTTGCATTGAAAAGATACAGTGAAAACCAGAACAGATCCGGTTTTTACATAAATAAGTGGGGGTGGGGATTGAATGCACTGCATTGGTCAAACCAAATGAGTCAGGTATAGTGGGGTAAAGCCAAAAATTGTCAGATGACACTCGAGTGCTGTTCCTACCTTTTGCTTCTACGTATCAGCGAAACTAGATTTATCCTCAAAATAAAGCAATATTTTACAAAGATATGAAATCATTACTAACAGCCAAGTTTTGCTGGACTGGGCTGAAGCTGAGATTTGACATTTGATTGCTGATTTTGGCCGACTCCAAAAGATGAGAGTGGGGGTGCCGGATTGAACTCCGAAGAACGCGAGGATGGTGGCTTCTGACGATCTACTTCTACCCTCGATTTTGGGGCTTCTTGTTTAGGCTGAAGCAGTACAGCACGGGAGTTGGCCACTTTAGGCACCTCATGATTAGGTGTTCTGTCCACCTGGACAGCTGAAAGCTGAGCTGGATTCACTCTGGTAGGACTCGGTTTTGCATCTTGTGATGGCAGCATCTTCCTTTTCTCCCCCTCTTGGATCTGCTGAAATGTCTTTCTCAGTGTAGAATCACCACCAATCACCATCACAGAACTACAGTAAACAACAGTTCACATTCAGAAACTTGCTTGCTCTAGTAGGACTCATTTTCAAAAACTTACCTCTAACATATGGTGATATCTCAACCATGCACCAAGGGTCATTGCCTTTTCATTACAGAATATCTAGCAGAATTGCCTTAAATAATTACATGAAAACATATATTTTAACTTCAGAGTTCAACCACGTATCGGTTGATTGATTCTATTAATTCTGTAATGCTCAGAAGTGAGAGCTGAACAAATAAATCTCCAATTATGAATGAAAATAAAACTGCATCAGTATGAGACTTTTTTTATTGCTGCTCTTTAGCTTATCAGATGAGGAAATGTGAAACACTGCAAGCTTTACTTGCCCAGCAACCACCAGACAACACTGTTGTCATGAAAAATAAAACTGAAACCAATATCATTAGACTTTATCACATACCAAATCAACAAACAAGCACAGCCTCCAAAATAGTTTGAAGCAACACACACAGGCTCACAAGGAGTAAGGGAAACAACCATTGTAGTATACCAAGGCAGCAGTCATTAATTATTCATTAGCAAACTTACCCTGGGTCTCCATTTTCAGTATCTTCATCATCTTCATTATCACTTCCTATGCCATCGTCTATTTTTGTCACAATTTCCTCCGCTGTTTAGAATGAAACACAAAGAACACAACAACTACAGCTTCAATACTACTTTCACAACCTAGTTATAATGAAAAGCCATTGTACTGTGCATCCATACTACAGCTGTCCAATTAAAAGTAGCCTACTTTTAGAATGCACAAGAACCTCCTAATAATTCTATCTTAGGGAGCTATATTAATCACCTTACAATTCGTGCTAGAGCGAAGTCTCTTTCTAAAACTGAACTAAATCTGGGATCCATACTCCCATTTGTGTCATATCATAATTCACGTTATAACAAAGCGTACTAAGACAGAGGTTGTAGTGTATTCATACTTAAAACTCAGTTTTACATGATCACACCTGACTTACTAAGTGTGTGGACAGTAAAACATTCTATCTCTTGAGGAAGAATGACAGCTACTAGTTTCACAAGGAACAAATCACGAGAAGTAGACAATCATTACAAGGAACAAATAACATCAAGAGGTAGACTATCTTCATGAGGGACAATTCCTGCTCACTATCATTCAGAAGGAAAACTGTGAAAAAGACCGCTTTTGAAAGTGTGTTAAATGAAAAGAGAACAAATGTACTGACGCTGTCTGCTCTTCCTGTGCCGGTCGATGTGGTCCATCAGATGGATCCGAGTCTGACGTGTTTTCGATGGATCTTTGAAGAAAGGATGTTTCAGCAGCTGCTCCGTGTTTGGCCGACGTGTGTGGTCTTTGATGAGACACACTTCAACAAAGCTCAGCAACGTCTTTGACCTGTTTCAACAAAATAAAAAGCTCAGAGAACTACATATCACATCCACATTGACAGCATTCTTCTAAATTACTTACTTACTTCTAAAAACAAAATTAATTATAAAAGTTACATAAACAAGAAGCAGCAATTTATGCATTATAACCCAACAAAATACATTACCTGATTAGTAATTACAGCATAACAGAAGTACCTTAAGTTACCCCAACGGTAGCCATGGGTATAAATCACTAGCAGCTTCATTTGCTAGCTTCAGCATATGACAGATGTCGCCAGTGTACACTTGATGTACTCAGTTTTTGTAGTTGAATTTACTAAGAGACACCAGAGGAAGTGAGACCTTCGACAATCTTTCTGCCCTGGTGAGAATTAGAACTGCTGACCTTTGAGTTGACAGTCCTATATGTTAACCACTAGACTACCTAGGCAAGTTGTATTATAGGCTTTGTGAGGTTATTTAAAGGCACTATATAAATACTAAATAGCCAGATACATACACACATACTGGTAATAGGATTAACAAGCATATGCCATGACAGATGGATGGACTGGGACTGAAGAAATCAAAGTCAATGTTAACAACAGAACCCAAAGTCAACGTTAACAGCGTGACCTTTCAGAAACATGTAACCTACACATGTAGTAAGCTAGAAAAACCTGATTATGTTGTCACCCTAGGTACCATACATTTTTCTAGGTACAGGAATGGTTATAGATACAGGTATATCTATTGAGATGGAATGGTTATAGGCACACAGGAATGCCTGACAACATGGAGTGGTTACCGTTAACGGAATGTCTAATTTGATGGAATGGTTACAGGTACAGAAATGCCTGACAAGAAGAAGTGGCTACAGATACAAGAAGAATGCCTAATGTGATATATGGTTATAGACCTGATGAGATGCAATGGTTATAAGTACAGGAATGTCTAACAAAGTCTGCTCAGCTGAAATCCAGCTATCCTTTGAAAAAAACAGAAGGCACACACATTGTGGCAAGCCACAGGGTAAATGACAGTAATATCCTGGTTACTGCTTAATGTAGATAAAAAGCAAACACATTTTCATGATTGAAGAATTTATGAAAACATGGAAAATGGTCAACAACTGCTAACTGAAAACAAGTGTTTCTCTAAAGTAGAACTGAAACAGCACCTAACTGCATCATATGCTTCAAGCAGAATAACGGCCCCGTGCAATTTAATAACAAACAGTTGAGTTGAGTTAGTTAATTGTTTAGTCTGGAAATGTAGCATATAGAAAATGAACAGTTTCTATTAATATCTATTTGAGATGCAGAGTACAGTTCAGCAAAAGCTGTTTTCATTTCATACTGTTTATTAGGCAGGATTTGTTATGAGCTATCAAAAATAAAAGGCCTACCACTTGCTGCTGTTCTTAAGTTTTGGAGCAGGGTTTCGTGGAATGAGAAAGAGTGCTCTCATTGGGTGGTACTCATGCAGTGCTGAAACACAAACAAATTCGGTGATAAGTTTTGCATAAAAATGTGTACTTTCATTGTCTACATTTTTGATTAATTTTAGGCATGACAGTGAAGATCAGATGACAACTATGGAGGCGATCAAGATAATGATCATAATTAATTCAGAAAAATTACAGGTGGGTTACTCCTGTCTGATGGTTCTTCAAGTAATAACATAAACACACGCAATGTCTGAGATATAACAGCATATTGTCAAGACTTTAAAAAAGGGATCAAGAAGTAAGAACATACGTGGTTTTCCTTCAGCCATTTCTATGGCAGTTATGCCAACAGACCAGATATCACTCTGAAACAAGTACAATACAGGTCATCAACTATACATCAACACTTTTTCAGCAAAAACAATGCCTTAAAATTAAAATCTCTAGCTTCGTAAACATTTAGTTTAATAACACCTTCAAATACAAATAAAATCTGTATACAAAATGGTTTAAGCCATAAACTTCCAAAAGATTTTTGCAAAGATTTAAAGCAAGTGAGAAAACACTCACACAACTCAATACCCCAAGCAATAAAAATCTAAAACTACTATGCAAAAATTGAGAGCTTATATGAACAAAAGTACGTAGTATATTGGGCAACAAATTGATATTTGAGTGTTTGACCAACCTCTTCATTTACATCACATGATGCATTCTCAAGTGTTCAACCGGATATTTGGGAAGTTATTCACTAACCCCAGCAACACAATGGAGATTTTCATATTTGATGAATATATTTAGTTATGTAGTACTATGGACTGAAGCCTGGTGTGTACAAAAATGATCCTAATTGACTCTCAGAGGAGGTTATATTAGATAGGCCTCCAGATTACAATAGATTAAACTGGCCGATGACAGGCTTGCATTTTTAGTTCTAGCTCAGATTACTTCTGGGTTTGGCAGAACATGTGATAGCTCTCAAGACACGCCTAGCCTACGACCTACTTTTACCATAGTATATCCATTTCAGGCGTGTCCTGACACAAGGATATATGTATGTAAATGTGTACACATTTTTCTATACCAACAGATGGTCTCGACCCAGCTCATTTTTCAATGAGTTACTTATTATAATCGTAATTGAACATTTATAAAGCGCCACTCAATGATTCAGAGGCACTCCCGACCCAAGTCCGTACTATCACTAACAAATAAAATGGTCTTCAGGCGTTTCTGGAACAGGGGAAGAGAAAGGCTGAGGAGCTGAAGCCGCAATTTATGCGGAAGACGGTTCCAACTAGAGGTGCCAACATAGGCAAAACTTCAAGATTGAGCAGTAGTCCCATGCATGTGGAGAACAGGGGAACAACCAGTAGGCCTCTGGTGGCCGAGCGGAACGTGGAGCGACCAGGGAGTGACGATACCGAGGTGCAGAAAATCTTGAGGTATGAAAGAGGAAACAATTGTGGATAAGAATTAAATTTTGTAACTGGATGCGCTGGGGTACAAGAAGCCAGTGGAGAGTGTCCTGATTAAAGGCAGATATGGAGGAAAACCTTGTGAGGCCACCAATAAGGCGGGCAGCAACATTAAGTTACTTGGCTACTTATAACTGAAGCTTGGAAAGGTTTAGTGAAGAGAGACTAGCATAGATGAAGTTGTCAAAGACAACCCTAGTACAGATCAGCGCATGTACAAGAGTGGTGACCGCGTGAGGGGAGAGTGGTGACCATGCAAGGGGAGAGTGATTGTCGGATAATGCGGAGTTGACGTAGATGATAAAGGCATGTTGAAGAGATACAACTGACATGGTCTGTAAACTCACAAGGATACTAAATGTACATATATATATGCTTGCACCGGTATGCATATGGCTACTTATAAGCACCTCTTAGAAAACCCCACAAGTGTGCTAAATCAACATACTGTATATAGGCATGTGTGCATATGGCTACGTATAATTATACCACATTTTCAGAACCAAACAAGGGTGCTAAATATTGCCATGTAACAGCCCTAAAAAGGTGCAACTTAGATTCTGGGTTTACACTCGAAAGTGCCACCTGTATGTATATAAATGGTGATTAAGAAATTTTTAAAATCCCTGTAAACATAGGAGGCACAGAGAAGGCACGTGCAGTGACGCTACACAACACCAAGTCCAATTAACAATTTGACAATTTCAAACCAAGGGGATCATGTAGTCACCCAGTGATTCATTTGAGAAGAATATCATATGACCAGATACAGTCTGCGACTCTGCATAACATCTGGACAACTGATTAAACTACATACTGATACAGACATACTGTACCCTGTTATCATAAGTAGATCCTGGATCTTCTTCGCACGAAATTACTTCGGGCGCCATCCTAAAAATAATAAAAAATTGTTCCCTACAAAGGTCAGCCAACTTTAGAAAACATCTTTTAAAAGTAGTAGTCCTACTTGAATTGCAATAACAGGACGGCTAATAAATGCAGACGGTAACAGCGAAAAAGACATACAAAGGAGAACTGGATGTGCCTCATATGCATTTCAGAAAATGAACAGGATATGGACTTTGGACAAGCTCAGCAATACAAAGTAAACGAAGACAAGAACAGAGATGAGACGATGATAAAACTCATTTTCCTACACAGAACAGAATGCTGGACAATGCAGGAGCAATCCTGATGAGAAAAACATTCTCACAGGAGACGAGTTGGCTGTGGAGATCTGCAGGAATATAAAAATTACAGAAGATTAGAAATGATGACATAAGACAGTTTTTAGGCTTTCAAACAACTCTGTTCTAAGACAAAGTCGTTCAGCACAAGACAGGACCACTGGAGGTTAACTATTATATAAAAACTATTATTCAGGTAGAGCACTGAGGTTCGATACAGCTCGTATATAAAGAACTCGACAGTCATACAGATGTTCTGGACAAACAATGTTTAACCCTTTCAAAACATGCTCACAGATAGAAACTGCATGAAAGGACATCTTTTGTTAGCTAAGTACAGGAACATACAAGGAATTACTCACCAGTATGGTGTACCAATGAATGTGCGCCTTCGACCAAGAGTTTTATCCAGTTGAGCACTAACTCCAAAATCGACTAAACATTCAAATACCAACAGACATAGAACAACCATTGTAAATCACTGCAGGTTTCTGCAAATATCTGTATAATAAAAGCCTTAAATCCACGTGTACATGGCCTGGGTGTTTGGGCTGTGATGGTGAATACTGGCACCATTTGGCACATAAAATGAGAACCAAACAGGTTGTTTTAAAATGCCTTTTAGACTAAGCAATTCCATTATAATTAAATTTGTCTATAAAACTATAAACAAAGGTTGTTAACTAACAAGCCCATTAAATTTAAGTGCAAGGAGAGGGGACAGTAATATATGTAATGATGGGAGAAAACAGTAATGTATGTAACACCTATGTGTTTCTTGAACACATGCTGCCCAGGTAAAGTTCTCACAGTCAGGACAGAGTTTGGCAATTGCTTTCATGAAGCAACATAGGATTTACCCCAGAAGGAGTATTTTGCAGAACTAGCATGCAGAAGCTCCATCAGAGGAGAGGCCAGATCACCCAGATTTTACCGAGTAAACTTATGAGCACTTTACCGACTACAAATAATGTGCATTTGCTAACACTTTGTAGGTTGCTCTTATGCAATTTTGAATCACAGGTAAAAATGATAGATCGGTTACTAGTCAGACTCAATAGAAGGTCTGCATTTTAATCTACCTATTTACCATAAAACCCCGGTATGGGTTCTTGAGAAAGCACTGTTACAGTTTAAACCAAAGTGCCTTGGAATTACAATACACAGACAATATATATATACAAATATATAGACAATATATATACAAAATATAGACAATATATATACAAAATATAGACAGTATATATATACAATACATAAAACTCAGTAGATCTGATTTGCACCTCTAAAAAAACCCAATGACTGCATTTGTCCACTACTCAATGAAACTCATAGAAAACAATGGTCATAGTTTAGGATAACTGACCTAGCTTGACCTCTGCATTGTCTGTAAGTAGAATGTTCTGCCCTTTGATGTCACGATGAATGACTTTGTTGGCATGAAGATGACCAATACCTTGAAGCACCTCATGACACAGATAACCTATCCACTCCTCGCTAAGGTAACCGCTCTTGGTTGACTTGAGTAAATCAGTTATCGAACCAGCTCCACAGAATTCCATGACGAGCCACAACCGGTCATCTTTACGATTATTACTTGGCTTAAAAAACGCTCCATAGTAAGTAGCTATGTTACGGTGATTGGAATACTACAACAAAATCAACAAACTACTGCACATCAGATATCACATTTTCAACGGTTTTCAGAATAATTTGATTAACAATCTCAAAATCATGCAAGAATATTATTTGCCATGCAGAAATGATCTAAGTCTGTCAATTACAGATCAAGCAAAAGCTCATCAGTGGTCACTTATGAAAAATCTGTGCAATTATACTATTTATGTTTGTTATCACAGCTGTGTCAATGTGTTACAATGTGCTAATATGTGTGTTACAAGAGCTCAAAGCACCGTTGTAATTGCTTTACACTCAAGAAAACCAGCATACACAATCATGCCACAGCCTGAGCCACAGACGTTTGCTTCACATATATGCAAATGTCTGTAATGTGTAAGTTTCATATACCACTGTGAATGCTAGTGCATAAAAGGTAAGCATTTAACTTTACACAAGCTCATGCTAATCACTGAAATCTAGGTATATGAAATTCCGATGTATACACATGCAGTGCATGCACAGTATGTGGGTGATCGTACCTTTCTTAGAACGTTAATTTCAAGTTTAAGTTCATTTTCCTCTTCCTGTACAAAAAAATAATCATCTCATTAATTAGTCTTTTATACGTCATAATTAAATTCGTTTTTGCACCTTCTTTTTGCTTTGACAAAAGTTTTAATACATTCCCATTGCGAACATTAATCAGCAGTAATCAGTTTAGATACACACAGAGAGAGAAACTCTAAGATCATCTGTATGCAATAATAGCAAATATTCTTCCCATAACAGCCTGACAATGCTTAACAGCAAGAGAAATGGCAGGTTTGTGAAGTTCAACATTTTAGATTATATCATCCTTGAACAGTATTTTATTACAGTTGAGCATGCATGTGCGATAGAGTATTGGTTACTGTGCTGGACTGTCAATCAAGAGGTCAGAGGTTCAAATCCCTACCAGAGCACAAATTCGGTTTAAGATTTCTGCTCCACCCCCTCCCCCACCTAACTCAGCTATATAACGAGTACGATAACCGTACACTATTGGTGGCAAGATAAGACGGCAAGGGGAAGAACTGGCCACCCGGCCTCATGTGCCGAGGCTAAGAAAATGAAGTCGCTAACACTTCATACCCACGGCTGCCCCTCAGATGCTTTTCTTCTTCTTCAGTTGAATTTGTCTAGTTATTACGCATGTGTAACCACTCAACTGAACATTGGGGACTGTCTGCAACAGACTGAGAACTGAGCTGATAGGAAATATTCAGCAAATAAAGTTAAAGATGGCATGGTCCAGTTAGAGATGTACTAAATAACAGGTTTTAAGTAATCAGCCAAATAAGAATATTCAGCTCTCTCATGGCCGAATACAATACTGAAAACTTAAAACATTGTAAAAACTTGAACACTAAAACTTTATTAATAAAATATTAAATACTAGTAATAACCCACCAGCCAGTCAAAAGCTGAAGTTTGCAAATGAAGTAAAGCACGTGTAAACTGTTCGAATTCAGGTTGGGACTAGCGTCCATGACTAGGATGTTAATTCAGTGCTGGTTTTGGGTGATCTTACAAAAACTATTCGTCTTAGCATTCGAGCTTTTACAATTCAAACTTTTTTCGAATACGAATATTTTTATTATTTTGCCGAGTACGAATTCCAATTGAACATTCGTCACATCTCTAGGTGCAGCGCATGTGTTAGTCAGAGATGGACACAATTAGTTAAAATGCTAATCGATTAGAATTAGAATTAATTAGTTACTGAAATTTGCTAAACAATTAATATTAGAATTGGCAAAATCTTTTAGCTAATTGATTAGAATTAGCAGCCAGCTAATCTATTAGCAATTAGAATTAGGTAATTCATACATATATTTGCTTCAAGAATTTGTCAAGTTACTACAGCAAGTTACTATAGTCTATTATAGTACCTAAAGTAGTACAATTGCTATGTCAGAACAGTCCACAAACCAGCGAGCAACAACACACCACATCAGACAATAGATGCTGCTACTGCAGAAGATCATTACTGCATTTTGCAATTAGCATATTAGTGCATCACTTTAAAATAAACTCGTTCTTAACATTATTTTTAAAAATCTAATCGATCAAAGAATCGTTTTATGATTAGAATTAGCCAAAAAAAATTGCTAATCAGTTAGAATTAGGATCAGGTGACAGCTACTTGATTAGAGTTAGAAGTTCAAATGTCTAATCGATTAGAATCTAATCGACTAGTTACCCATCTTTGGTGCTAGTAAACAGCATACTAGAACCAGCTGATTGTCATTGAGGATCAACCTCAACAGCAATGTCATGTGGATTAGATATGATCAGAATATGACTATACTCCCACGTGAGCTTCATTTGTCGTACATCTGGGCTCATACGTAGGCCAAAACGAAGCTCATATGGCAATATCATCATCATACTCGCACCATATCTTCAGCATACGATATTGCTGTTGAGGAATCTAACAGGAACTGATGAATTTAACCTCTTAACCGCCTGTTTACTAGATATCTCTGGCGCGGCGGTGCCCAGTAGCAAATGCCAGCACCTTATCGTCGAATTATTCTGACACAAACACACCCACTCAGGGACAGTGCTGGCATAGTGAATTTTATGCTTTGTGGCATATAGCATATTACAACAGACTATGTTTATGCTGTATTTGGCTAGATAATTTATGGATGAGCACAAGCAAGTAAGGATAGTAGACTACAACAGTACTGTAACATGGGTTCTGTGGTTAGACCTGACCAGATGCCATGATCTGAACGATATTCAGCAGCAAGAAAATCAATGAAATGGTAGAAGTAAAATGCATTCCACTAGTCTTCCAAAAAATGGCTATGCTGATTGCACACATTCTGTATCAGAAAAATGGTGGCGGATGAACATTTGTACAGTATGATGTCGTAGTAGATTTCCACCACCACCCAGTCTCCTAGTCAACTCTCTTTAGCAACCAGTCTCCTTAGCAACCCACATCTTTAGCAACCATCCTCCTTAGCAACCTGCCTTAGCATTCAACTTACCAAGCGGCACTTTTCAAACATTTGCAGCCAACTGTAACTTGGACAAAGTCACAGACTCACTGCCATGTGTGTTTGAAGAAGGGTCAGATCAGATATGTCAAGATATACTGTCCAAAATGTCCCAGTAAACCAGTGACTTGCTTCAAACTGTATTGAGAAGTAATGAGAAGTTGACTGTAAAGTATCAAGTTCGAGAAGACACTGTTGCCAGTAATACGCAAAGGAGCATTATGGCTGACCACAACTCCTAATTTTGTTATGTGATTCAAAAGTTACTCGCATAGGCCTAATTGCTGTTGTTCTTGATTTCAGATTTTAAAACAATGATAATAAGGCGATTTATGTAGGGCTGTAGACCAGCCAAAGCAACTCATAAATCTACCTTAATTTTTACATAAGTTTGTTTTGCACATCAGATATAATTAACAAAACAATAAATATGCATCATTAGGCGCACTTACAAAATTCTCACATTTTTGGGTTATTTTGTGCAGCACCAGGAATTTTTGGCCTGTGGCAGTTAAGAGGTTAAATAAACCTTGGTCAGTTGCATCTCCAGTGATAATTTTTCTAACACAAAAGCCAAAAGTATAAACTCAAATAGTTCCATCATTTACCTCATTCACTTTCATAACTTTAATGGCAGCCAACTGTCCAGTCTTTGTGTGACACCCCTAACAGAAACAGAAACATCGTTTGAAAACAAGCTATATCCAATCTGCAATCTCCAGACCTATGTCCTTACTCAACCAAATGTTGACTTATTTTTCCATCTAGGACAAGCTGGTTAAATGAAACCGGTTAAAAATAAAATGGTGTTATAACTTATAAGATAACACTTGGTCTCTGTTTTCAGGCTAAGTGGATTAGCTTTTCAGATAAGAATAAACTTATTAAACAGGCTATACTGTCAAAAACAGTCAATATCCCAACATGTGGAAATAGCCCTCGGAAACATTATTTGGATCCAATTGGTCATGCCTCATGTCAATAATCTTTAGAGGTAAATCCCCATTGCCCACATACACCAACTACTACACTTTACTCTGACAACTTTGCCTTGAGACAGTTTTCTTTATCAGTATATGCTGAAATAAACATTTTCTAAATTATGTACACAATATTAATACTTCACTTTTATAACACTAATTTAATAGTGTAAAATTGTTTTCATTTCCCATAAGGTAAAGGAGTAAAGAGTATTACAGAAAATGTAAAATAGATCTCTATTTACAAGTAATGCAAACCCAATTAGCAGTTTTTGCTTGTTGTTAATGTTAGATGATATTTCAGTAGACATCACCACACAAGGTGACCTAGTCATCCTTCCAGCCCTAATGTATACAGTACAGCATAGAAGCTTTGCTGTCACTGGCCCATCTTATTAGAATAAGTTGCCTAACAACGCATGATATCAACTCCATAGCCTCTTTCCGTAAATGCTTGATAATCATTCTCTTCAATCATGGTTCGTGTTGTCAGCTCAAGAATGCCTCTGATGAGTTTCTCATGATGCAGTGCTACATAAATTACAACCTGCACTAATAATGTCAATCAGCATGCAGTAAAATTGCTGCACAGTCGGAGCTGTTGCAGTACTCTGCAGTCTAGAACCTGTCATCTCTTGATTCATTCCCTAGCGCTAGTTTATTGAAGAAAGACAGAACCTGTATCAGTCTAACCTTATACACTTGTCCATAAGTTCCACTTCCCACAACTTCAATGAGTTTGAAAATTCCTGCAGGATCCTAGAAAAACAAATATCCACACACAAATGCACCTGCGATCATATACATCATTCATTAGTTTGGACAAGAATTACACAATTTCTTTATTGACTGCCTCTGCATATGACATGGCAAGCACAATACCTAAAACATTATTGATTTCAATAGTTTGCCCTATTAAAATACTGTAGTTCAACAATACCTTTAGGATTAAAGAATATTTAAGGAAACAACCATACTATTAGTGAATATTGATGAAAACTAGTTTGATGTGGAGAGAATTTTTTTAGGTTGATGCCTCAAGGCCATTTCAGAATAGAGCAGGTAGATATTGTCTGGGTTTCGTTTGAAAATACAAGAGATGTCCAGGTCACATCAACACAGCACAACAACTAAACGTTCCACCATTATTGCTACTATTTTGGCAGTGATTCACCTCCAAGGAGCTGTCAAAACCAAACTTTTAGATTTTTGGGCCAACCTTTGCTTTGAGATATGGATCACTGAACTTTGACAGAAGCACGTCAACCTAAGAATCTATAGCACCTAAAAGGATCATTTTTATACACAATTCAAAGATCACTGCACTTTGCTGCCTCGGTATTTCACAGCTATTTCACAGCTACAGCTGGGCATATTCACCACGAATCTTTAATATTTATATTCAAATATTGCTGAGCAATGTTTTTTGTTCAGACAGTATGGTGTGATTAGCAACTGCTGAAAACTTCCACATGGGCATTCTCATAGGTTATTCAGTAATTTATTGAATACAGCTCATGATTCGACAAAAGCACCAAACTCGTACTGCTCTCAGACTCATTATAGAATACTATTTGAACACTGAGTAGGCCTACTGTCTGTGTATCAGTAAGTTGCATGGATATTGAAAGCTCAATTTGATAAGCAGATAATTGACTGGATTGTGTAAAACAGTGGGCCAAGATAAACAGATCAATCCTTAACTTAAAACCAAAGAACTGTATCTGAACGATTTCATTGGAAACTTTCTTGGTACACTGTCAACATTTTCGTCAAGACATTTAAGAAGATTACCCCTGAAGATTTATAGTTATTGGGCATTTGGCAAAGCATTATACTCTTGTTCTCCAAGAGGTTTTGTAGTCATAGGGAACTATCCATCCATTTGTGTGGTATTACAAGTGCAAACTGAAGAATGTGACATTGATGAATTGGAGTAGGTGAGCTTTGTCATTATTAAAGAGAAAATATACGCAGTACTGATGCAATACATTATTCCAGATAGCTTTAATCTGATTTTTACCAGCACTTGACATTTTCGTGAATAAGAAGTAGAATATGAATAATAATTACTTGATTTTTTGGCAGTAGAAGTAGAAGTGGAATAAAAATTATTGTTAAGAATGAGAATAGAATAAGAAGTGAAATTAAGACCTTCAGAAGTGAATAAGAATGTAATGTAATGTATGTAATAAAACATTTATAGAGCACTTCTTAAGAACCTCTCAGAGGCGCTAGACACGTGCCATCAGTCTGTGAATAGATGCGTTTTTAGCAGCCGAGTAAATGTGAGAGTCTTTAGTGAGGATAGTGTAAACTCTTATGCCCGGCACATTAAACATGCGAAGACAGTCCGCTGTGTATCCCGTGGTCCAGACATCAAATTTAACTAAACCGTTTGCAAAGTAAATTTATAATCCCGAACGCTCGTTGACAAGAGACGACTCAGAGTTTATCCAACAGAGACATTGTAAATTAAGTTGGATTTACGGAGTAATCCAAAATTTAAAGAATAGAAATGAACTGACGGCAATGTGCGGTGTGTACATGCCAGAATAATAATATAATAATTTTTAGAACGAAAATTAAGAAACTTTTAATTTTTAGGAGTCATATTTTAGTAACACACTACAGAAACATGTTTCAAATGTTCGTTTCTTGTTTGCGTGACATGAATCTCATAGCCTACTTTAGCCACAGTTAGTGCAACATTTCCACACATTCTTTGCCTGAGAGAAAAGATTTAAACGTTTTGTTAGATTCTATAATTATCTTTCTTTCACACAGAAATGAGTTTGTCAAGAATGTTCGCTGGTCACAAAAGGAAATGTGTGGCGTGGAAATACTTTAGTTACAACCCAGATATTGGGGCAAAAATGGAAAATGCTGATAATAGTAGTAAGTGTTCAAACTGGAGACAACTGTGAAGTTTTAATATCAGGAAAACCCAGGAACTTGAAACTTCATTTGCAGCGGAATCACACGGTTATAGAGAGTGTTAAAAAATGAACTCTAAAATTATTGATTGGTGTCAGCTTATGGACTGTTCCAATAAACTGCATGTCAGTAAAATCTGTTTTTGAGTAGAATTAAAATTTAGCCTAAATAAAACATTATATTGAGAAAACGCGTGTAGGATGAAACACTAAATGTAAGAGAAGAAATACCTGATAAGTACATGGAGAAGTAAAATTATGTCAATACCAGAACTAGAAGTAGAAGTAAAATTACTTGAGAACTACAAGTAGAAGTAGAAGTAAAATCACTTTGAACAACAGAAGTGAATAAGAACTAGAAGTAAAATTACTTCAAGAGCACTAAAAGTAGAAGAAGTCAAATCGCGTCAACAGAAATAAATAAGAACCAGAAGTAAAATTAATCAGTGAAGTAATATATCACTGATTTTTACAGAACAAGTTGACAAGCCAAATAAAATGATCTACTTCCTAGACATTTTGTCTGTGAAGCACATTATTAGAAAAGCAAAAACTTTGCCAAATGACGTTGTCATGAAAATGACTGGCATGCCTGTTGAATGTCGCTTTTTGCTACATCACATGGCAAGAGGCCTTGTGATGCAGTAGACCAAACAGTCAAATGCCCTGCTGCTCTGAAAAGACCACATGACAACCAAATCAAGACTGCACATCAGCTGTTTCTCTTTGGTCAAAACGATTTACTGTCTGCTCACATTTACTATGCTACTTCACAGGATTACACACAATAAGCTATCCTTTTCAGAGTTAAACATGCCCACAGACTTTAGCTGCATTCATCCGATATCAAAAGAGTTGGTATGTGCATGACAGAATTCTCCAACAGTTAAAAGTCCTGAGTCGAGCATTTTTTGCAGTCATCCATTGACAGTCTGAGTATTAAGCTTACACACAAATGGCCACATAACAGGAAGGTACGATAGTCAGTGGTGGCTTAGTGTGTTTGCAAACACATCAGGAACTGAATGACGTTGAAGTGACACTTCTACATCTGCATGGATCTCCCCAATCATTCCATAAATCCTCAGCCAAAATTATGACAACCTAACAATATCCTGTCTAGATGTATAAACAGCAAATCTTCAGCCAAGGACCAGCAATGGAAACATAATATATACTGACTGACCAGGAAATGACAGCTGTTACAGTGACACAATAGGAAAAATGTAAAAATATATAACAGTCATGACTACATGACACAACTAAAAATTTAACTGAATTAATTAGACATCTTATGTCTAGTTAACTGATCAGTGACACTCTTTTACTGCAATTAAAGACCCTAATTATATTAAGAAGTTACTTCTGTAGGTGTTACATTTAAATGAGAACTTACATTTTCAACTACAGCTACCACGGCAGTGCCAAATAGGGTATGAATGAAATTGTTCCAGATGCACGGTTCAGTGCATGAAAAACCATGAGATATGTTATAGAATGGTCCAGTACATAAGAAATCAGTGTGCCCAAGCCACAAAACACAAGAAAGCATAGCATAACAAAACATTGGTCTTGCAACATGAGACTATCAGTGTTTTTGTCAATCCAGCTGGTCCAAGACAGGACAAAGAAGTCTCTGATGTAATCTGGGGCCAAACTGACTATAGAGGCCAAACAGAAGAACCCTGAATTTAATGTTCTCATCAACAAGGATTCAGAGCAGTGTCTCTTACATATAGTTCACAGTTATATAAAATTAAATCAATCACACAATTCTATCAGCTGCTTTGCAAATTTACAAATTTACAGCTCATGCTGGACTGGCAACTGATGCTGGACCACCACTTTGAGAAGCAATAACTGCACATGTAAAACAATTCATGCCAATCCTTAAAATTAAATACCTTGCTTATTACTTAAACATGGTGAGGTCTGCTACCCAGTTCTATTCTTACACTAGTAATCTTGATTTCAGACATGTGCATTACATCCGATACAATATAAAGAAAAGGTTTTCTATTATTGCCCTTTCAGAGGTAGCAAAAGTATTAAAAGAATTCTTTTCCCCTTCTAACAGAGTGAATGCAAACAGTCAAACGCATCTTCAAAGCTTAGATGATACCTCTTCTTAAATAAAAAAAACCCCAGAAACATAGTCTAAGTATTTGATTTTCTCATGAGAGTATGTCAGCACATCACCACAGAATCACCCCAATCAATCAATCAATCAATCAATCAATCAATCAATCAATCAATCAATCAATCAATCAATCAATCAATCAATCAATCAATCAATCAATCAATCAATCAATCAATCAATCAATCAATCAATCAATCAATCAATTTTCGTTTATTACTAATACTTGTAGCTGTCAGAATGCAACTTGAATACACTAAATAGTTGCAGCACGAGTTATTATAAAAGGATTTAATGAATTGCATAAAGGTAGATGATATAAGTAATCAGTATATATTTTATATAAAACTTTAGGTATAAAGTTACCGTCATCCTTGCAAGGGAGAGAAAAGTCATGAGGACACGGTCGGAGGGACACGGCCACTGTGTAGCTAGGGGTAAAAAATGGCGTAATCCAAGTCATATCAACCATTGATCCAAACCACACCATCTCAGATTTTGATAATTGTGTCTATCAAGCACTTCATCAAGAACAAGCAGGGGCATTCCACGTCATATCAACACACTTTAGAAAAAAAATGGACGTCATCGTCTCCAATTTTGTTGAAATTTGGTATGGTGATAAACCACCATGAAAAACTTTCAAAACCAAAATTTTTGATTTTTTGGTCAACCGGTGTCCGAGATATGGGTCAATGAACATTGACCGAAACGGACCGATTTCTGCTGACCACCGATGTTCAAACTGCTGTATCTCAGCTTCTATTGCACCTAGAGACACAGTTAAAATACCAAATTGAAGGTATTAAATAGCTCTATCTGGGTAAAAACTCAGAAAAGTTCATATTTAGTATAAAAAAAATTTTGAGCAACTGTAATCTAGTGACACTGACCTAGGTCAGTTTGTCCAAACGGAATTTTATCAAATTTTTCCCATACAAAGCTTTCATTGTTCTTAACAATTGGTTAAAATTTCAGAGTGGGCACTCTCATACACTCTCATAGTTTTTTTACAGTGATTTTTTAAAGGTACAGTTGTGGACGTTATTCGCGACCATCATATCCTGCCGGATATATCTTTAATACCACTGCCAAAAGCCTACAGATTATCATTTTATTAAATTTAAGTGACAAAGGAGTATATACACAACATGCTTATTATACAACAAATTTATGTCACATTAATGTAATGTCAGTGTTTTGTTGATGTATTATTAGCTAGTAGGAGGAACTGTCAAACGACTGGCAGCTTGGGCCCGACTACAGAGACCATACAGTGACCAACCGTACCAAGTAGTTTCTGAACTTCTGCTAGTTGTTTCGCTGTGGAAGTTTCTATTAAGTCTTCACTGAACTGTTTTGAAGAACCTGGTTTGCTGCAATAGTTTCCTTGGATGTCAGCAAGTGTTCAAGTATGTTCAGTGATGGTTGTTGGTAGAACAGTCATTAATATGTCCTGGCATAACATTTCTAAGATGTCTGTCAGATGCGGATATCGATATGATCGAGCTGGTCCATGTGGGTGTAAAAAATTGATTTCCACCTCATTGGTGTCCAGAAATATTTGCAGAACACAGCCATGCCACCAATGTCCGTCACACTTTGCAGTGATGTAGCCCTTGA
>OY744608.1:30227153-30252153 GCA_963556255.1 Allolobophora icterica | reverse complement strand
CAGCAGACAGAGCGGCGGTGCAGGAGGAGGAAGCACTGGGAGCCAATGCATCGGTCTTCGGAAGGCTGCGAACCTCACTTGAATCGCTCTATCGAGTAGCCTCTGGGTCGAGCATCAACATCAGTCGAAAATCCTACGAAAGACTTATGGGCACCGAATCAGAGATGTCGGCTGCTGCTGCTGCTGCAGCTGTAGCATCTCACGGACAGACATGCGACGTCTGCAACCCTGCGCCTGTTTCACAACCGCCCCCGCTCCCCTCTAACTTTGCCCCTACGCACCCTCCTCCACCTCCTCATGCTCCTTCTGTTCCTACAAACGAAAAACTGACTATTCGCATCGATGAGAACAACATTCCACAGATAGACGTCGCTATCACTCCCCCGGGCGAAGACCACGTGACGAATCGTCGGAGGCCAGTTGGGGTCGCTGGGGCACTGCCCCGCGGGGGCCTCTCCCTCGGCCTCAGGACAGGCGCCTCAGGCCACAGACGCAACCGACCCCAGTTCACGAGCATGAAGGTCAGGCGACATCGATGTGACCCCGTGCGGCGGGTGGACGATTACGAAGACGACCTCATCTACGACGAGAGTCAGGGGATGTTCGTGTCCAATCCGACTGTCCACTGTCCGACGCTGACCATCACGATGGACGTCGACGACGACGAATCACTGGTCAGCGACTACATCAGTCCCAGTCCGTACTTCGGGTACCGAGGAGCGGGAGTGGCTACAGGCGACGGAGTCGTCGGTTCTCAGTGTCCAAACCTCGGAGACGACATCAGCCTCTATGGGACTCCGAAGGAGGAACTATCGCCGTTCAAGGACGTCGATGGATCGAGGTCCTCGCCGAGCAATTACCTCAAGGACCAGATCATCTCATTCTTCCAGCCGTCCGACAACAAGTTGGCCATGAAACTGTTTGGCAATAAGAACGCCCTGATGAAGGAGAAGCTGAGGCAGAAGGCTGCAGGAAATTGGGTCATACACCCCTGCAGCAACTTCCGGTAAGTCAGATCTATAGAAAGTTCATGTACTGCCAACTCTGATGAAATTTATTTCACAGCTTCGCTACTTGCAATTTTGTTAATCCAAGGTTAGAAATATGTCGATACTATTTTTGGCAGTCTGCATTTTCCATCTTACCAATGTTACTCAAATTGTATAACCTTTCTTATCTAATATCATCTAATGACTTCTACAGCACCGCTAGTCTAATGCACCGCACATCAATTAAAGGTCATTTCGAAGGGATAATACAATCCTAATTAATTATGGATCCGTTCAAGAAGTCCGGTCGAAAACTAAGAAATAATCCAAAATTTATATTTTTAAATTTACCTGTATGGTCAAGGAAAGCCGACTTCGTTAGGGTGACCTGGTGAGTCGTGGCACAATCGCCTATGACTTGAATCTCTCCGCTGGGATCCACACACGAACAATCTGCAGCTTAATCGGGTACTTATTCTCTGCCTCCATGGGTCTCTTTCTCTGCGTCTTGTTCTCCTTCTTTGTCTCATCGTGTTCCTCCCTCTCTCCTTCTTTTAGTTTCTGTTTCTTTATTTCGCTCTCGTTATCTACCTCTCCCCTCCATTTTCTCAATTTTTTACGTCTCTTTATCTGTCTTAATTTCTCTACCTCCAGATCTCTCCATCTTCCTTTAGTCCACCTCATGTAGCCCAGTGTCCACCCACTGCTACCTTAACAGGCGTATGGACTCACTTTCTCATTCGGCTAATTCTTTGGGCAAATGACTTCCTCAGATCTCCACGAAATCTTGTGCATGCATACATGAAAATCACAGTTTCAATCCTTGAAGGTCGCATCCAATTCATTCGTACGCAGAGGTGTAGCTGCACAGTCTACTGTCAGACATATGACTCTCGATCCCATCATCAGCACGTGACCCTTCTAGATACTGAATCGCATTTACCTTTTACTGAGCAGACACAGATCCTCCTAACACAGTTTCGCCCACGTACGATGGCATCTGTATATGATGATAAGTTGATAACACAGAAGGTAACAAAAAGGGCGATGAAAATGGCAGCATATTATTAAGGCGTGTCATCTACGTAAATTGATATGTGTTTTGATCGGAATCGTCGGTGCTGATCCGATGTCTTAGAAATGACTCGACTGCTTCCTTTACAGCGCCCCGTAGATTCATCTGGGGTTGCATCATGGGACTAAAGCGTACGGATCGTGACGCCCCATCGCTATTAAGCGCATACTGATCTCCCTTTATGTCTCCGAGATCTAGCCCACGCTGTCCACATAAACTGTTTAAGCGTGTCTGCTTTGGCGAAGATGAAATCTCGGAGCGGGTGTTGGATGGAGGGACTGAAACGACATGCGTAACAGCTTTCCTCCCATCGCATGTGAATGCACATAGACTAAGATCGTGCTCCGACCTTGGAGTTGTTTCGCCCATCTCTTTATACGTAACGAATGGCCGGAATATTTCTTCAACCGATTGCTGTGCGTTTATATATATAGTGGACCTACACTACAGGTCATCATAAATGTCATCCTATTGACGTTCCTATCTGCATAGTAATCGCAGTAGATCAATTAACGCGTCCGCTCTCTTCTAATCAACTCCGCCACTCCTCGTACTCTGGCAGTGCCAGTTCCAAGCTTGGAATAAGGAGGAGGGTGACGCTAATCATCTATGTTATGACACAGTGTCGTTAAACAGTAACTACAAAATCTTCTTATCAAGTTAACTTTTATTAAAATGCATTCACTGCAGATCGACGTACGACTATAGTCTCTAAATTGCGACTGTAATCAATTGCAACCGTGTATTTATGTAGCGCCTCTAAAAGACTTTCGTAGAGGATGTCGTAATAGCCAACAGCGCAACGCTTAACATACGTGTCGGGTCGTGGAGGCACCATGGGCGTCCGGAGGGGATAAGGGGCATTTGCATTTTGAAAATATTTTACAAAAATAAAATCTTTTGATTATTATGATTATTCCAACAGTCCCCACACGTTTTCCAATGCTAAAAACACAATTATTTAGGTAAGTCAGCTATTCTATGTAAAAAAGTCATTTGCTCCCCTACAAAAATTTTGCCCTCCCATAAAATTCCCCCCCTAAAAATTTTGCCACCCCTAGAAATTTTTGTCCCCTAGAAAAATTCCTTCGGACGCCCATGGGAGGCACATAATTATCAGGCTGTGAACGACACTGAAGATGGCACCTGCCGACCACCATAGGCTCCACGAAGACCCTGTTCTGCTATTTGTTTCTTCTCTGGTTTCTGTGCTGTGACTACAGTATATCCGATTGGCTCGTCTCCTATGCGTTGGCTTCGACTGACAAAGTACTGCAGGCTCAGACAAAGGTTGATATTTCCAACATTTAAGCCATGATCGTTAAATTATGTACACAAAGCGCACATTTCTGCAAGGCAAATAGACTCAAAACCTGTCAATAGTCTGAGTGAAAAGCTTCTCGTGGGTTGAGCGGTCTTGATTGTTTCAGTAATCAACTATAGGCCTATAATTGAGGTTTACATGCGTACTTGATTTATTAAACTATAAATAAATTACATAAGTTCACGTACTCAATATTCAGCATATAACGTGCATCAGTTTTTTTATTATCTAAAATCAGTTCGACAAATCTTAATCAAGTAATTGTATTGTATCATGCTTGTATCTACTACGAATGAAGAAATTGAATGGTATGGGTTTCTTAACTTTGTCTCTATAGCCGTAAGCTGGCGCTTTCGTATCTATAATAAAACACATGTGCCATCTGCCTGACCCCTTTGGATCTTGACCTGGAACCGATTTAGCCCCCCCCCCGCATATCGATTGTGATTTGACTAAGCGCCTGTGAATAAACTGATTCCCGCGACTTCGCTTTTTTAGGCGTTGTATAATTTCGAGATTACGATTACTATTCGTAAGAGAACGCCTGTAAATAAACACGCTCGTGAATTAGCTGGTGAACCTGCGCTTAGCCTTAAAGTAACGCGTTAGAATTTCGAGATTATAATAATTATGATGATTACCTGTGTGTAGATGGCGCTACTGGTTGACGAATGCTGGGGTCCAGTTAGCAGCAATTCGGAACGGTGCTCTTATCGGCAGAGCAGCAACTATAAGCTGTTAAGTGATAACGTTATCTAGCAGATTATTATTGAACTCTATCTGTGCTTAGACCAGATATGGTCAAAGCAAAACAGATATCACGATTGTACGAATCAAGACACTGAATGCAACACCTTTAAGTACCTCACAAGTACTTTACCATACTATACCATACTGTAGTATACCAACTGTGCTACACTATACTATTACAGAATGCAATACAATACTATGTTACACTATACTATACCACACTATATACCCTACTAAACTATGCCATACTATACGCTATACGCTATACTACATTTTATTAGACTATACAGTACTATATTATATTATGCACCATTATACTGTACTGTGCTTTGCTATGCCTACTATACTATACTATGCTATGTAATACTGTACTCTACTGTACTCTACTCTACTCTACTATACTATACTATACTATACTATACTATACTATACTATACTATACTATACTATACTATACTATACTATACTATACTATACTATACTATACTATACTATACTATACTATACTATACTATACTATACTATACTATACTATACTATACTATACAATAGGACCTACTAGAGATCAAGTCAGACCAAATCAGATCAAGTAAAATCTAATCAGGTGACCTTTTTGACCTCCTTCTTTCTTCGACGGCTTGTCTTTGGTTTTTCTTCTTCCTTGTGTGTCTGCCCATCATAAGTGCACAGCTAATGTTTGATGTGCGCCGCCGACTTCGTCGTCTGGATCTCATTTCTGGCTTTTGCTAATCATATAAACCAAACCGTCGACATGTAATATTTACGCCACTCCAATCTGACGGCGTTTCTGTCAACCGGTAATGCACTGGCTTCCAGGCCAAATGAGCTTGGCATAACGCCATTTATATGCTGCATTTATTGGCGTGTGTGTGTGTATATGGAATATCGCGTTCGGTGATTCCCAAGGCGTTGTTTCGGTCACGAGAGCTGCACTGCTTCAGCAGCTGAACACGAGAACGTGCTTCATCCGGGCAGTTAAGCATCCAGCCGAAAAGACTGTAATTATCAACGATGCAATAAGTTCTAAAGGCAGCATCTGCAACTGCCCTGCCTGTGCCTCTCCATCCACACCTCTCTCTCCTCCTCCTCCTCTTCCTTCGCATCCCCATCTCATCCTCATCCTAATCTCCTCCTCCTCTTCTTCCTCCGCATCCCCATCTCATCCTCATCCAAATCTCCTCCTCCACTTCTACCTCCGCATCCTCATCTCATCCTCATACTAATCTCCTCCTCGTCCTCGTCCTCCGCATCCCCATCTCATCTACAACCTAATCTCCTCCTCCTCTTCTCCTTCCTCCGCATCCCCAACTCCTCCTCATCCCAATCTCCTCCTCTTCCTCCTCCTCGTCCTCAGCGTCCTTTGACAGCAGCGATGACCACGTGGACATGGCTGTTGACACAGACGACACGTCCACATTAGTCGCATGCGTGGACACGTATGCGTTTATCTATGTGTGCTTACGATCGTGTGCCTGTGTGCGTCTGCTTGTGTTTGCGTGCTTATATGCGTGTGCGTGTGTTTACGTCTGCTTGTTTAATAAGTTGTATCTGCGCTGAAAGAGACCTGTATATGTCTGCAAACTTGAATGCAAAATTACTCCGACGACGGTTTGAAAAGCTGCGTCTAACTTCCATTCAGAATCAAATATCCGTCACCGCATTCGATTACAGACAACAATAAACAGCAGGGGAAGAGGACGATGGGTAGACAGAGAGGGCGATGGGTAGATAGAGAGAGCGATGGGTAGATAGAGAGGGCGATGGGTAAATAGAGAGGGCGATGGGTAGATATAGACCCATCGGTCGTCTTTGCAACTGAGTAAGCTTATTTGACGCATTTTACGAAGGACGAGATTTCTATTCGGTTCATAGATGGTGACTTAGATGGAAGATGACTTTTTCTTGTCAACTGCCAGAAACGATTCTTCGGAGGCGCACAACATACGTCGAACGACAGCAACTCGCTTGTCTCTCGCTCCGTCCTTTTGCATGTCTGTCTGTCTGTCTGTCTCTGTATCTGTATGCCTATACGTCTGTCTGCATGTCTGTCTGGCTGTCTGTATAACATGTGTGTGTCTGCATGTTTGCCTGTCTATGTACAAGTCTGTATGCGTGTGTGTCTGTCTGTCTGTATGTCTGCCTTTCTGTACTGCATGGCTGTTTATGTTTCTTATTTTCTCTCTCTGTCTCACTCATGCTTGGCATATAATATATCCTTATAAATGTGTACCCCCTTTTCCTACTTTGTGCCTCATTCCCATATCTCCTTTCTGGCTACATTTTGCTATATCTCATCGATGTCCCGTGTCTGTCTTCTTGTCGCCCTTTGTGTGTCTTTACATACGTGCTTCAGTCGTTTCTCAGTCTTCGCATCATCTACCCCCCACCCCAAGGTGCAACTGCTCTTGATCGATCTTTGGTTTGCCCAAAAGCTGTTCCTCTAATGCGATTAATCCGCGCGTTCTTATACGAAGATCCATCAGTGGCAAATAGTCTTTCGCGTTGCGTGTTTTTCTTCGTGAGCAACGACATCGTCTGCTGCAGTGAGCATTTAAATATCTTCTTCTGAGCAGCACGTTCTCCACGTCTTCTGCTCCTTTCAACCGTTTCCTCAGAACCTATTCTACCGAAACCATCTTTATTTCGACCAAGCACAGAAATGACTCCCTACAGAGCGTCAATCATTTCTTGAATCGTTATGCCAAGCCGTAAACTAGAAAATGCACAGAGAGCTAAACAGACAGACAGACAGACAGACAGACAGACAGACAGACAGACAGACAGACAGACAGACAGACAGACAGACAGACAGACAGGCAGACAGACAGACAGACAGACAGGCAGGCAGACAGACAGACAGACAGACAGACAGACTGAAGGACAGACAGACAGACAGACAGACAGACAGACAGACAGACAGACAGACAGACAGACAGACAGACAGACAGACAGACAGATAGGCATTCATGCAAGCAGAAGGAGACTGAGTAAGAAACATACGCATATTAAACTTTATTTTGGCTAATTATTCGTCCAATTTCTGGGCTCGTATATGGACGAGGACGCCCATTCTCAGCGCTGTTCCCTTGTCGTCCATTCGTCAGGTGATGAGGGCGTCGACCGATCTAAGAGAAGAAGCCCAACCGAAGGAACAACTGAGGGAGGAGCGAAGGAGTGGCACGCAGAGGGAAGACAACCAGGAGGAGAGGAAAAGGGAGAAGGTAGTTTGGGCGGAGTGTAAGAAGAGAAATGGAATCAATCTTTGTAGGCTATACGTAGGGATAGGTATAGGCGTCTCTGTATGGTGCTGACCGTAGGTGCAGTTTTTGTGGCGTATCTTCTGACGACAAGAAAATTCGAAGACATGCTGTACACTCTGAATTTCAGATGTATCATAAATCACACAGAGGGATTCTGGATACAATGCACCACAAACCCCCTTCTAAACATGACTTTTTATCGAGTTTGTCAACATTTCCCACCAACCTTACATGCACCACTCCTTCAGCCGTGCTGGAGTCTGGAGCACCTCTGAGTAGTTCTTCTTGAAGAGGCGCTATATAAATGTCCGATATGAATGAATGAATGCAGAGGATTCGCTGCTGTTATTAATCAGGCGATTAGTTTGCCAGCCATGATGTATGTCATCGTAGTACAGGAGATCATCACCAGAGCCCACATACAAACAGACATAAATTTAGGGCGATTGTTGAGGGTATAGCTAGTAAACCTGTATTAGCATTGCATTCGTTGGTCTCGTGGCTTCAAAAGAGCGCAGCCAATGAATTCCCGGTGGTGTAGTTTGTTTTGTTCCGGTGAATTGACGAAGTACAAGATGGACCGCCATCTATCGATCAAGTTCAGGTTGGATGGTAACGATTTAACTGCACCCAAGAAAAACAACGTTAACCCACTAATAAATTGCAAATGGTGCTACTTGTCATTATTATTGCTATTTCTGTTGACATTAATTTTCCATTGATATGCTATTGCGATTGATACTCTTATTCTTATTGTTGTTTTTGATGAGGCTGTTGACTGATATTGCCATATTGTTGCTGCTTGTTAGCTATTGCTAAGTTTCAATCGATTTCGCTCAAATTTAGGCCTACAAAGAAGAAAAGAAAATGTCTGTGAAGAAGAGCGATCTCTACGTGTGCGCTGACTGTGGCATGTCGTTGACGAGTCCGCTGATCAGTGAGTGTGCTTGCACTCAGAGAAAAACTTACGGGAAGAGAAGGAACGCCTATATAGAGGCAATAGAAAAGCTCCGAGGCTGTGGCGAAATGCCAAAGCGCTTTGGAGGAGAGCATCAACCATGGAGAAAGGAAACATCCGAAACAAACAATTAAAAAGAATATGAAGATACGTTGCAGGAACCATAGAGTAGACCATCGGAGCAGCAGAAGCAGCAAACAGCAATCAAGTGTGTATACCCAGTCGGATGCAGGAGAAGTTGCATTTGGTAGGGTATTCCCTGGTAAAGCATGATGGGAAGAATTTGCAGATGTAATGTTTAAGATTCAACACTATCTAAAAGCTAGGAGCACGAATAGTGTAATTGCTCCCTTTCTATTAGGAAGAAAGGCGAGCTGTCTCAATTGGAGCAAATAACCTCCGGATGGATGAAGTGGATGACACATTTTGGCCAAATAAGAAGGAATGACAGGTTGACGGGGGACAGACACGGGAACATTGTTGTAATGGATATTTTGCTACGATAGGACGTTAACGATGCCTTGGACAAATGGAGTCGAGATCAACACAAGATTGAAGAAGATGTGTATGAAGGAAGTGGTTGGATACTGGAAGGTTGATTTCAACCCTTGGAAAGGCGGTTGCTTGGGATGAAATTATTTGCATCTTAATACTAGGGTTGAGAACATAATTGCGGGACAAGTCCTCGTGACGACGCAGATTAAACTTAGGGATAAGACAGTTAGTGCAGTAACAGACTCAATAATTGTCACATAAACAAAGACAAAAGTGCACAATAAAGCAGTAATAGTTAACGTACAGCTTTTCACCTTAATGAAACTTTTGCCGCATTTCAAGTTTATCGTCCGACGTCTGCTGTTTTTAAAACCATTGGATTCAATAACTACACTCTGGTTTCCAGTTCTTCTTTGAATATTCAACCTGAAGTTTCCCCTTGTCCTGCCTAGTCGTTGTTGTAACTTAATTACGATGCTGGTATTTACTTTAAATGCTGGTAATTAACAAATTACTTATCAATCGAATCGTATAGCCTATACTTATAAACTGCATAATAATCTAACACCATTAGTCAATATAATTCAATGCCCAATTAATAATATAATGCGTACCAACTAGGATCGTCACACATATAACACTAAAAACATCCAGTCTCTCCGTGTGACCTTCTCTTTTTCTCACAGAAAAGAACAAAACTGGTATACCTAAACGAGGAGAAACAGACAAGGGGTGAAAGACGAAGGGAAAGCAGAGCAGACAGAGTGAATCAGAGAGTGAGCAGAGGAGGGGCATTTAGAGGCAGACAGAAAGTGAGAGAGCGATTAAATCAGCCAATGGAGACTGGAGACAATAAAAGAGGGAAAGAGAGTTAGTCTTCGTAATCTCAACAAAAGATGGTGCAATACGACTACAGTTGCAGGGCCGCACTGAACGTCACGAAGGCAATGAACACACCATCCGACGCTGCTGCTGCTTGTCACCATTTCCACTTGGAAGCTGAGAAATGACCGCCTGTTGTTCTGACGTGTAACTTAAATCACACTCGCTGGTTGGCAGATAGATACAGTTTCTGTTTAACGACGATGTGTCATAACGAAGATTATTAACCTCCTCCATTTGCCAGGCTTGGGTCACCAGACTGCTCGCTGGGCACACAGATATATAATATATATATAAAAAAAGAGACAGAGACGGAGAAACAGAGAGAGAGAGAGAGAGACAGAGACAGACAGACAGAGAGAGAAAGAGAGAAAGAGAAAGAGAGAGTTAACATGTGCATAGATGGAGGTGGGGCTATCTGCATCTGCAACTGTGCCATACTTTGCAACTGGCATAAATTTCGTTTCTCGCGACGCAGCGGGAACACTGATTTAAGCACACACACACACACACACACACACACACACACACACACACACACACACACACACACACACACACACACACACACACACACACACACACACACACACACACACACACACACACACACACACACACACACACACACACACACACACACACACACACACACACACACACACACACACACACACACACACACACACACACACACACACACACACACACACACACACACACACACACACACACACACACACTCACACTCATACACACACACACACACACTCATACACACACATGCACGCACACACACGCTCACAAACACACACACGATCTCAGAAGAGCAACAGCGAATCGATCGTCCGACTCTGAAATTTATCGCCGATATTTGTCACTTCTCTAAAAGCTATTCAGTGACATACGACGAACGGACATGTGGGGAAGGGCGAATGGAGGGATGGAGGGATATAGATATAGATATAGATAGATAGATAGAAAGATAGATAGATAGATATATATAGATAGATAGATAGATAGATAGATAGATAGATAGATAGATAGATAGATAGATAGATAGATAGATAGATGGATAGATAGATAGATAGATAGATAAATAAATAGATAGATAGATAGATAGATAGATAGATAGATAGATAGATAGATAGATAGATAGATAGATAGATAGAGTTTGTGGGGCGTGGTGGCTCAGTGGTAAGTTCGGCGCCTTGTGACCGGAGGGTTGCAGGTTCGAATCCCACTCTAGCCGCTGCGTACGGACCTTGGGCAAGTCCTTCACTCGCAATTGCTCGTTTCGCTTTGCGTGAAAATTCTGGCACAGTATCAAATGCTGTAGTCGGGAGCGCCTCTGAGTAGTAGTTGACTTCGAGAGGCGCTATAGAAATATCCGGAATAAATAAATAATAAAATAGATAGATAGATAGATAGATAGATAGATAGATAAAAATAGAGGGAGGTCGGGAGGAAGAGAGACATAAAGAGAGAAAAGAGAAAAAGAGAGAGAAAGAGAGAGAGAAATAGCGTGAAAGTGAGAGAGAAACAGTGGAAGAAAGAAACAGAGAAGAGCTTGAGAAACAGAGAGAGAGAGAGAGAGAGAGAGAGAGAGAGAGAGAGAGAGAGAGAAAGAATAGAAGGGCGGACGTAGAGGCAATCAGTTGGTCGATTTCTGTAGATGGATGCGTGAAAGGATCAATGGGAGGACGAACAGCAGTAAGGAGAGGCAAAATCGACGTTTTTCATCGAAATAATCGACTTTTTTATCAAATAAATTATGTTTCTGCGTATCTGTCCAAAGCCGGTCAGAGAGTGACAGGATATAAGTTACGATATAGTTATTCTTGAAATGGTGAGAAAGAGAATCAATCAATATCAATATCAATATTTTTTATTGCAACCAAATTCATACAGAAGCAACAAAGGTGTAACCTAGGTAAAAAAAGTCATGGCAACAAACGGAGGCCCAGAAAGTAGGAAGATCCCGCCAATTAGGGTCCCCATAATAACAATTTTCCAAAGTAAATTTCCAATATGGCCACGCAGAGAAAGAATTTAACAGGTGACAGTCACCGTGACACGATAACACAAATTGACTGAATTCAAATTACAAATCAGAAAACACTTTAGGATGTAGGCCTACTCGATATAAACAAGAACAAGCGACAAAGCAAACTTAACTATGACCTTAACTATAGTCTTAAATACGTGCGATAATAATTAGAGGATGTATGCATAGTTCTTTAGAAAATGGTGCGAGAAGTATAAGGGGAGTTAGCAACTAGTTCTCTGCGTAATGGTGAACGAGAATTAGAAGATGATATACGGCCTAGTTCTGTAGAAAAAGTGAGAGTGAATTAATGAGAGAATGCAGAGCCTAGTCTGGCTTCTATGTACCGTGTATGTCTGTAGCCTGGTAAAAAAAACGCAACCATGCATTTGCTTCAGACGATCAATCATTCATTGTCTCCAAGCATTGTCTTCTAGTTAATCGTCATGGAACATGATAACATCTAAGTAATCATCGCGGTCAACCCCCGCCCCCTCACCCCCACCCCACCCAGTCTGTTTGTCTCGTCATTCAATCATTCCAAATGCGCACGTGTTTGTCTGACTACGGAGAAGGGAACAACGGCCGATAAAGGTGTGTCTTACACTCGTCAATTAATTAGACTCGTCAATTAATTAGGCTGCGTTCATGAGTGTAACAGATTTAGGTATCTTGTGCTTTGTTGTCTTCACACGCGACGTGGGTCTACGCTGATCCTAGCCAAGAATTGCAGAAGCAACCATGCCATGGCGACGTTGATATAGCGTTAGCTCCAGCGTCTTATTTACGGTCCAGGAAAATGATGGTTGTTGTGACGTAACACCACTTTTTTATAGCGCAATCGTGACTAATGAACGGATTTATTCTGAGCATATGATGTGCTGGTGTAGCCTTTCAGGTTACGTAATAAGCCCGCAGAACAAAATCCGGTTCAATTTATAGAATCATTCGTGTTATACGAGCGCACGTGACGCCCGTGATGACGTCGTTACTGACGTAATTGCCAAGATAAGTGACGCACAACATACGTCATGTACTCGCGTATAACAGATTTTAATCACAGGATCAAAATGGATGAGCGATAAGCGCTGAGAGTAATTTAAGCTCTTCTCTAATTAGGCTACATTTTAATTGTATTTTGACCTAGAAGCAGATAGACGGAGTGTGAGAGACAAGGGGAGAGAAAAACAGATAGGCCTACTCAGAGACGCGTCAAAATTGTGAAAGAACGAGAAAGATGCTAACAACGAAACAAAGACAAAACAAATGATGTACACTAATTATACAGGTAGTAAAACAAAGCCGTTTCTATCTCTCGATATACAGGTACCGGTAGTTCAACCGGTACAGAATTTCAGCGAGAAAGAGCAAGTCAGAGAGACAAAGCGAGAGAGAGGGAGAAGAGAGACAGAGAGACAGACAGAGAGAAACAGAGAGAGACAGAGAGAACCATAGAGAGACAGAGAGAGACAGAGACAGAGACAGAGACAGAGAGAGGAAGTGAGGGAGGGAGGGGAGGGAGGGAGGGAGGGAGTACAAGCAATCAAAATGAAGATGATATGGTCATTACTTGTAGATAATCAATGAATCAATGAAAAGGATGTCGAAATACCTGTCATCCCATGATAAAATGACCTGCCAGAGGTTGAGTAATTTGTCTAGTTTTATTATATTGCTCCTGATAAATAGTGCCTGTAATGTATAACGCTGATTTCCACAATTCACCGGAAGACGTGAACCTCCACCTGAAAGGAAGTTCAGAACTTTTAAATCGCATCACTCGTTTGCTTTATATATCCTGCCTCGAAGCAATCGCAGCCGCAACGGGTAGGCCTACTATTTTTGCAATCGTTCCTTGCTCAATTGCGATTTCTCTTAACATGGTAATCTCTACTAATAGGCTCTAGGCAGAACCGAGCTGGAACCATTTTGGGGTCTTACCAGAGGGACAAGGTCCCTATTCCGCTCGCTGCGCTTGTCTTCGACATTTCCTTCACTTTAGGTTATTGGAATAATCTCTCTGTCTTTCTGTCTCTGTCTGTCTGTCTGTCTGTCTCCCTCTCGCTTCCTCCCTCTCTAATGCAAGGCAAGACCTAAGTGCAAGGGGCTCCAGGCCCAACCTGGCCCAAAATGTTTTAACGCGTCTCTGTAGGCCTATCTGTTTTCTCTTCCCTTGTCTCTCACACTCCGTCTCTCTGCTTCTAGGTAAAATACAATTAAAATGTAGCCTAATTAGAGAAGAGCTTAAATTATTCTCAGCGATTATCGCTCATCTAGGCCTATTTTGATTAATTTGTTTTAGGCATATCCTGCACATAATAAAAAGAAACAGTGGGCCCATATAAATAATGATATTGATGATGACAGGCCTCAAACGTTGCTGTAATTGTTTTTAAGTGTTATTTAAAATACAATTTTATTGATATTTTAATGCAAATTGTTTCATATTCAGCTCTAAGAAATTGTGATATTAAACAAATCTGAGAAATAGGAAACTCAAAGTATTTGAACAATATATGCATAATTTAAACTTGCATGAATAGTGGTATATTCACTATAGTGGACCGACATGTTTACTTTATAAACTGATAGTAGAAATTATTTAAACAAAAACAGTTTAAAAGAAACTGTGAACAGTTCAAAATGGATCATATATAATTTGCTCTGTGCGCGGATACCATCTCAGTCTCTTTGTAGCAGTATCTAGTGCTAGTATATTCCTTCTGCTATAGTGCAAAGTAGCTTGTGAAGTTCTGATAATTGGCAACAGCCATATAGAAAGTCTGTCACATGACCATGTTAACCGTCAAAGACTATAATTTGCGTACTTAGAAAATCCAGTAGAAATATTGAATATATATCGATTGTGGCGATATATTTGTCAATTGGAGTTTAATGATCGCTTTGCCATGGGAGCTTGCATATTTAGAATATCTGCATATTAACGTATAGCTAGCTGATTCCTTTCTGCCCTAAGCCCGCGTGCTGAAACCAGAGACACATGGCACACGGGCACAATGGCCAGCCCACTACTGGCCCCAACCTCTTAATTTTACTTAGCATTGCATATTTCTTTGATGATTCCGCCGTCATTTCAACACAATTAACATCCGATCAGTCGGAAATCGGACATGCCACGCCACAGCGCCTAAGACTTCGGCCGATAGAAGCAACGTTCTCTTCAGACTCGACATTCTTTGACACGCCAATTACATATGAAAGCCTCTGTCTGACACGCATCTTCCTCAGCTTCCACTTTCTTTGAACTAAAATTAAAAGACATCACGTCATATATATGCAGCACTGGAGGACGTCGTTGCTTCCAACTTTCGACATCACTTTATTATTCCCAAATAGTCATATCATAATAATTACTATCATTGATAGAGTGGGAACATGCATGTAGGATTGGTGCTCGAGTGGTTCATTTGAAGTTCGTTCCAAACTGAGATTTATCAGTTTTCTATAGGTCTATATTAAATATATATATATATATATATATATATATATATGTGTGTGTGTGTGTGTGTGTGTATGTGTGTGTGTATGACATTGTATGTATGTATGGGCTGCTGCGCACTCCTTCAGGCATCGTTCTGTATTCTGTTGGTATCATTGTGGTCATTTTTCTGTGTTCCGTGACATCGTATTCCAACTGTGACTGAATTAATTTCATTTTGGATGCGACAACATTTTCTGTGATCCTTTCAGTGCAGTCTTAACAGCATTGTAGGCCCTGGGCAAAGCAAATGCACTGGGGCCCTGCCCACCCACGGGGATAAAAAATTTAACCTTAAATTTAAAATTTAAAAAATGAAATAAAACTTATTTGTGCTTTCAACATTCACTTTGTAACAAAATGAATGTTTAAAGTTTAAACATAAAAATACCGTAAAGCGAAGATTAATCAACACAAACTTTTGAACAATTTATCCATATAGCGTCCGTCTGTCGGAGGACGCTACGTCACAAGCGGTTTATGTTCTATTGTGAAACAGAAACCGTTTGTGACGTCAGTACTGCCGTCTTGACGACGGCGATCAGAGCATTTTAACCAACGACATAATTAATAATTATGTCGTTGGTTAAAATGCTCTGTTTTTAGAGTATTTTTCCCGTCATATCATGACGGCAGTGTAGGCCTATAGTATATATAATTATTAATTATATATACTATAGGCCTACACTGCCGTCATGATATGACGGGAAAAATACTCTAGTATAACTTATAAGCCTTGAAAAACACAAATATTTCAACATATAAATGATAATTTATTGGTACACCGTTCAGACAGAGTGTTTTGGTCTTTTAATTTGGGGCCCCTAGAATCGTGGGGCCCCTGGCGACTGCCCAGTATGCCCATGCCCTAAGAAAGCACTGGACCCTTTCTCGAATAGGTGCGGCGTGAACCAGTTTCTTATAAGCACTTATGCTTGTGTAAGTTTTACAGTATGTCCTTCAAAACTACTCTATGACAGCATATCGAGTGTTTGCGTATGTCTGCTTTGGTTGTCTTTGAAGTTCTATTGTGTGTGCCCTATTGCTGTGCATTTGCTTAAATTCAACTGTGAACTATTGTTTTAAACTATGTTGTGACCTTCTCTTAATTACTCCGTTTACTATCTACTGCGACCTATTGTTGGGCTATATGTTTAAATTCTACTGTGACCTATTGTCATGTACATGTACTTTAAGCTCTGCTGTGACTCTCTCATGTGCCGTTTACGATCTACTGTGACCTGTCATCGTGCGTTGTTTTAGGTTCTACTGGGATCTATTCATGTTGACCTTGCTGATTGCCAATTTGATCATTCTGCCAGTGGCCATCTCCTTCTTCAACGATGACCTTAGCACGCACTGGATCATCTTCAACAGCATCTCAGACACAGTCTTTCTAATCGATCTCATCATCAACTTCCGAACGGGTTAGTAGCAAACGACACTCACACAATTACTTACAAAGTACACTTGCTTCGCGAAAGACAATAATAGTTGTCTGTCTAACACCGAGTTCAAATCAGGTTAGTGAGTGGACCCTGCCAGCCACACTCGTTGGACACAAATATAAGTAGGTCTACAGATGGCCACCATTTGCCACCAGTGGTACAGTTCAGAGGTGTACTTTGGACCAATGGCTGTCTAGGCCGCATGATCAACTGAGAAAATGGATCCAGTGAATTGAATGTCAGCAAATAATACGCCAAGTATAGGGCCTACACAGATGTGTGTAGGTAAAATGAACTGGCAACCGTCTTTTGACTCTGATGCTAATGGGATTTTGCATTTATATAGCACCACTATCTAAGAACTAAGAAACGATCGGCAATGCTAAGTTAATGTTGTGAAGGACTTGCTGAAAGTCCTTACACAATGACATTCCTGGAACAGGCTCTCCACACCTCACAAGGCGAACGCTCAGCTATTCCTTCGACGAGCAACAAACAATATTGATGTATTTGACTAAGGAATGTCCTGTCATTGATTGTACGTTGGCCTAGAGCCATAATAACCCACCCACACAATTGCCCGCCAAGTCCTCTACCAATATCCCTTCCGGCTATCATGAATTGGACAAACAGCTTCCTCGGCGTTCAGAGTGAAGCACTACCACCACCAGCATCAGCAGCAGCTTATCTTTGATTGGCATGATCCCCTTCACCATCATCCGATTGCTTGCCGCTCTTTTATCCCCGATAAAATCGAGGCGCTCATCTGCTGCCAGGACTTATCTCTGAGTCAATGGGGCTCCCTCCCTCCCTCCCTCCCTCCCTCCCTCCCTCCCTCCCTCCCTCCCTCCCTCCCTCCCTCCCTCCCTCCCTCCCTCCCTCCTCCAGTCGTCAGTTTGCTTTCAGATGTTTTCACTCTTTTGAATACTCTGATTTATCGCTCGCTTCCGACGCTTATTCTTCTACGAATCGTCCGCCTTGTTACATATGTGGATCATTTTATGTTTCTTCTGCTTGGTTGACCGCTGTCAGGTTTATGAGCCGTCCAAAGAAGCGACATTGAGTCTGCATATCAACATCCACACCGTTAGATCTCAGTCTATTGTTGCATCGTGTTGATGTAACGTCTTCGCATAGTGCGAAATGATTTAAATTTCTTGCGACTGCCAAGAAGGATGGGGTAGTTGGAGATCGTTGATCAAAGGGCAGATCTCACGGTCGAATCATAAGTTCACGCAATTTTGCATGCACGGGCGGGCTGTAGCGAAGATTAACGAGGAAAAGGACATGAAAACCTTACGTATGACACTTTCACAACTTTGTTATACATCCATTCATGCTCTAAATGTGATATATAGTTTCTACTGATAACCTCTGAACGCTTCGGCTGGCCTTGCTCTGCAGGCGCAACATTAATGTTATATTAGAATGCAGATATATTGAGAAGATAGGCAAAGTGGTTTTCCCAGTGTATGCAAATGGTCGCTCGAGTTGAGAAGCTAATTCGCTCGCTCGTTCGGTTCTTTCGCTGTCGTCAATCAAATCTAAAGATGCCAATGTCTATCGTGGTCGACGGTTCGATGCCTGGGGAAGATTTCCTAATTCTGATTTCAGGTGCAGTAAGTCCAAACTCACGAATCGTCTTAAGCGAGACTTCGTATAAGTCGAGGTCTGTATCTGATTCCGCTGATAGAATTTTTAAACGTTTATTGCCGACGAGCTCTAAGACGAAAACTACCCACCAAATCATTTCAGCTTCTAATATCCGAGCGTGAAAATTGCAATATTAAGGCAATTAATGAATCTACAGAGATAAAATGGGCAGACTGAAGTAGTGGAAGTAATGTTGGATTTTTTCCATAGATTCTGAGAAATTGCAATCTGCCGAGTCTCGAGATTGTAAATTTCCTAAATTCGCTACGAAGTAATTGAAAACTAACAAACTCGACTACTGCAACACCTTTTTTTTATAACATAGACTAATTTCAAATAAAACATCCACAAGCAATCCCGACAAGTATAATTCGAATAGAAATTTTGTGCTTTGCAAGGCTGCGTTTTTTTTTCAAGCTACTCTTTGGAGCCAACGACTCAAAGTTTGTTCAAAAACGAAATGCATGAAAATTTTATGTTTTGGGCTAAAGTCGAGTTAAAAAATCTACATAACCTAAATGTGTAGGATGATAGTCACACTGGGAACCGGAAATGCTTCTTCTGCTCGCCATTTCTATCAATCATCAACCTGAATCAGACACGGTCCATAGGTTTACCAGACGACGACCTTGACTGAGCGTAGCGTATACGCAGGACAGGACGCTTCAGAAGAAGGTTGAAATATATGGTTAGAATTATCGCTTGGCGTCCGTTTTCGGTGAAATGTAGACTTGATTTACATAATCAACCAGGCCTATAGATACGTGGACTATAAAAAGTTAATCGGTTTAAGATTTATGGGAGTCAGGCGGACCAAAGCCGCGTTTCCTATTGCTAACGCATGTTGTACTTTTCGTCACTGACGTGTACAGACCTTGATAAAGTGAGGTCGACGGCGGGTCTAATGCGGGTCATTTGTCCTTCGCTCTCTCTAGACTTAGGATCCACTTATTTTGCCATTCAATGGCCGGATGCGGTATACCACTCCTTCGCTGCATTTCATTTCCCGGCATTCATTTCGGTTTTTTCGTCTTCGCTAGACCGAGACCGGAAATGGACAACATTTGGCTGAATTAGATCTTGCAAAAGCCGGGCTTTAGAAGGGGATAACAGGACCGGGGCAACTGGTTGAAACCAATAAAGAGAGCTGGAGACAAGCGTTGATTGAATGGATCCATGGATATTTGGACAATGGCTTCAGTCGTTCCAATGAGGATCAGGTTGGAAAGAGATTTCGACAAAGCCGATTGGTCTGAGCGTCCGAAGTCTTCAGTTAATTGGAGTAAACTGTTCGAAGTTTTCTGAAGAAGAAGAAGGATGTCAAAGGGCAGTTTGAACAATGCATTCAGACTAAGATCAAACCAGAGCTTGTAACGATCAAGATGCGTTCACTTAATTGCAATCACGTGAGACACATTTCGTGTTTGCGTGTGAGAGATTCTCGGTCATGTGAATCTTTCGTATTCACATGTGACTGCACTCAAAATGAAACGAGCGTTTGGGCCAATTCAAAGCAGCGAGTAGTTATGTGTTCCCCTTTTGTTAATAAATAATAATTACCGGTAATAAAACTATCGAGCGCCGAGCCGCCTACAGCATCGAACAAGCCCAACGGGGTTTGGTACCAATTACTCGTTAATGTCAAGTGGCACCAAGGATGCGCTACGGTCACTCTCAAATCGTGCGCCGTTGTCTGATATTAATAGCGGCGCTATATAATTTCTGAGATGATGCTCCATGGGGATGAAGCACAACCTGAATTACAGCCAAGGTCGGTTGGTCAGAGGACGAAGTAACACCAGTAAAATAGAAAAAGTGCAGAAGGCTTCTAGCGACAAACGCTGTTGAACTAAGTCAATGGAGTTGTTATGACGACCACGACAGACAAACCAACATATACAGACGACCAGGCAAACAGACATGCAGACATAGATGCAGACAAATCGATCAACGGGTAGACAGTCTGTCTGGACGGACATGCAGACATACGTGGAAGTATACTGTTTATGTCGACCTAATGCCGGTACGGTATACCGCAACACAATCTTCCATCTCCCCAGAGTATCCCCCGGAAAGGATTCTCCCCTGGCGATTCTGTCTTAGAATGAATTAATTCCCTTCGAAGACTATATTCTGAAGCAAAGTCTCGGGTGGTAGTCTTCTATTTTCAAAATAGAAAATACTATTTTATTTTGTATTTTCAAAATAATTTTGAAAAGTATTTTGTTAAAGTATTTTCCAAATAGTCTTTAAAATATTTTAGAGAATTCAAAATGCTTTTCCAAAATACTTTCTCAAGATACTTTCTGAAGTACTTTTCAAAAATATATTTTACAAACCTTTTTCCGAAATTATTATTTTAATGTTATAGGCTAAGCCTCTATGGTCTAAGACCTCGAGTAGAACGTGAAGTTTAGAAAATTTTTAATAATCTGTTGGTCTCGTCAAATACTTGTGAGTGTATTGTGTCAGAATAGGCCCTCTGTAGGCCCCTATGTTTTATCAATGCTTCGGTCTATATCAGGATTGCAACTGCGCTAATCTGTTGTAGTCATGGTTGTGCCTAGTAAAAATTGACGAAATAATGTCTAAACATGATGGGGAAAACTCAAAAGAAATAAAATACAGAAAATTCAAGTCGATTAAAGTCAAATTATAAAGCTTGCATTCTTCACATGCTCACAATAATTATCCTCTTTCTGTGGCATCCTCGCGTTATACAACTGGTAAAGTTGGGAATTCCACTGCCTCTAGATTTAGGCATCGTGCTAGAAGTGTGCGCATTGATTCAACATCGAACAAGGCATCCAGAGAATTTGAACAAAGTGCTCACTGGAAAGGAAACGCTGCGGAAAAACTAAGCTTCTGCAGGACTACCAATATTCTTTGGGTGGTCTGCACGTGATAGCCAACCAATCATAATTAATTCACCTTTAATTATTGCTATTATGTTCGTTTATTACATAATAAGGCTGACATACCGCATCCTTGTACAGACTGGCAAAATAAGGTTTTTATCTTCTTGATTAGAATAAGCAGAATAATTCCTTCGCTCAGCAATAGCTTGAGTCCTTGAGTCGCCATTAGGCCTATCTCAATGCAGCAATGGCTTCTTGTAATTTATTCCTTTTCCATGCAATTATACTGATTTCCTGATAGCATATAGCACTGGATCATCTACGATTCTTTTATGGAGATTGCCATGGGGGGATGGTAGTCCTAATCCGCGTCAAAGAATCATATAAAATCCACCGCAAACTCCTATCAGGAAGCTTGTACTTTAATTTAAGCAACGCTATATTTTCTAACATATACGAAAGTCACGAGGTCTCCATGGAAACGAACAGGCAGATGGTAGATTAGACGAAAGAAGAAATGAAATGGCTAATGGATGAAGAGTTGAAAAGGCCGTATGTCGCAAGCATTGAGCGCTTTTCAAAAGGCAGTGACAGGTGAACCAGTGGCAGCTAACACATTTTGTCAGGCATCGTCATGTGTCGTGTTAAGCTGTACACCAAGCGATATACGTACACGCATACAGTATATAAATACATGGATACGTGCAAACATGCATATATATATATATATGTATATATATATATATATCTATACTAGCTGTAACCCGTGAAAATCACGATATATAAAAAACAATTATTATTGCAGTGATAACAATAACGTCATATTATAGGCCTATAGCCGTCGTCAAGACAACCGTCGCCAAGGCGGCAGTATAGTGACGTCACAATAGTGTTTGTTACGGGACGGACAGACAGACAGACAGACAGACAGACGTACAACGGTTATTATGTTGTTTAATGGCTGATCTATATGGCATGTATAATTGTATATGGTTTAGATTACCTGGTATCTACATTGATACCACGCAAAGCCCAGATGGTTTGCACATATGCATTCAATATGGGCTGTTGAGTGCAAAGCAGACAACTCTTGGGATCCATACCATATTGGGTCCAACATTGTGCCCTTATTGTAACCAGATAGCTTTTGCTGTTGCGCTCATAGTCGTGGATTCGCCAGTTGGACCGGCAACATAATAGACTAACTATCATTTGCATTAAAAGACAGAATTTAAAAGGTAGCTATTTGTGAGAAGGAGCGCGTGCACAGGCCTTCGTGCACGAAATAAAATGATTAAATAAAAAATAAAAAACAGCAAAAATCTAAAAGAATGGTTTTACGTTTTTATTTCGCTTCATGGTGGGAGCCAGCGTTTAATTATATATGTATCGTCCGGCCCTTACAACCATTATGCAATGAGCCCACATTGATCTCGATAAGTGCCCACAGTTACCACTAAATTGACAGTTATGGGGTCGATACGGTCTCAAAGCCCATGGTCGTTAGGGAATCCGAGTGGCGCAAACTATGTCATTGTAGGAAGCTGCCCATAAACCTCCCGCCACACCCAAAGATTGCTATAACCTTCACACATGACCTTGACCCCCAAGGTCAACAAACGACGTTCGCTAAAAACATCGTTGGAATCCGCGAGCTTCCTACTCTGCCATACGAACTGAACGTATAGAACGTGTAAGTTGGTAATTGCATAGAGGTTAAACAGACACACTGAATTTCTTTGAAAAACTGCCACGAAAGATAAGACTTCATTGAAATCTGTGGACTAAGAAATTTCCTTTCTATTTATTTATTTATTTATTTATTATATTGACAGTTTCAGACTGCTCCCGTTCAGCTGATTGGCTCATTTGTTAGACACGATTAACGACCAAGACTAAAATATGATGGCTGCATTAAGAACAACCATTAATGTGGCCAATGAACAATATAAACAGTAATTGTAAGCTTGAACATTTCTAAAGCCCTACTTTGTAGCTAAGCGTAGGTCACCACCTTATTCACAAGAGCTGCATCATGTCAGAGAGGTTGTCCAGTCAGCATTTCCATGGCCATAATCGAGTCCATGCGGGTTCCACATAGGAATTCTATATGGGTCCCATGTGGCCCAATGGGGCATGCAGTCAGGGAAGTGAAGAACAAAATAGAAAAATCTGTTATTAGAATACTCTAGAGAGAGAGAGAGAGAGAGAGAGAGAGAGAGAGAGAGAGAGAGAGAGAGAGAGAGAGAGAGAGAGAGAGACAGACAGACAGACAGACAGACAGACAGACAGACAGACAGACAGACAGACAGACAGACAGAGACAGAGACAGAGACAGAGACAGAGACAGAGACAGAGACAGAGACAGAGACAGAGACAGAGACAGAGACAGAGACAGAGACAGAGACAGAGACAGAGACAGAGACAGAGACAGAGACAGAGACAGAGACATAGACAGAGACAGAGACAGAGACAGAGACAGAGACAGAGACAGAGACAGAGACAGAGACAGAGACAGAGACAGAGACAGAGACAGAGACAGAGACAGAGACAGAGACAGAGACAGAGACAGAGACAGAGACAGAGACAGAGACAGAGACAGAGACAGAGACAGACAGAGAGAGACAGAGCGAGACAGAGAGAGACAGAAACATACAGACAGACAGACAGACAGATACACACACAGAGACTGACTGACTGACTGACTGACTGACTGACTGACTGACTGACTGACTGACTGACTGACTGACTGACTGACTGACTGACTGACTGACAGATACAGTTACTTTGGTTTTGATCGGAAAGTGAGAGCTAGCTAGAGGAGCTTGACACAATTGAATGATAATGGGAGAGCGACAGATTGGACAGAGGAAAGAAAGGATAATTTGAGCATTATAATACCGGACACACTGCGTGCTGAAATTTTCTTGGCGAATTAAGTTCACGAAGAGTTAAATTTCTGTAGTGAATAAATAAACTAGCTGCAATGTGACAAAGACAATAAGCACAGTACGGTAATAAAGTGTCTGCCGTATCAGACCTCGTATGTAAGAGCTAGGCAACGACAAAATACGTCTTTTTGCAACAGGATCAGTGATACGACGTCGAGTTAATAAAACTGCAGGCTTGTGTGACCTATAAAACCTGTAGCGAAATTGCAGTGCATGTTGCATTGAACTGCGGTTACGTCATTTGAATTGTTACGTCATTTTGTAGATCGCTGTGAACTGTGTTGATTAGGCCGTGTGTTGCACGTTCCGCACTCAATAACCTTTTATTGTATTGTATTGTATTGTATTGTATTGTATTGTATTGTATTGTATTGTATTGTATTGTATTGTATTGTATTGTATCTGAACATTTATAAAGCGCCTCTCACAGTATTCGCTAATCAGAGGCGCTCTCAGTGCGAAAGACCCAGTGAATAGAAAGTGGTTTTAAGACAGCGGAGCGAGGCACTTGGACCACCAGCTAGTAAAGAAACACGTGTCAATGGAGAGAGTTGATTCCATAGAGCAGGATCAGTGCAAGAAAAGGTTCGAGTTTTGGCCATAGTGGTCCTGAAGATCATGGCGATTAAGCGATCGCAAAACCTGTAGCGAAATTGCAGTGCATGTTGCATTGAACTGCGGTTACGTCATTTGAATTGTTACGTCATTTTGTCATTTTATGCACTCAGTAGGCCTAAACCTGGCCCCCGGAATCTGACCCCCGGACTCTGGCCCCCGAACTCTGGCCCTC